>OY723395.1:33402052-33752052 GCA_963210295.1 Ophion ellenae | reverse complement strand
AAGTTATCGACCGATTTTGATGAAATTTTGGGAGGTTTCTCTCAGTAATATTATCGGAAGGATATACCTAAAGTTTGAAAAGTAGCGTGTAAATAAATAATTTTTTTCGGGTCAAATATGTCGAAAAAATAGTCGAAAATTCGTACTTTGGAGTAAAAAGGCTCCCAAATTTTCAATTTTGCACTTTTTCATCATTTTTTAGGTATATCCTTCCTCTCAATATGTCAGTGAACGAATGACACTTATAAAATATTTTTCAGATCAACAGAAAAATCGTGACAACTGTAGCACTTTTCGATGTCGCCGAAAACAGGCATCCGAAGACCCTTAATAACGCGGCCATTTTGTTGGCCATCCCAATTTTTTTTTCTTCCGAACTTGACAGTTATAATAAACTCATGTCCAAATTTGAAGATGATCGGATTATTTTATCCCCTCTAAAAAAAATCCCGAAAAATACCTATTTTTCAGGTTCTAAAGGAATTTCTCGCCATAAAAAAAATCATGAAAATCAGCCTATTTTTTCCTCGCCTAAAGGTATCTCCCCTTAAGGCCTAAGGCCACTGTAACGGTCCAAAAAAAAAGGTTTTTTCACGAATTTTTTGCTTCCAAAATTGAAGGTAATTGAAAAAAAACTTTTAAGGGTGTTATCGGGCATACATTAAACTTTATTATCAAATTTTTTTACAGCAAAAAAAAAAACAAAATGGCGGTTCCACAGCTATCTTCCCGGGGCATGTTTTGCTTGCAGGGCTCCGCGGCACGCAGCACCACTGGTGCACTTTTGAATCTAGAACAAAAAAAAAAACCATTAATCTAGAGGGTTATAGCTAGAGAATGTCGATCGGATTTTAAAAAGTATCAATTTTTGTGGATTTGGCGTGCGTTTGAAAAAAAAAATTGATTTTTGACGAAAAAAACGGCTAGTTTTTTGTTAATAAAAAATCAATAAATAAAGTTATTGAAAATCCCGATCGACATTCTCAAGATAATGTTAATGTTCACATCTGGTCAAAATTTCAAGTAAAAAAAATGAAAATTGTTCGAGTGATGCTGCGTGCCATTTTGAAAAACCGTATTTCGAGAAAAACGCGTTTAAAGTTTTGCGAATAGTTTTTTATTGCAAAAAATAAAAAAAAGAAGGTAAAAAAAAATTTACCGTTAGTCTGCAATCCCAGCACCATACATTTGTCCTTCGATGGCCAAATTTTCGTCTGGCAAAATTTACAGTGGCCTTACCCCTTAAAGCCTTCCCAGGATACCAGAGGGTCCTGCCAAGTCGATTCCCTGGGAGCTCGTAGCTCTCGTGAAACACCTGGACGACGTGTGCGACGTCAAACGTCGATGATTTCACGAACGCGTAAAAGCCTCCACGAGGAGACTCCCACGATCGCGTCCAATGTCTCGCCCACGCCAAGTCCACTTTCCCCGGGTCTTCGACCCCGTTGACTTTGCGATTTCGTTGCTGCGCGTGTGTGTCGGTGCGTGCGCTTTTTTTCTCCTTTCTTTTCATTTGGAACACGCTCGCTCTCACACTTGTACAAAGATGGATACGAGTTGATCCCCATATCCGGTGGGCAGGCAGTAAAAGTGGTGAGTGCCGCGAGGAGGGTTGTTACGGAGTATGCATGTGTATGGGTTGGAGAGTAACAGCGGCGAGTCAGAGGGGGGTCGTGACGGTTCACGCGACCAGAGAACCCATGAAGAAGGTCGAGGCCCAGGGTCGAAGGGTCTCCACGATCACCGAGGCATGACGCCACACCATGCTCACCGTTTTCTGGTACTTTCTGACTCTTGCTGGTCCGCCGGAGAGCCACCATCGAGTACGCGTCTTTTCTCGTGGGACGACCGAGTCTCGTGATCTCCCGCGAGTCCTGTCGAGCATCGCCATTGATGGACCAATCGAAAGTGACAAAATTAAAAAATTGCATACTGCTTCGTCATCGCTTCCAGACGTCGCGACATCTCGCCAGACAAGTCCTGGTAATGGCAGAAAGAGTCTAGTTGCACTGAGAAGAAAAAAAACAATTGAATCAAAAAAATATATTGGTTTATTCAAATGAATGTCTGATCACGGACTGCCACTTCTCTGAATATCTACATTATCCTTGAAATGAAGTTATATTCTATTGAAATCATTCTATATACAATCCGTAGATGTATGGATGAAATAATCAAGCGGTTGCAACAACATTTTTTATTTCGTACAAAAATATAATCAATGTAATTAATTATTTCTTTACTACATCGAAACGAATATGCCATGAGACGTAAGTTTTTCAATTTGTTTTAAGTCTTAAGGGGTACCCGCACTTGCGATTTTGAAAAAATCGATTTTTTTTATTGCATTTTTTTGAAGTACAAGTATCTGAGAATATGTCCTGAAAATTTCAAGTCGATCCGAACAAAATTGACTGAGATATGAGCGTTGAAAGAGAAGAATCCGCGTTGAAAGAGCGTTGAAAGAGAAACTTTAAACGCGTTTTTCTCAAAATGGCATTTCTGAAGTCGGTGACCAAGATTACTCGAACACCAATGAACCGATCTTCTTGAAATTTTGCAGGCTTATTTAATACATAAAAATGTAGTCTTTAATCGTTCGATTTTTTTTTTTCGGAAAAAAATGGCCGTTTTATAGCCAAAAAAACGGCCGTTTTTTTCGTTAAAATCGAACCATTAACTTTGACTGTCCGCCATTTTGTGAAAAATGAATATTTTTTAAAATCCTTCGATTAAAGACTAGTTTATACTTATATTTGACTAAATCCATCCGCATTTTTTTCTTCAGATGATCCACTTCGCCGCAATGTTGGTCACCGCAAACCGTGTATATAAAAACATTATTTCATTGACGGCCATTTGCCACTAAACAATGTAATATTTTTCAATAAAAAAATTACTGAAAGTTCTTCAAGATGTGTTCTTTAAGATGGTATATTGATCGATTAAAAAAGTTTTGTAGTTTTCTTTAAAAAAAATCATGAAAAAGGCCTTTTTTTGCGCTACAAGTGGGGGTAACGCCTTAAATAAAAAGTGAGCATTAGGATGATGATCTACGATAATAGTGGAGAGAATATCAGATATCCAATGGAATATCCATGGAGAGAATATCAGATATTCAACTGATAAGAACAGATACTACACTTTGATCTTAGCCACAGGCCAAGAAGCAATACTCTTTAGAGTTTCTCCGGCGTTTGAGTAGATTTTTATTTTTTTTTTATCAAAGTCAATAGCGTTTTATTTGGACTAAAAAATCCGATTATTTACACCAACAATTTTACAATTGAATCAACGAAATTTCATTCAATAACACCAATATTGGATCAATAATTTTTTTTCTCAGTGTACTTAAAAAATCTTCTACAAAGCGCCGGGCGCATTCTACAGAACTCCAGAAAGATTCTCGAAACTGGAGAAGGGGTCAAAGAACTGCTGAAACGATTCTAGAAAGTCGAGGAAGGTTCTAGACAAGCTTAAAAGACGTCCCGAAACTCCAGGAAGGTTCTAGAAAACTTGCTTGAGGTCGAGAAGCCGCAGGAGAGTTCGATGACCACCAAAAAAGTTCATGAAAAGTCCAGAAGGTTCCATAAACGTCAGCAAGGTTCTAGAAAAACAACAGAAAGTCTAGAAACTCTAAGAGGGTTTAAAAACCACCAACAGGTACTAGCAATACCTAATGGTTCTAAAAACACCATAAAGATTCTAGAAAAGCATTAAAAAGTTCCGAATCTTCAGCAAAGTTCCAAAATAGACCAGGAAGCCCCTAGAGACCCCGAGCAGCTTTTAGAGGCGCTAAAAACGTTACAAAACTGCCAAGAAGGCCCTAGGAACGTCAGAATGTCACAAGAAACGGTAGAAGACCTCCAAAAACGTCAGAAGGACTCTAAGAACGCCACGAAGGTTCAAAAAGTATCATACAAGTAGGTATGATACACAGACCGTCCAGATTTTTTTTTTCTCGGTATCATGCTCCAAGAGAGGCAGAGAGAGGGGGAGAGAGAGAGAGAGAGAGAGAGAGAGAGAGAGAGAGAGAGAGAGAGACATTGAGATAGAGCTCGAGAGCGGGAGGCAGAGAACTCATTGCAGGCCCCGTGACTAATCATGATAGTTCCGCTTGGGAACGGCGGGGACACACGACTCTCTCGGTTCCGGTTCCGGCGCGTGCTCGTTCAACCCTCGGTTCTGCAAGAGAGAGGCTCGACAGCCTCGCCCCAGCCGCACGAAGCAAAGAGCAAGTAACCATCGCTGCTCCCTTTCTCTTGCCCCCCTCTTCCCCTGCCAGCCCCTCGTTGCCCAGTTTCGTTGCGCACCCTCCCATGCAATTATTACGCGTTCCACAAAGCCACGCGTCGCGAAAATGGGGTATGACCGGTCTGTGGAAGAGAGGAGGTTGAGGAGGTGAAGAGAAAGAGAGAGAGAGAGAGAGAGAGAGAGAGAGAGAGAGAGAGAGAGAGAGAGAGGAAGGAGAACACTTTCCGATATCCCGAAGGTCTACCCACAAATCCTTTTCCATCTTATCTCTCTTTGCAAATCTCAGTCGCGATGTACAGCCCAAAACCGAGCGCGAGTCGGATGAGTACTGGTTTTTGTTCGCTGACTGTTTTTTTTTCCAAGTCCGGTAGCATTATTTCCGGCAGTGCGAGATCCGGGTAATGAGCTCTCATTTTTCCCACTGTGCAAAACGGGTCAGCCCTTTATCAGCGGGTCGACGAGTATCCCTCTTTAGCCCGGGTATTCTGAACTGCGTTCGAATCCAGCAGTTCAATATTTTAATTGATGAAAATGAATGTTAATTCAAGGGGTTAGGCCACTCTAGGGGGCGAAAAAATAAGCTTTTTGGGAATTTTTTCAGAAAAACTACAAATTAAATCGAGATTACAAAAAAGGGTGTTTATCATACATATCGGTGACTGTATACAATAATTTTTTTGAAGCGGTTACTTTCAAAATGGCGGCTGTGCAGCGTTTATCTCAAAACTGCATTTTTTAAGTTAGCCGGAAATATAGATCAGACAATGTTCAACCGATTCACTTGAAATGTTGAATATATCTTGAAAAATACATTGTCTACGGAAGTACGTAGGATTTTTTTTTCATATTGCATAGTTCATTTGTTATTAACAATTATCTGGCGATTTATTAGGCATATTTTTCACTTTCCAAAAATTTGCCTAAAAAATCGTCAATAACAAATGAAGTATGCAATGTAAAAAAAAAATCCTACGTACTTCCACAGACAATGTATTTTCCAAGATATATTTAACATTTCAAGTGAATCGGTTGAAAATTGTCTGAGTTATGATTCCGATTAACTTAAAAAATGCAGTTTCGAGATAAACGCTGTGCAGCCGCCATTTTGAAATTAATCGCTTCAAAAATATTATTGTATACAGTCACTGCTATGTATGATAAACACCCTTTTTTGTAATATCGATTTATTTTGTAGTTTTTCTGAAAAAAAATTCCAAAAAGCCTATTTTTTCGGCCTCTAGAGTGGCCTAAGGCCTTAATGCATTAGCAAGATTTTCGAAATTACTTGAGTGCGGAAGAACGATATTGGGCGCAATCGAATTCATCGAGACTCCGCAATTTTAATTCAATGACTCAAGGTCTTAGGCCACAGTAGCGGGTCTATAATCATGTGCGAATTTAACAATTTTTTTTTGTATGAAAAAGTGATTTACTCATAAAATCAATTACACATCTATTTAGTATGAATATCAAGCTGTTAGAAAATATCTATATATTTTTCTTTTCGATGTACAAAATGGTACATCGAAACTTCTCGAAACAGCTTTTTTCCAATTGGCGTGACAAATAACTTCAACAATTTTCACTCGATTTACTTCAAATTTAAAAGTTATGTTCCTAATTGCATTTCGCAGAGAAGTACGTACGGAATTTCTGATTAATCGAAAACTTTTCATTTTATGAGCAGTTTATGAGCAGTTATGACGAAATTTTTCACGGAAAATTCATTTCTTATGTTCAAATACCTACAACTTTTGAATAAAACAATATTTTTTAAATTCCGTACGTACTTCTCTAGGTATTCTAATGTAGATTGACGAGAATTTTTGTTTTTTGTTCTAGGTCAAAAAATGTGGATGCTAAATGTCACGCCGCGGAGCGCCTAAAAAAAAGATAACAAAAGAAAATATTAGTAGTCGGCTATTTTGTACGTCAAAAAAAATTCTAACAGCTTGATATTCATACTGAATAGATGTGTAATTAATTTTATGAGTGAAACACTTTTTCATACGGAAAAAAATTGTTAAAATCGCACATGATTTTATGCCCGTTACTGTGGCCTAAGGCCTTGATCGGCATTAGATGGAAGTTTGGATTTTTTTGGTAGATCGAAATTTTTTGCCGATTTTTTTCCCCGACATATGCAGCTTTTTTCGGTGAGATTTTTTTTCTCTGGAAGTCGATAAGAATGCCTAGATCATATACAAAAACCTCATATATTTAAAATGGGTATAAATCTAAAAGGATATAAAATCTTTATAAATCCAAAAGGATACAAATTCCGTATAAATTCAAAGGGATACAAAGCTCTTATAAATAAATAAGAATATAAAATCCTCGTAAATCCAAAAGGATTCTAAATCCTTATAAATCACCAAGGATAAAAAATCCTAATAAATCCGTAAACGTAAATACAAAATTCTTATAAATCCAGAAGGAAACAAAATCCCTAAAAAATAATTACAAATATGGGAAGATAAAAAATCCGTGTACATCTAAAAGCATGAAAATGGGTATAAATTTAAAAGGATATAAAATCTTTATAAACCCAAAAGGATACAAATTCCGTATAAATTCAAAGGGATACAAAGCCCTTATAAATAAATAAGAATATAAAATCCTCGTAAATCAAAAGGATACTAAATCCTTATAAGTCAACAAGGATAAAAAATCCTAATAAATCCGTAAACGTAAATACAAAATTCTCATAAATCCAGAAGGAAACATAAATCCAAAATGTCACAAAATCCTTTTAAATCCAAAAGGATACAAAATTCTTACAAATATCCTAATACAACAAATAAAAATCCGGACAATTCGACACAGTTTCTCACGAAAACCCGTCACTTGAGCTGCAATTTTATTGTCAGCCTAAACGAGAGGTATTACTGCGTCCAAATTCACGAGTTTTCATTAGATGCTCTGCTGAATTGCAAATAGATTTTAATTATTCTTGTTATCCAATACAAGGTATGAGAAACGTGCGGAAAATTCCAATTTGAACTTTTGTTGGACGTTGCGTCTAAAAAAATCAGAACCCTTGCACATTCAGCGGTGAAATGATGGATCCTTATTAAGACGAGAAAAAAAAACGCAAATCGAATTCAAGGGAGTTGGCACTCTGAAAGTGAAGGATTAGAGATCCGACAGGATAAAATTAGCACTCCGGCACTCGCTCAGCGTGAATTTCCCTCTCGCAGTCAATTTCTTTTTCCTTCCTTACTCTCTCTCTCTCTCCCTCTGTCTGTGGGTGTCTCTCTCTCTATCTTTCGGCACCACCCCCTCGGAACTTTTTACGTCGAACGTCGATATCGCGTTTCGTGCGACCCTTAGCCGGCACGCCCGTGTACAACAATCATTATTCATCCTAACGCCCGAGCCTGATTCATAACACTTCTGTGCTATGCACATACTCCCGATTGATCGTTGCTCCGCGTTGTGTGCGCGCGTGTCTGTCCCGCGTCATATATACTTTATATATCAGGCTTTACCTCGGGCGTTTGTGGAAAAACTGCCTCGTTACTGGTCTGAACATCGGTATAACCGGCAACCCTCCGGAAGGTACGTGACACGGCAGGAATTCGTTCATATATATATACAGGGTGTCCTGTAATTAATGGATAATCCTGCAACTGTCGATAGGTCAGATCACGCACTGTATGCTGGAATTTCAATTCAGTAAAAGTTCCACGGTTTTCGAGACTTTGGGCTTTGTATTATTTTTCGAAAAAAATCATCTGCTTTTGGTTTTTCGTATGCCATTTCTACAAAGGATAACTTTTTGACCCGGTTTAAAAAAAATACTCTTGGTCATTTGTTTTATCTTGAAAAGTCTTCTTTTTACCCTCACATTTTGAGGGGTCTTCTCACTTTAGACGCTAAAAAAGGCTATTTTCATCAATTTTTGTGATAGGTTTATACCATAGATTATTTATACTATACTTGTATAGATATTGATACACAAGTTACACTTAATAAATACACTTTCGAAATACATTGTGAAAAATCTATTTATTTAAGGCCTATTTCTTCTATTATCTATTTATTTAAGAAAAAATAGGCTTTTTGGGGATTTTTTTTAGGAAAACTACAAAATAAATCGACATTACAAAAAAGGGTGTTTATCATGCATATCAGTGACTGTGTTCGATAATTTTTTTGAAGCGAATCATTTCAAAATGGCAGCTGTGCAGCGTTTATCTCAAAACTGCATTTTTTAAGTTAGCCGGAAACATAGCTCAGACAATTTTCAACCGATTCACTTGAAATGTTGAATATATCTTGAAAAATAAATTATCTATGGAAGTACGTAGGATTTTTGGTTTATATTGCATAGTTAATTTGTTATCAACAATTATCTGACGATTTTTTGGGCAAATTTTTCACTTTCCAAAAATTTGCGTAGAAAATCGTCAAATAATTGTTAGGAACAAATGAACTATGCAATATAAAAGAAAATCCTACACACTTTTGTTTGTAATCTCGATTTATTTTGTAGTTTTTCTGAAAAAAATCCCCAAAAAGCCTATTTTTTCGGCGTTTCGAGTGGCCCTTAAGTAAGCTCTTGAGTCACGATTTATAGATGAAAATGGTAGTTAAAAAAATGTCCTACAAAAATTGTGGGTCTGCGCTGTTGATGAAATCTCGGAGATGGATCATCCGAAATAAAAAAATCAAACGGTTTTAGATTCAGTATGTTAATGGCTATAGCGCATATTATACGATTTTTTATATATGCAAAAATAACCAAATGGCGGACTTGTTCCGAAAAAAAAAAAAAAAAAAAAACGTGTTTTTTCACCGTTTTTGGCAAAAAAAATATAGTAAACATCAAAATTTGAAAAAATCCTTGATATGCGCTATAGCTATAGCTGTAAAGAATATGTGGTTAAAATTCCATAAGGATCGGTTCAGTAGTTTCGAAGATTTTATCAACAAGTCGTCGAAAAACGTTGTTTCGAGAAAAACGTGTTTGAAGTTTGCTTGGGTTACATAAATACATTAAAATTTTTTTTAAATGTATTTCGAAAGTGTATTTATTAAGTGTAACAATTTTTATATCAATATCTATAATATAAACCTTCCAAAAAAATCATGAATATAGCTTTTTTAGTGTCTAAAGTGAGAAGACCCCTTAAGGAAACTTTATGAAAATAGATCTTAAGCAGAACTGTCATACTTTGTAATTACTTTGAAAAGTGCCTTAGTGATTGTCAATTCATATCACTCGTAGAAATGACGTAGTCATCAGAGTGTAGATCAAGCCCAAAATCTCAAAAACCGTGGGACTTTTACCAAACTGAAATTCCAGCAAATGGTAGGACACGATCTGACCTTTCGACAGTTGCAGGATTATCCATTAATTACAGGACACCCTGAATAAGTAATCCAGTAACTATCAGGACCTTCAATGTCTTTGAAGCTGTGGGTGTCGGGAAGAAAATTGTCCACCAGCATTTGCATTGTACAGAAGGGGTCATCGGGTGGTGATGACGACTTTTTTGTAGGTAGAACTGCACGAAGATGTGGAGGCTACTGTCACTTCTTTAACGGGTCTGCATAAGCTTGGAGCATCAGCAACAAGTCGATTTTGAAAGAAAACTTCTGATGAGAGTATTGGGGTGACGAATCCAGGATTTCATACACAATTGATACACAGTCTCGCCAAGTTTGAGTTTTTTTTTAATCGACAAATATTGATAATCAAGAAAGTTTATTATTTAAACAAAGTGCCGCCGTTGCTGGCCGACCAATTGGTGCAGGTGGTTTTGGCACCTAGGGTCATCTGAAATGGAAAATTTAAAATTCTACTTTCAGTATAATAACAAAACTTTCGTATGACCGGATACTTTTTTGAAATTTTGAGAAATTAAGAATATAGCAAGCTGTAGAAAAAAAAGTTCGTTTTTCGCCAAAAACAAATCACTTTAGTCATTTGTTATTAGCAAATGAATAAACATATAACAAAATCGCCCGGTCATACGATATCAAATAATATAAACTAATAATATACTATAGATTTTGAGAGACTTACACCGTTCCATTTTCCATGCTTACCGATCGAGTTTACTTCCTCGGCCGCCTGATGAATCCTGCACGATCCAAGGGCGGGCGCAGTTTTCCCTCGCTCTTCTCGACCTCGCAGGGGGGCATACCCTGTTCATCATTTGCTCTCGATCGGCAAATTTATCATAGTCGTTATTGCAACTTTAACCGCTCATCGGTTAGGAAGACCGCGCCACGAAGATTCGGGAGTTTCCTCCCTAGCTTGGCATTTGCGAGGGATGTCTTGATGCGCGAAGGGTCGATAATCCTTCCACCCCTGTTCTGGAACGAGCTGGGACGAAGGGCAGTGGGGCGGCGGATGAGAGAGCAGGGAGCTTGGGCAAGCCGTGGCAGAGATGGCGCTGGGTCACGGTCCTATACGTACCGCTGGCTGGAGAAACTAGGACTTTTTAGTGGTAGGAACCGTCTCGTTCGGTCATGACAGTTTGCCATTCCGTTCGTGATTTCCTAACTCGCAGCGATCTAGGAATTTGCGTCTAGTGATTCATCGGTTACCTATTATTACAATCGTAACATCGTAAGGTAAGGATTTATGAGGGTGTTACCGAGATACGATCATGGTGATGCGAATTGGATACGTTGTTCATTCGTTTGTACCAAGGGTGTCTGCAACATTTTTGATCGATCCACTAATTCGCTGTACAATGATGACATTACATTTGCAGCAGTTTGTTTGGGTCATTATGCGACCCTATATTCACTGACAGGAGTTCACGAAACTAATGCAGCACCACTTGACCAAACAGCACATATGTCTGAGCGTGGTTTGTAAAGTTCGTGCAAAAATGAAAACTACTTTATTTTTCGGGATAAAACATCTTTATTTTTCAACCTGGTCTCTTTTTCGGCTTATACACTTCGTTCAACACTGCTCCAGCTTATTGATCCTTTCCAAATGACGGGATTCGTCCAACTCTGCAAAATAAGCATTCGCTTCCGCAATCACCTCCTCGTATGAGCGAAATATGCTTCCCGCCGGCCATTTCATCACATTGAGGGGCGGGGGGGGGGGGGGGGGGGGTAGTAGCCTCAAAGAGCCAAATCTGGAAAATCTGGAAAAACCGTACCTACGTCAGTTTTGTAGCTACAATTCCAGAAGAGTGAGCTGGTGCTTTGCTGGATGTTACTCGACTCGCTCGATTCAAACGAACGTCACAAGCAGAGTAACAAACCGATCTGGCTGAAGCTTGAACTCTTTTCCTCCAAGAGATGCCACTAACTGAAAATCACCTAATACACACCAGGGCTGCCATCTCTCTGACTCTCGATACAGTTGACTTGAATGCAACTGGATGAGCAGCATATTTGTCGCAACAAGACATATTGAATTCACCAATGTGTAGTCAGGTGGCGACTGTGAACCGTTGTGATGTTATTTGGATCAGGTGCAAGAAAAAAATCTGCCAGGAGACGAGATTGCAGTCACTGTCGCCGGCAAATCCTCCATCAAACTATTGACTAAACGACGATCTTCTCCAAGCGAGTCTTTCTCTACTATGAGACTTCCCAAAACTGCATGTAAGATCGTGGGCTAGGTGGATGCAGTCGAGTCAAAACCTTGCCGATCGTGCCTGGATCAGGAATCTCCCAGTATATTCGACAGTGAGAATATGCTCCTGGAGAGGAGGGTGCAGCTAAGGAACCCACTGGAGTCATGATCTTGCAGAAATAATAAGCTTCGAAGTGGCGAATAACGTTCCCGGACGTACTTGACGTGCTTACGAGCCGGGGTTGATGGAACACCCTGTGTAATCGATGATAGTCCCCCTCGGCGGCAAGGGGGGATGGCTCGTGTGCATACACACACGCGCACACAGACAATCTATACATAGCCAATGTACACACACTGTAACGTGTTGCGTAGAAGCCGAACACCGGAGACGGGAGAAAGTCATTACCCGGTTAATCGTGCGTTATCGTGTGTGCTCAATGTTCCGTCGATGAAGGAGTGACTGGACCTCGAACTGGGCGCGGAGGGTGAGAAGATCGCAAACTCACCGAGGTTCATCGGAGAAGGGCTGGTTTTCTTTTCCATGTTCCTTCGTTCACCCTTGCGGACCTTTCGGATCACATCTGTTTAATACATCACTTGTGTCCCGCACTTGTCACTTTACTATTTCCAGTTCCTCAAAGAGGCACTTCATTATTTTGAGTTTCTCGGAAACACACTTCACTATTTCCAGTTCCTCAGGGAGACACTTCACTATTTACAGTTCCTCAGAGAGTTAATTCGTCATTTCCAGTTCCTCAGAGGGAAACATTTCTAATTCCAGTTCTTCAATGACCCCCTTCACCTTTTCCGTTTCCTCAAAGAGGCACTCCACTATTTTCAGTTCCTCAGAGAATCACTTCACTATTAATAGTTTCTCACAGAGTCACTTTACTATTTCCAGCTCCTCAGTGCGCTACGTCACGATTTCGAGTTCCTCAATGACTCACTCTGCAATTTCCGGGTGGTCAAAGAATTACTTTACCATTTACAGTTCTTCAGAGAGGCACTTCACTATTTCCAGTTCCTCAATGAGTCACTTCACTATTTTGACTTCCTTAGAGAGTTACCTGATAAGGTCATGATTTTGAGTTCCTCAGAGAGACTCTTCACTATTTCTAGGTCCTCAGGGAGACACTTTACTATTTACAGTTCCTCAGGGAGGTAATTCACCATTTTTAGTTCCTCAGAGAGAAACTTTTCTAATACCAGTTCTTCAATGACTCCCTTCATCTTTTCCGTTTCCTCGAAGAGGCACTTCACTATTTTCAGTTCCTCAGAGAATCACTTCACTATTTCTAGTTCGTCACAGAGTCACGTTACTATTTCCAGCTCATCAGTGTGCTACTTCACGATTTCCAGTTCCACAATGACTCACTCTGCAATTTCCGGATGGTCAAAGAATCACTTTACCATTTACAGTTCTTCAGAGAGGCACTTCACTATTTCCAGTTCTTCAGAGAGGCACTTCACTATTTACAGTTCCTCAGAGAGACACTTTTCTAATTCCAGTTCTTCAATGACTCCCTTCACCTTTGCCGGTTTCTCAAAGAGGCACTCCACTATTTCCAGTTCCTCAGAGAATCACTTCACGATTTCTAGTTCTTCAGAGAATCACTTTACTATTTCCAGCTCCTCAGTGTGCTACTTCACGATTTCCAGTTCCTCAATGACTCACTTTGCAATTTCCGTGTGGTCAAAGAATCACTTTACCATTTACAGTTCTTCAGAGAGGCACTTCACTATTTCCAGTTCCTCAGAGAATCACTACACTATTTCTAGTTGCTGAGAGCGATACTCTGCTATTTCCAGTTCCTCAAAGAATCACTACACGATTTTTAGTTGCTGAGAGAAATACTTTACTATTTCCAGTTCCCCAGTGTGCTACTTCACAATTCCCAGTTCTACAATGGCTCACTTTACGATTGTCAGCTCCTTAAAGAATCACTTCACCATTTACAGTTCCTCAAAGTATCACTTCACTGTTTCCAGTTTCTCAATAAATCACTTCACTCAGAGTTCTCTATTACCAGTTCCTCGGTTAACCGGGAACTCATCCAAGTATTGGCCAGAACCGAATGCTGTTTAACACTGTCACCTGCTGTTTAACACTGCCATGCGACAACCTTCACCTTTATCACGTTCTTTTTTGCGTTTTTCTTGGCTTCCACTCAATATTGCCGCCTGCTCGAAGCGTCCGACGGATCAACCGTGGACCGTGCACTATCGACGGGAAAGGCCACCAGGAGCAACCACCGTTCTCGCCTGTCACGTCTCCACTCTACTCCGATACTTGGACTAGGTCGGGCACAAATTCCTAAACGTCATTGACCTTTCGCCTCATCCCCGAGGAGCAATAAACACAATCTTCCCAAGCACGGGATTACGATATCCGAAACGGTGACGTGTACGGAACAACCCTCCCAGTTATTTCTTGGTTCCGCACGAATCGGAAGTAGCCTTGGCAACCGGATGCATGCGATTTCAGAGCGATTGCCTTGGCGATGCCTTTCTTCGTTCAGGATTCGCTCAGCCGTACGACTGTATATCACAATTATAAACTATTCAGCCGAGTTGTCAATAAATAACTGCACTTTCCCCTGCTGTCGTTCTTCGCGGTAGTTCTTGTAGTTCTTTGAGGTAAAAAATCCCTCAAGCTGGCTACGTCACTAAAGTCACACTAAATTCCCCCAAGTACAATTAGTGACAATTGGAAGGGGCTGGCGGTAGGGACACGAGAATTCAGCCACAGTAGCGGCGAAAAAATGGTGAATCCTTCACGAGATAATTAGCCCACAGTTTCTTCACCCCCCTTCTCTGCCTACCCGAACATTGCCCTACTCCTTCTCACCGTGCCGCTTGCTAATCGACGATGTTCACACTCGAGGCAATAAAACACTCGGGCCATTGCGAGCCGTACTCCTAGCCGGGTGCTATACGAATGGGGTGCGTTTTTTCTTTCGCTCTTTTGTGTTTGCAAGGGTGCGGGGGATGATGATGATGATGATGTGTGCAGTCATTGAGATGCGATTGGGCCGTGGAATAGAGGGTCCGGAGCAATCGTCGTCTCGCGCGGAATAATCGCGAAGATTGCCAGAGAACGAGAAGAAAAAGTGGAAGACCAGAAAGAAAAAGTGGAGTAGAAGAAGAGCAGCAAAGGGAGTAGGTGAAGAAGAAGAAGTGCGGAAAAAGAAGTGGACCTAGAAGTCGACGAAGAAAAAGGCAAGCGGGCAGAAGAACTGAAGCTAGAGGAAAGAGAACGAGAAGGAGGGGTTGAGTGCCAAGAAAGGGCAGAGCACAAAGAAAAGTTAGAACAAGAAGCAGAAGTACAAACGCAAGAAGAAGAGCAAGAATAAGTAGAGCCCAAAGGAAAGATAAAATAGGAAGCAGGAGGGAAAACGCAAGAAGAAGAGCAGAAAAAAAGTAGAGCAAGAAGAGTTGGAGACTCAAGAAGCTTCTCAAGGAGCCTTCCAGCAAGAAAAAGAAGGAGAAGAGCAGCCAGGAGTTTCGCAAGAAGAATAACCGAAAGACGTAGATCAACAAGGGCAAAAAGAACAACAGCAAAAAGAGCCTAAAGAAGTTGATCAACAATACAAAGAACATTACAAAGCACAAGCAGATCCAAAACAAAAACAAAAGCAACAAGACGAATGACCTAAACGAAGAGTAAGCAAGAACAAGAAAAGGTAGAACAGGAACGAGTGCAAGCAAAGACCGATGAAATCACTCTCCCACACGGGGAACCCTGAAGGCGAGCCGCCTAGGCAGAGACAGACAGTCAGACGTATACACACACACACACATACAAACCGATACATACATCGATGTTTGTGGCGTCCGCCCCGGCAGCCGACAAAAAGGCGAGAGAATTTCCTGAAATCCTTTTTGAGGGGCTGATTGCCATCATTATCGTGGAGTGGGTGAGCCGAGTGGATGAACGCGCGAGCGCCTTTCTTCTTCTCTTTCTTACTCTATGTGTCTGTTCACCCCCCTCCCCCTCGCTCTTACGAGAACGCTCACGGAGAGGATTGTTTCGTCGGAAGAGAAGCACAGGAGGGGTGAAGAGGAGAAGAGGAGTGACTATAGAGCTTGACTACAGAGCGTAGTATTCGTGACGGGAAAAGAAGCGAAAAAGGGCATCAGAAAAAAAACTATATACACACATACACACACACGTATATATATATATATATATATATATATATATATATATATATATATATATATACAGGGTGGCTGGAAAAGTGACGTCCAAAAGGAAAATCTAAATGCCTCGTATTCTACCCCAACCACCCCCATGGGTTACACGATCTTTTTGACTTTTATAGAAAAACAGCATTACATATTTTTCAAGTTTTCCTGTAGCGTAGGTTTAAATTTGTTTCCCTTTTGTGGATGTACTTTCCTCTTAGAAGTGTTTAAAAGCGATTGGGAGTCATTTAGACTAGAACAAGTATTTTTTTATCATCTGAACTGTAGTGGCCAATCCCCTCAAACCTATTTGTGGACTTTTTATCAATATCCAAGGCAAGTAAAAAATAATCGCGAGGAACGTACATACCGAAAAGAGAAAAATAGCACTTTTTTCTCGAAAACTATAAATACCTATGCTGCGTTCAACGAGAGAACGACACACTTCCTAACCTAAATTCGTCCGGTGCGGTCAGATCTCTCCTAATGCGCCGCCCCATTTACCCTCTCCCCGTTTCGACGTTGGTGCAGGACCCAATACGATACTGAGCAGCAAGCCACAGTACCCCCACCCTACCCACAGGCCGCTCAGAGCTGCGCGGCGTTGTGTCGTTCTCTCGCTGAACGCAGTATAGATATACCTTTTGGACGTCACTTTTCGGGCCTCCCTGTATATCGTTAAGGTAAACTGCAAAAGCGGCACGAGGGGAGTGTTACCGTTGGAGAAAAAGAGGTATAAGGGCGGTTGGGAGCGACTATAGTGTTGTGCCCTCCGTGTTGTCGCGCCGTTGGAGGAACAGTGAGGGCGCGAGGAACATCGAGCCGCGCGAGGGGGGGGGGGGGGGTAGCAGCGTAGGGGCGAGAGATTGAGAAAGAGGGAAAATGCGGAGAGTGCGAGGGAGGACAATCAGTGGTATTCAGCCACGGTGCCGAGGTCTGAACGGAGAATGCCGTGTAGATGTGTGCGAGGATTTTATCCAAGACATATATATATATATATATATATATATATATATATATATATATATATATATATATATATATATATATATATATATACATTGCCTCTCGCGGATTCCCCGCGAGCGCAGAAGTCGACTTCTACACCGTTTGAATCGATCGCCGTCCCGACCGAGACCCGTAGAGCTTTTTCTAGCTTCGCGGTCCTCCTGTATATACCTACCCGCGTAATCGGGCTCTTTAAACGCCATGGGACTTTGTATACAAAGTAGAATTATACATATACGCGAACATATGCTTATATGTAGTCGAGAAAATAATTTGTTTTTTATTTAACCGGATTACGCAACACAATTAATACATTGATAAAATATATAAACATAAAATTGAACTTTATACAATAAATATATATAAACCGATGCAAAAATAATTTTTTTTTTCGGATAATATATAAACTGAATTAATTTATTGATGAAATATATAAATATGAAATCAAAATTGATATGGATATGTAAACTATGGGATAGAAAAACTCATTTGTTTTTTTTAACGCGTATAGTAAGTAAATTTAAATAATGTACAAATAAAATATATAAATATAAAATGAAAATTTATATCATGATTTTCAAAACTACGGAGGTGAATAAATGGACATACTTTTCCGACCGGAAGCCCTCGTAGGAATAAACGTATTAAAATATTCACTTCTTCAGCCTCTGGTGCGTTTGCTCTTTCATTTTTTAATCGACCTTTTATTCTCTCGTCAAATTTTATTATACAGTCCATAGTTTTTGAGTTTCAAAGCATTTTTTGAAAATTGTACTTACATATTTGTGTAAGATTATTTAAACGTTTACTTCGAGAGTGTACATACACTTCCGGCGGAAAGTATGACCGCATTATAAATATATATATGCCGACCCACTTTTTAATTCACATAAAAATGCATCGAATGAATACAAATATTTATATTTATTCATAAATTGCTATAATCATTCGTATATACATGTATGTACAGAATACATCTCACATTCCTCTAATTGGGTCAACGTGCAAAAAATCTCTATACGCGACAACTACACAATGTTTAATCTCTGTCTTTCTCTCTTTCTCACTTTCATACTCTGGTGGGAGGAGAGAGAAGGCAGACGAGAGATGCGCATAATGATGCGTAGCCAAATCGCGATCAAATGACTTCTTTCCCACTGGTATGCCCTCTCTCTCGCGCTCTTTCTCCCTCGCGCACATCTCTTTCTCAGGCTCGCGCTGCACAGGAAATCTGAGCCAATTCGGGCTGTAAGCTGCCCACACCTCTCGTCGGTATCGGTCCCTTGACAGTTGTCACGTGCGTGTAACATTGGCCGAGTGCGAAACTGATATATACGTACATATATAGACATTACATACATACATACATACATATATATATATATATATATATATATATATATATATATATATATATATATATATATATATATATATATATATATATACACACACATATATATATATATATATATTCATTCATTCATATATGCATATATTTATTCAAATATTCCTCCATTTGTTTATCGATTTATTTTTTTATGCATTTATTCATAAAATTACGCGCGTAATGTGAAATATATATTCCCATATGTCCCCCACTAGATAAACAAATGAATGAATAAATAATTATATTTGGGTGTAGGTGTGTGTGTGTACTAGGGTGGATAAAAAAAATCGAAAACATTTTTTTCTCTTTCAACTCTCTTTCAACACAAGTTGGATAAATTATTTGAATTATATCATTATAATGTCCATAGGCGGGGAAAGAAAGTTGACGAAAAATCGAGAGTTTTTTTTTAAGTCGTTTGAGCATCACCTAAAAAAATGTTTAGACCTCTCAAATTTAGTATGAATTACTTTGTCATAGCGTAGTAACATTTTCCGTTGTGGAACACGAAAAAAAAATTATTTTTTTTTTGAACCACCCTAGTGTGTACTCTATATAGTGGCTAACATATTTTTTTTGTATTGTTTAAGATACCCTCATAGCTTTGTTCCAAGTAAATTCAATTGGATGAGAACACGATGATCGAAGGATCGGGTATACAAGAGGTTAGGTGGAAATAAACACACCCCCACACTCATATATATATATAAGGGAATCTCGAGTTGCCTCGGCTTCTAGATGTGTTTCGCAATTTTGAATTGTCTCTTTCTCTCTCCTTTTCTTGCTCCTCTCTCTCTCTCTCGCTCTCTCTCACTCTCACTCTTGATAGCCATAGTGGTGGTGGTGGTGGTGGCAACCGTGGTGGCTGATCGATGTGTCGCCATGACGACGCTTCCGCCGCCAGTCATCCAACTATACCGTCTAACCCTCCACACTACCCCATCTACGTTTTGTTACCGACCACCACCCTTTTCATCCCCTAACCCCATATATATATATATATATATATATATATATATATATATATATATATATATATATATATATAAGTGTGTGTGTGTATGTGTGTGAGTGCAGTAGGACGGAAGTACAGAAGGGTGTAATCGAGATCGTTCAACCCGTTAAATGACTTGTGATCCGCCCTTTTGACGCTCGACCCTCCAGGAAAAGCGTATCCCCGGTACTGTGAGAGAACGTCAGAGGTCTCGGCAACTTCGTCGGCCACTCGCCGCCCCGATACGAGCCTCTTGACCACCTAAACCCGGGCGTGTACGTACGCACACACGCTCGTGTTCCTTTACCAGTTGGAGCAAGAGAAAATATACGTTTCACTATGTATACATATATCGTATATCTATCACCCCCCCCCCCCCCTACACACACACACACGCACACGCACACCTCCCCTATATATATATATATATATATATATATATATATATATATATATATATATATATACATGTGTATATACATGTATGTGTATATACCCGAATTGTATGGGTTTTCGACCATGATCTTCCTACACGTTTCCTTCTCTCTTCCGCCGAGGAAACCCGTAATTGGGGATCGGATATTCGGCTTTCCGAAAGAACTTCTCGAAACCTCATTTTTCCATCGCGTCCCAACTATTATTACATCCTTATCATCGATATATATATATATATATATATATATATATATATATATATATATACAGCTATATTATATAACTGTAATAGAAACCCATATACTAATAGAAGAGTACTAATCTTTAACAACTGACATCAGGAAGTATTGAGGTTAAGTCATGGGTAATGACACGATCGAGCAACGCATAGGAACTGTTACTTCCTGCATTGCTACTGCATAGTTATTGCAGACGTAGTTTGCATGGCCATGTGAATTGGCCACTAAGATCGTGCGATTTGACGCCATTGGACATCTTTCTTTGAGGTTTTCCGAAAGGAAAAATGTATGCCAATGACTCACAGACCATTCTGGAACTTAAGGGGCTATACCAGTGTTAACGCTGAAAATTTTAATGATTTTCGCGAATTTTTTGGAAGAAAAGTACTCAATTAAATGTTTCGGAAAGTTAAGAAAATATTTGGCTATATTTGACCTATATTACATAATTTTTTCATAGCAAAACATTGAGATCCAAGCGACTTATGCGCTGCCTTCTGAGGCGCCAAAAAAAAAGTTCCTCCACTGCTGAAATTTTTGAAAAACATCAAAATCTAACAAAATGGCGTAGTTATGAAAAAAAGTCTGTTTTCTTGCCTATAAAATGGTCGTTGTTTTCAATGCCAAATCGTCAAATTTCATCCAATCAAAAATATCCCACGTCATTGTAGAGTAAATATATTCAAGAGTACTCAGTTGAAATTTCAAGTCAATCGGATAATTGCTCTTCGAGTTACAATGTCAGCCATTTTGAAAAATCTCATTTCGAGAAAAACGCGTTGAAAGATTTAACTATCGATTTTTGCAAAATGAAATTATTAGAGATACGGCCTTGAAATTTTTACAGGATATTCTTGAAAGTATAAACTGTCGAAAAAGGCAAAAAAAATCGATTTTTTGAAAGTTTCACACTGGTATAGACCCTTGAGGAAGCAATTGGACGTTTTGAATTGAACCATTAATGAAATTAGTCCGTAATTATGCCGAAGTGTGATTGAAAATTTCGTCAAAAGAGTGAACGTTTGCAAACAGGGACGAGGCGGCCATTTATCGGATATTGCGTTCCACACATCCCCTCCACGTTTGTACCTTACATTAACGGGGTATCCCTATTTGGAAGCCCAATTTGAAGGGTCCGAATGATGCATTTTTTTCCAGTAACACATTGGTTGGAATAAATTAATTTTTTCCCAGTTTGTTGTACACGTGTTTGTGATTACGATGTAATTTTGTCGGAAGAAAATCTTTCGAAGTGTTCGTGGTGCTGCAGTTGGCGTTGCAGTCCTCCAGCGGCGAGGCTCGAAACGGCGGGATCTCTACCAGGCTCAAATGCAATCTGAAACGAAAACAAAAACAATTTTCTTCGATTATATCCAACGGGCTATGGGTTCACGATCCACTTTTCGAAAAATACGAAAAATGACAGCTTCTCCAAAGCAAACCTCATTTTTCTCTTGAAAAACAGCATGCTGAAGTCATTATTATCAACAAATGTATCGTCGAGTCAAAAAATGCGATCGTGAACCGAAAATGACTACTGTTTGAACGCTAAGTGTGCAAATTCAAGTGAATAGTGTGAAAGTTACTCAAGATATCAATCGCGCCGTGTCATGTAATGTAGGTCCGAGGTAATCGCGTTCAAACTCGCGGTTAACGGAGACTTTGTCCTTGGAGTGCCATATTTCAGGTGTTTACATTTTATTTTTTTTTAAAGGAAACGAGTAAAGCTTTTTGAGTGCGGTTTTTTTCTTGCTTTTATTCATGATATACAGAACGTTAAAAAAATTTTTTTGAAAAAAAAACCAAAATGGCGGCCGTTGCAGCTCCGCGAAAACAGGTCCTCAAATTGCGGGAGGTAAACGGCTGACATCACTGCCCTCTCTTTGTTGATCTGAAACACAAATTCAAAGCATATTATCAATCTGTGACCCTTTGGTCATGGAATGACGGATGGGTTTTTCGTTTAGTACAAATTTCGGAAAATGGCGGCAATTTAAAAAAAAAAACGAATTTTCGCGTTTTTTTTAGCATAAAAAGATAAATAATAAATGCAAAAATGTATCTATCGAAAAAACGATTCGTCATTCCGTGAAGATATATTTTCTGAGTATGCTCTCCAAATTTCAGGTCGATATGTTAATTACAGCGGTCAGGAGAATGTCAGCCATTTCTAAAAACGTGTTTTCGAAAAAAACGCGTTTAAAGTTTTATAATGCGTTTACACAAATGTGTTTATAATTACCGCTAATCGGCAATGCCTGGTCCATAGAGGCATTCCTCCTCTTTTTCTAGCCGCTCACGTTGAGCCGCTAACATCTCCCGCTAACTTCAAGGACAAAGTCTCCCTTAACCCGACGCACACTCCTCCACTAAAATAAGTGTAACTTCGTCATTTTTTAGAATTTCAGGGTCCGGTCGGTCTAAAAATATTCTTAAAATTTCACACTATAACAATATACAAAAAAAAAAACGATTTTTTTAAGTTCTCAGAGAAGGATACCCCCTTAAAATAAAAATTTTCATACTTTTCAAATAAATAATACGTTTTATTAATAAATTAAAATGTCAGATCATTTCGAAACACCCTATATATATTGCATCATTTCACAGGACCAAAAGAAAATTGTTTTTTTTTTCCATTCCTTTTCGATTTTTTAAAAGCATTCCCTAACGTAAAGTATTGGGATACTTTTCAAAAAGACAATATTTACAGACGCCAATTTTGCTGAGAATTTATGTCCGTCTCTGTCTCTTCCTCTCTCACGCCCTTAAACACCTCATCTCTATATACTGACCGTAGTTTATTCTAGAAGTATTCAGTTTATTTCGTATCATTGCGATGAGTATGATGTTGATATACTTTATCAATTTTATATTTTGTATTGTTATTATTATTATTATTATTCTTTGTATTCATCATGATCATAATTATCTGCATTGTCTTCTGGAATTATTCAGTTAATATCGTTGTGATAAGTATGATGTTGATATACTTAATCAGTTCTACATTTGGCATCATTATAATTATTATTATTTCTAATTGCTATAATTATTATGACCTATGTTTATTATTATGCCTATTCGTATTCACCATAATTATTATTATTGCTGTTGTTGTTGATACACGCTAGCATAATTATGCATCATGTCTCACACCCATGGTGATTTTGTGTATGAAGTTCGTTGTGTTGATTGTATGATTATGTGTAACACTTTCTGTGCAAAATTGAAGTTTTGAATTCTTCATTTCTCGATCCCATTTTATATTGCTTGTTCCCATGTAGAGGTTGCCATGAGTTGCCCAATGTTACGATCAGGCCAATATTGGCCCATTACTAAAGATTATCCTGGCCCATCTTTAAAAACTAATAAACAGCCGTGATAGTTAAACTAAATTTGCCAATCCTAAAGCTGGCAATCCTAAAATACTGGCTATTACATTGGCTCATTATTGTCGCGTTCTAAATTGAAAACCGACACAATATCGGCCCATAGTTAAAACCTATCATGGCCCATCTTTTAAATTCATTAAACAGTCATGATAGATAAACAATATTTGCCAATTTTTAAACTGGTGATGCTGAAGTACTGCCAATTACATTGGCCCATTATTGTTCCGTTATAAATTTAGAACTGGCACAATATCAGCCCATTACTAAAACCTATCCGGGCCCATCCGTTAAAACCAATAAACAGCCGTGAAAGTTCATCGAAATTTGCCAACTTTAAAACTGGCAATGCTAAAATACTGGAAATTACATTTAATTAATCTAAGCCCTTTGTTGGCTAAGTGGGTCAGACCATACCTGCTTTTATTTTATTTAAGCTCTGGGTTATTCATTATCTGTATATTGTGCCAGAATAAGCAAATAACTGGCACGTCATATATTAATCGTCTACATTTTGTAGTTCAGTTTTTGTAATCAAGTCTTGGCCTATTATTGGCATTTGTAAATAACCAACATAAGTAAGTAAAATATGCCAATTTTGAAACCTGTCATATACGCAAATCACTAATTATTTCAAGGTTATTCCATGAAATACGTATCCATAAGGACCAATCTCGGGCCAATCTTGGCCCAATATAGGTTGAATATTTATCACGCACCGAAACAAACCCACGGCCCAATATTCTAGATAGACTAATTTCTAGATAGACCAACTGTGAAGGCCCATCATAGAGCCCTGGTCAGTTTCTACATAGGCCCTTTAAGAGGGCCCACATAGGGCCAACTGCAATCACCAACATTGCCGCTACAATGAATTTAATCATTGGCCCAATAATTGTTGACTCTGTTGGCCGATATCGGGCCGTTCTTATCATTTCTACAAAGGCACCTCATTGGTAAATACTCACGGCCCAATATTCTAGAAAGGCTAACTGTGAAGGCCCGTCTCAGGCCCAACGGTCAATCTCTACATGGGTTTTGGAGACGATTTTTATTATTTTGCTCTGTTGAGGAACAGAGAGCTGAAGTTGATATAATCTTGCTTTAAGGTAGTTCCTCTGCGAAAATCTCAACCAAAAGTTTACATACCATGTTCATGTTTAAAAGATTGATAATTGGTTTGATTAGTAATGAATAAAATTAAAAACTGCGCAATATTGACTCGGTACTAGTAGATAATACGATGGATATCATTTATTGCCGTAAAATATATTTTGTATTGTGTTTTTGATCGACCATTGCCAGTAAACTTTTTGCCGGGACTGTCCAGGCTTTGCCCCAATTGTTTTTTTTCCAGGCTTTGCCAGGCTTTGCACCAAAATTGTGAAGGCTTCTCATGGTTATATCTTGGAAACTAGATGGTGAATCATTCTCATTTTTTTTCACATTATTCGTGATATCTTACTGTAGCTTATCCTCGTTTTTTATCAATTTCTTAATTTTAGTTTTGACGGTAGAATTAATGATGCTCTGTTTGCCCATCATAACGCATTTGTTACGTGTAAACCAAGCCAACTTTAAGTGTAAATATCTCAGGTTTGGGGTGGTCAAACTTATTCAAATTGCACAGATGTTTGGATAATGTATTAAATAACGTATATGTCAAATTTCAACCATTTCTTAATTCAACTCTTCTGTGGAGGTACTACCTTAAACGATCTTCGACCCTAAATAATGTCACCAGGCTATAAATAACAATCAATCAATCAATTTCTCCCCTTCTCTCTCTGTCCCTCGCCCTCTCTCTCTCTCTCTCTCTCTCTCTCTCTCTCTCCTTTTCTTCTTCTTGATCCACACACTCACACATGTGTGTGCGTAATTCGTAGGATTTTGTAGCGATTTGAATAATCATTTATTGATTAACTGTTTGACTTGCGCACGTCGAGTTAACTATGGCTAATCTCTGATTTGTAACGCCTACTTCTCACCCTCCACTTTACTTATATATATATATATATATATATATATATATATATGTAAGTGAATATATATGTAGTTCCTTGGGGGTTGGAAAATGAGAAGCAAGAGAGGGTGAGTTCCTCACCCCAAAGCAATGCACACGCTGCCGGCTCTTTTGCACGTAGCTCTCTCTCTCTCTCTTTCTCTCTCTCTCTCTCTTCCTCCTTCTCATTCATTCCGTCTCTGTACAGGCTGGTTCGCTCCAGCTCTAACAGGGAATTAATATCTCGCGAGTTAGCACCCCCACCGTGGGTGGTCACCCTCCTCGCCCTCCACCACCGGCAGCACCATCAACGCCGTGCTCTCGTCCTACTCCGTCTGCCACTCGCCGCGATTCTCTCGCGTACAGCCCGGCCAACACCCCACGAGCAAACCCACCCCCCAGAAGCACCCTGGACTCATCCCGTGCTCGACGCAGCCCCAAAACGGAAATGAGCGCGCGGATGCCTGTACTCTCTGCTCTGTGCCACGCTCACTCTGCTACGATTCCCTTTATCTCTCGTACTCTCTCGATGAGACAGAGAGAGAGGGAGAGAGAGAGAGAGAGAGAGAGAGAGAGAGAGACAGTCTCTCTTCTTTTATCTCTCTCTTCGTTTGTCTTGTCTTTTTGTATCTCTCTTTCTCTCCCATAGTCGACCTCTTTTCTCTTTGATTCTGCCCACCCCCCCCACTCGCTCTCTCTCCTTACTCTTGCTGTCTCAGTTCTTCTTTTCTTCTCTCCACCTTTTCTCCTTTTCTCTTGCCATTTCTCTTTCTCTCCTTCTCATTCTGCTTATTCTTTCTTCCTGTTTGCCTTGCTCTGTTTTTTCGGATTTCTCTATCTCATCTTGGTCTCTTTTCGATCATCTTGCTTTTTCTCTCTCTACCTCTTCCTCCCTTATCTTCATTCTACTTCGTCCTTTTAGTACAGTCGTCCTGTTAGTTTTTTGACAGGTGATTTTGTAGGTGCAGCGGGTGCTAAATCCAATTTTGCCTAAAAATGGGGGTGTTGGGTTTTTTGGGGGATGAAAGGGGATGGGGGTGGATTAATGCCGAATTACAACCCCTACGAGGTCGGCGCCGTGAGACAAAATGTGCGGAAAAATCCGGGGTGAAGTTTTGTCGACTGCGCCGAAGTCGGGGAAGTTTATTTTGGGGGTGAAAAAGTGGAGTGAAATTTTGAAAAATCAGTTTTAATTCAATAACTCTTTAGAGGAAATTCGTACACTTTTCGTTTAAATAGGAACGTTGTAGCCCTTGAAAAGACGCGTCGGTCAAGTATTTGATCATCAGTCTCCGATAATATCTTCACCCCCGAAAAAATGGTTAAAATACAACAAAAAAATTGTTTATTGAATAACTCAAAAATAATCGATTTTTCGGGTATGGTTCAAATGGGCGAAATGTAGAGAATAATTTTCTCTACATTTTCGTTTCTATGGACCTCCCTTGAATTTTGATTTTCCAACTCTTCTCGGGGGTTGAACATTCAAAATGAAATTCTGGGAAAACTATTGACCGCGCGAATTCGCCGCCGGGGAAGAATTTTTAGCTTGAACCCTCAGCTACATTTTTGTCCACAGCGCCAAACTCGTATCTCTTTATTTTCGGTCAATAGTTTTCCCAGAATGTCATTTTGAATTTTCAACCCCTGAGAGGGGTTCGAAAGAGCAAAATTTACGGGTGGTCCATAGGAACGAAAATATAGGGAAAATTATTCCCTGCATTTCGTACATTTAAACCGTCCCCGAAAAATCGATTGTTTTTGAGTTATTCAATAAACAATTTCTTTTTTATAATTCAACAAATCTTTCGGGGGTGAAGATATTATTGGAGAAGGATGATAAAATACTCTATCGACGCGTGTTTTCAAGGGCTACAACGTTCACATTTGAACCAAGATTGTATGAATTTTCCCTAAAAAGTTATCGAATGAAAACTGAGTTTCAAAATTTCACCCCACTTTTTCACTCCCAAAATGAACTTCCACGACTTCGGCAGTGAAGACAAAAATAAAGCCGGGATTGTTCTGAACATTTTGTCTCCCGGCGCCGACCTCGTGGGGGTTGTAGTTTGGCATTAATCCACCCCCATCCCCTTTCATCCCCTAAAAAAACCTACACCCCGATTTATACGCAAACTTGGATTTAGCAACCGCGGCACCTAAAAAATCACCTGTCAAAAAACTAGTCTTCTAATTTTTTTCGATTCCAATATTCAGCACGATTGTACTATTTTCGGTTCTCTCTCTCTCTCTCTCTCTCTCTTTCTTTCTTTCTGTCTCTCTCTTCCAGATCACGAAAGTAATTTCAGTACGTAAAGCCCAACATTTTTTTCCCACCCCCTCCTTTGTCTCCACCCCCATCATTTCATTTTTCCACCAGCCACGAATTTCTACTGTCCAGCACTAAATTACACCGTCACGCCATCTCTCCTCTCCCTATCTCCCCTTCACACCTTTTTTCCTTGCCAGAGATTTTTTTTTTCGTTCATTATTCGTTCATTTCTCGCACAGTTAAAGGGCATTTGCTCGTTGCTCTTTAAATTTTGCTCAGGCTCGCCATCACGCTTTCTCACTCCCTCCCTTTCTTTCTCTCTCCGTCGGAATTTTAATTTCACACGAAAGAATTATTTCTCACTCTCTCTCCCTCTTCCTCTCTTTCTTTCTCCGTCACATTTTTTACTTCGTCCGAAATAATTATTATTTTTTCTCTCTTTCTCTCATAAATTTCAAAATAATAATCATTATTATTTCATTCACAATTATTTCTTCCATTATTTTAATCTCACTATTTAACGCAAAATAATAAGTCATTATTTTAATAATTGTTTCAATATTTATATTTACTAATTATTTTTAGAAATTATTTAAATAATAATTTTAATAAGGGTAATTATTATTTACAATTATTACTTGCTCGATGGAAAAAAATGAGAAAAAAACGCGTCGCAGAGATACAGAGTTCGACTATTATCATTATTTTCGTCGATCGCAGCTCATTTCTCAACAAAACAAACAAGCTCTTTGCTATTGAGCTTGAAATTAATCAAATCACCAATAATCACGCGGACGTGCACACACGCGGAGAGTAACTCGAAACTCTCTCGTATTTAATTTTCCCTTAATTAAAAAATGAATCCACGGTCGCGTATTACGTTGAGTTTCGCTGGGACGACGCGAATTTCGTTAATTCGAATTGTATCCAATTTATTGCAACGCGAGAGTCGTAAAGCTCCAGCGTCGAAGGGGTCAAGGGGCTACGGGGGAGGCAGGGAGCTTCGTTCGACGTCATCCGTCGTTTATAGTTGTACTTATACATATTTATAACTAAGGAACCCACTACGACCGTCCAAAGTCTATGTATATATATATATATATATATATATATATGTATGTATGTATGTATGTATGTATGTATATGTATATGTATATATGTAAAATTGGTCCGGACACGGCCTCGCTCACGAGCCAACGATTTACCAATGAAAATATGCAAATTTACAGGCTCGTAATTAGGCACAACGTTATATGAGCCGAGATAGAGAAGATCGCGGGTCGTTCTAGATGAGAGAGAGAGAGAGAGAGAGAGAGAGAGAGAGAGAGAGAGAGAGAGAGAGAGAGAGAGAGAGAGAGAAGAAAAGCAACGGTCGGAAGAAGAAGTGGAGGGGGTAAGATCTCACATTGTTTGAACCTACGACTTCGCTCTTCCGTACCGTAATTGATGACCTAACTCTCTCGATTCGTAGTCATAAACCGACCCCCTATTTTCTCTCTGATCCGCCTCTCTTTTTCGCTCTGTCTTTCTGTTTGTCTCTCACATCAGAGGGAATATCCCTCCGTCTTTGTTTCTCTCTCTCTCTCTTGCTGTCTCTCTCTCTCTCTCTCTCTCTCTCTCTCTTCTTATGTTTTATGTTTATCTTATGAATTTTTATGTCTCAATATCATTATTATTATTATTATATAGTTTTAGTTTTAGTTGAACTCTAGTCTTACTTCATACGGTTAGAGTTATTGTATAAAAATGCTTATTGTTTCAATACAATATCCAAAATGTGCTAACATGCACGGTACTGTTAGGTAGCACTAGCTACAGAGTACGAAATATCCAAACAACATTCTCTCTCTTTTCTCTCTCTCTCTCTCTCTCTCTCTCTCTCTCTCTCTCTCTCTCTCTCTCTCTCTCTCTCTAAGCCTATCGTTCCCAGTCTTTCGCAGCAAAACAATACTAAACTCTAGCAATGCTAGCTTTTCAGATACAATCACCTTCGTTATTGTTTAAATATTTTTCATATTTTACTTTTCTATTTAATAATCACTCATCTTAGGTTAATTTACTTATTACTTATATTCCTCGCTAAATGTAATACTCATGTTATGCTTATTTACTCATTATCAATTTTTATTTATATTAATTTTATATTTATAATATGTTTAGTTCTATTTCTCTCTCTCTAAGCCTATCGTTCCCAGTCTTTCGCAGCAAAACAATACTAAACTCTAGCAATGCTAGTTTTCCAGATACAATCACCTTCGTTATTATTTTAAATATTTTTCATATTTTACTTTTCTATTTAATAATCACTCATCTTAGGTTAATTTACTTATTACTTATATTCCTCGCTAAATGTAATACTCATGTTATGCTTATTTACTCATTATCAATTTTTATTTATATTGATTTATATTTATATTATGCGTAGTTCTATTTTTTATTATATAAATTCCCACGAACTGTACACACTATGTACCATATTGACCTTAAGGTTTCGACCAAGGCATAAAATATATATCAATCAATCAATCAATCAATCAATCTCTCTCTCTCTCTCTCTCTCTCTCTCTCTCTCTCTCTCTATCTCTCTCTCTCTCTCTCTCTCTCTCTCTCTCTCTCTTTTGTTTATAGTTTATATTGAGCCCTTTGATTGTATCGAACCTTACTCAATATGATTTGAGGCCTTCGGCCACAGTAACGGGTATAAAATCATGTGCAAATTTAACATTTTTTTCGGATATAAAAGTGATTCACTCATAAAATTAGTTACACATCTATTTAGTATGAATATCGCGCTGTTGGAAAATATTTTTTTTTCGATGTACAAAATTGCCGACTACTCGAAACTTCTCGAAACAGCTTTTTTCCAATTGGCGTGACAAATAACTTCAACAATTTTCACTCGATTTGCTTCAAATTTAAAAGTTATGTTCCTAATTGCTTTTCGCAGAGAAGTACGTGCGGAATTTCTGATTAATCGAAAACTTTTCATTTTATGACCAGTTTATGAGCAGTTATAACGAAATTTTTCACTGAAAATTCATTTCTTAAGTTCAAATACCTACAACTTTTGAATAGAACAATGTTTTTTACATTCCGTGCATACTTCTCTAGGTATTCTAATGTAGATTGACGAGAATTTTTGTTTTTCGTTCTAGGTAAAAAATTGTGGATGCTAAATGTCACGCCGCGGAGCGCCTAAAAAAAGAAAACAAAAAAAAATGTTGTACATCGAAAGAGAAAATATAAATTTTCTAACAGTTTGATATTCACACTAAATAGATGCGTAACTAATTTTATGAGCGAATCACTTTTTCATACGAAAAAAAATGGTTAAATTCGCACATGATTTTATACCCGTTACTGTGGCCTCAGGCCTTCATTTTCCACTTCTCTATTCCTCTCTCTTTTTCTTTATTTCTCTCTCCCTTCATTTCTCTTTGTCTCTATTTCTATCTCCCTTCATTCGTTTTTCTTTGTCTTTGTCCCTCTCTATCTCTCTCTCTCTCTCTCTCTCTCTCTCTCTCTCTCTCTCTCTCTCTCTCTCTCTCTCTCTCTCTCTCGCCTTCTGCCCCTATTTATACAAACTGATGAAACAATTTTTTTCAAAAATCCAAATGATCGCAAAAAAAAATCTCGCATTATATATCTATATATAAAAAAATGTGCAGCGCGAGGGCCGTAGAAAAAGGAGTACTAGGGTCCGGGGGGAGGGGGGGGGGGGGGTGGCTGACACCAAAACCTACCGAGTTTAACATTGTAAATTTCGCTTTTGTCGCGCTGCCTCGCGCACGCCCAGGCAAACATGTCAGCCGGGTACGTGTTTGGCGAATGTTCACTTTAAAATGGCTAGGCAAAGAATCCGAGAGTCGTCTTTCGCCTCCACGTTCTACTGCTCCTCCTCTCCTCTTCGTCGCATGTGTGTCGCATGCAAAAAAAGAGAGCAGGAGCAAACCACCGTACAAATATATATATATATATATATATACTGGGCTATTTATTCGTCCAGTGGCCTCCCTCGTGTGTCTAATAGCGTATCGAGAGTACGAGACGTTCTTTCAACACTTCCACACAACCCTTTTGTCGCTCAAACGCTTCCATCAATCCCGTCGTCGTCCACCCCATCCTGGAAGCTTTTCCCGCTTCTTTCTGACTGTCGCCCCAGTGGAATCATTTTTTGTTAATTGTCATTACTCTTTTAAGTTGCATCGAGAAAATAAATAAACGAAGATTATTACTAAAAATATATAAAAATATATATATATATATATATATATATATATATATATATATTTATAGAAAATAATTTGAAAAATAAACGAAGGTTATTAATAACGAAAAATAACTCTAATATTATACATATGGATAAATTAAAATAATAAATTAACGTTTAAAATCACGTTAATAGTACACATATAGAAGAAAGAAAAAACAATATATATATATATATATTGTTTTTTACTCCAATTATTTTTTAAAGTATTTTATATATACTTCTTTTCCCGTATTTTATATATATATAAAGTATTTTTTTACTTTTTTTTGTTAAAGTATTTTAAGTATGTTAAGTTATTTTTTATTTTTTTATTTTAGTTATTTTTATATATTTTTTTTTAATTTATATTTTAAATTTTAAATTTTAGTTATATTTTATTTTTTTACTTTAAATACTTTATTAATTATAAAGTATTTAAAGTATTTTTTTTACTTTTTACTTTTTTATACTTTTAAAGTATTTTATATATATAGGAAATAATATAAAAATAAACGAAAGGTAAATTACAAATACAGGACAAGAAATATGTATAAAATACTTCAAAAAATAATTGGAGTTTCGTATTGAAGATCCGGCGTATCAGCTCGACCTGGACACATGTAAAAAAGCACGTTAATAGTACACATATAGAAGAAAGAAAAAACAATATATATATATATATATATAGGAAATAATATAAAAATAAACGAAAGGTAAATTACAAATACGTGAAAAGAAATATATATGAAATACTTTTAAAAATAATTGGAGTTTTGTATTGAAGATCCATCGTACCAGCTCGACCTGGACCCATGTAAAAAGAGCACGTTTTCAAATACACGTCAACGCACTTTGCACGTCGCTGATTGTTAAAAAACGGTGGCACATATACATATACATTTACATTTATCCTCATATTGCGATAATAACGCGCCATCAAATCGCCAAATAAAAACAATACAAATGAATAAATCATCCGCATATACTCCTTCAAAGTACAGTGTGCAAGTATCCATATATAGACAAATACACTCAAGCGTGCTTCTAATCAGAAGAACAACGTGTTACAAGGAGGAGAAAAATCTGAAAAAAAGTGCGATTAGATCAACGGGGCGCGTACGACACACCCTCTATCGCCAGTACAGATATGTCTTTTATATATACATACATATAAATCCCGAGTGGATCAAGCATATTGTACAAATTGAATACGAAATATTATCTATTCCTGTGGCCATGCATACACACATGAACTCCGATATGGGGAAGCAGAGCGGGAGAGAGAGAGAGGTAGAGATAGAGAGTGAGCGAGAGAGAGAGAGCGATATACATCATCGCAGCACTTAAACCGACCCCTGAGAGAGCAGAGAACGTATAACAAAGTGGCGGGTATAGGTTCTTATCGCGTTACAGGTCTGAGACAATATATATATATATATATATATATATATATATATATATATATATATATATATATATATATATATATATATATATATATAAGTAGTTGCTTTTTTGGGGGGGTGTAGCTGGATGGACTGTCTCCACCCCTGCACACAGAGTTCGCGTTGTATTCATGGTATCACAGTTATACATATATACATATATACATATATATATATATATATATATATATATAGAAGCGTCGCGCACAAGCTATACGTCTCGGTTGTACAATAGCCGTGGCCGCCCTGTCATGTTTCATGCGGTGTACACAATGATACTCTCACTCCACCCCTCCGCCCTCCCCGTCATATATAACTGCTCTATATAGCGCCACCGGAGAGAGCGAAATGCGAGACAGAGAGAGAAAGAGCAAGATGAGATTGAAAGAGTGAGTGAGAGAGAGAGAGAGAGAGAGAGAGAGAGAGAGAGAGAGAGAGAGATTCGACTTGCCTACTCGGCCAGAGTACCGCCCGTAATGCCTGTAACCGTATCTCAAGATAATGTGCGCGAATCACGGCCCCGACGGTACACGTTTTACTCCCGCTTCGCTATTCTACTCCAGGCGTACCCCGTACACTATATGTATACGTGCACATGTGCATATACATATGCACACCCACAATATATATATATATATATATATATATATATATATATATATATATATATATATATATATATATATGTGTGTGTATATATATGTATATATATATATGGATGTTCTCGGGGATTGAAATTCGTTGACGATTGTACCGAGATCCAAGGCTTCGATTAGGGCACTCGTTTTTTATCCATTTGCTGCATTATTCCACACACACACACACACACACACACACACACACACACACACACACACACACACACACACACACACACACACACACACACACACACGCGCGCGCGCGCGCGCGCGCACACACATACACACACGCACACGCACACACACACACGTGTGTGTGTGTGTGTGTGTGTGTGTGTGTGTGTGTGTGTGTGTGTGTGTGTGTGTGTGTGTATACAGGGTGTCCTGTTATGAATGGCTAATCCTGCAACTGTCGATGGTCAGATCACGTTCTACTATATGCTGAAATTTCAGTTTAGTAAAAGTCCCATGGTATTCGAGATGAAAATCATCTGCTTTTGGTTTTTCGCATGTCATTTCTACAAATGATAACTTTTTTCGACCCGGTGTAAAAAGAACACTCTTGGTTATTTGTTTTATCTAGAAAAGACTTCTTTTTAACCTTGAATGTTAAGGCGAAAATCCCTACGTGGTGCCATAGAGACTGGATTTTCGAACAGTTTAAGACTCGGCGCATGCAAATCGGATGAATAGTTTTTTTTAATATGTTGTCAACCAGGTTGAAAAATGTAGTTTCGAGAAAAAAACGCGTTCGAAGCCGCACATCTGTCACTCGGTGCGGTCGTGCGCTTCGAACGGTTTCGCATAAAATGCTGTATCTCCGCCAATTATACAAATTTATTTTAAAAATCTGGTGAGAGCATTCTTAACGACTGTATCTTTCAGAAAATGAAAAAAAAATGACAAACATTTTTTTTTACCTTGGTGTAGTGCCTTATGGCGGTCCTCTAGTTTCTCGGCTGTTTTTTACGGCTTTTTCAATAAGTTTTTACGGGAAAAGCATCGAAATAATCAATCTCATTGGTTTTGCATAATTTTTATTAACATTTAAATAAGCTTTACAAATTTTTTGAAGTCAAAATATATAATAGAATAAAAGTTATAGTGGCCGACAGGAAGACATCAAGTAAAAGAGGTGCTTGACGGTGACCAAGATTGCGGCTGTTCTGCTTATCTGAAATCAAAAAACCAAACGGCATTTTAATCTTCATATTTAAGACTAGCGATTGAACTAGAGTGAATTCTAAATTACAAAAATTGACTTTTTTGTACACCTTTGAAAATTACATTCTATTTTTTACTCATTTTTTCTTGAGTTTTTCGCTCGTACAAAAAAAAACTACCGAAGCAATCATGATAATCCTAGTTCAATCGCGGGCTTATAACATATTAAAGATGCTGTATAAATTTGAACAATATCGGTGCAGTAGTTTCTGAAATATCGTGGTCACCGTTTCGAAAAATGGTGTTTCGAGAAAAACGAGTTTGAAAGTATACCTGCTCCGTATACCTGCTCCGTTCCAGGACCGTAACTTGTGAACCACTTGGAATATCGAAAAATCCTTTAGCACACATTTTCTACACATGTTGTAGATGTGATTTATGAAAAAAAAATCGATTTTTTCGACCCGAGAAACTAGAGGACCGCCTTAAGGAAACTTTATGAAAAAAGATCTTATGCAGAATTTTCAAACAAACCAATTCAAACATCTGACTTGATAGCCTTCGGTGTGAAAAAAATGTACTGCGCATATCGTGACCTTAAGGAGGTGATAGGTCACCTTGTTAGGAACATATCTAACTTAGGTTACCTTAGTCCAGAGTCTAAGAATTTCGAGTTCGCATGGTATGATTTTTGAAAAATTTCCCAAAATTAGGTACTAAGTCCTTTACCTCTTATGTCAAAGCTTTTTTTTAAACAGCATTGATATGAGAGGTATTTTTATTTTTTGACAAGTTTTAAATTATTCAACACGTCCCGTTTACTTAGTTGTGTGGATACAGATGATTGTATTGGTGTTTGTCGATTGAATACACATTAAGCTAAGACGCGAATAAGTTTATGGTTACCAAATATTGTCTGTTTGAACATTATGAACTAGTTAGTACCTAATTTTTGGAAATTTTCCCAAAATCATACTCACCATGATAACTCGAAATCCTTAGACGTTGGACTAAGGTAACCTAGGTTAGATATGTTTCTAACTAGGTAATCTACCACCCCCTTAAGGCTTTGCATCGACCTTCCCAACACCCTACATATATATATCAGAGTTGGGCGTAATTCTATTTATAAATACGAATACGAATTTATTCACATCGTGATTTTCATGTGAATATAAATACAAATTTATTCATCCTTCACTTATTGTATTCACATGCATGCATACAAATACAATTGTATTCATAAATATTCTGGACATACAAATAAATTCACAGAAAAAACACTACCAAACATTTGGTAGTGATCCGAGATATTTACATTTGTATCATCGATACTGACCTTGAATGACCTTGAACGACTTTGCCCCCCTTATATTTTTTATGTGACTTGAGGTGCTCCACAAGATGGTTGAAAAAAAATGTACCATTCCATTTGAAAGAGTGGAGGTGACCTTCACTGTGCGTCAGCGCTTCCACCGAAATAAAAGAAAATTGGTCGCATTTGATGGCCCCCTTCACACAGTACAACTTTCGTCTGGAACATGTTTTTGTGACGTCGATAATTACCGAGTTATTTCGAGTAGCAGAGATAAGAGGGCCACCCTGTATGTAAATTGTATGTATGCCTGTGTGCATATGGGAATACCATGTGCGAACGTATTTCAAGTATGAGCGTATGAAAGCGCGCAGAACAATGCGCAATTAAAAGTGTCGCTTTATATACATATCGCGTGTACTCTTTTTTCGAGGCGGCACGTCGCCGCTATGCAGCACTTCTACTACGACTACCTCGACGACCATCCCCTGGCGAAAAAAATAAAATAAAAAAAAATTAAAAATCGAGAATTCAAACTGGGGCCTATACTCCGCTCGTGTAGTCGTCGATGGATTGAACAATCCTTCTCCAAACTAACGCGCGCCAAGGGTTTCCCTCGTTCGTAATACTGTCGCGTAAGTGTCGATGGAGTCTTGGAAGTTTGACGATGGAGCGACGGGGAAAGAGAAGAGCGAGATGGACAGGTGGAGAAAGATTTTGTTTTATTTTACTTTTGGTTATGCCTTGGTTCAATTTTTCGGCAAATCGGTGATGCGACATTTTGGAGTAAACCGATGAATAACGGGAATAATGAATGGTGACGTAGAGAGAGCAAGAGAGAGAGTGAGATCGGGGGGAGGGAGAGAGGGTGGGGGAGAGAGAGAGAGAGAGAGAGAGAGAGAGAGAGAGAGAGAGAGAGAGAGAGAGACAGTTCAATACAAAAAAAATCAAAGATTCATTTTTTGAATATCAAGATTTTGCGAAAGTCGAACTTAAGTATTTTCAAAAATCAAAAATTCATTTTTTGAATATCAAGGTTTTGCGAAAGTCGAACTTTAGTTTTTTCAAAAATCAAAGATTCATTTTTTGAATATCAAGGTTTTGCGAAAGTCAAACTTTAGTTTTTTCAAAAATCAAAGATTCATTTTCCAAGATTAAAAGATTTATTTTCCAAAATTCGGAGATTCATTTTTCGAAAATTAAAGATTTATTATAAAACATCAAAGGTTCATTATCAATAATCAAAGATCCATTATGAAAAATCAAAGGTTTATTATCAATAATCAAAGATTCATTATGAAAAATCAAAGGTTCATTATCAAAAATCAAAGATTGTTTTTCAAAAAATTTCAGCACCGTCTTCAGAACCGCCAAATATGCTGATACCCAACATCACACAGGGATGGCGGGTTTAAAATATCCTTCCCCATACACATATATATATATATATATATAGCGGAACTATTCCCAGAGTGCTCACTCTCTCGGTGCACACACGCGACTGACACTCGAGTGCGATCGCGCGTTAAATGCGCCGTCGGGCGTACGTAGGTCGCGTGTCGTACGCGTGCCGTTAGCTGTCTTCCTCTCTCTCTCTCTCTCTCTGTCCCTGTCTCCGATTTTCTATCGATGTCCGGGGTTGTTCGCCATTCTCGATACACATTATGTATCATACGCGAATATATATACGCGCGTAAGTCTATCCGTCCTCTCCTTAAGGGGCTATACCAGTGTTAGCGCTGAAAATTTGGACGATTTTTGGGAATTTTTTGGAAGAAACGTACTCAATTAAATGTTTCGGAAAATTAAGAATATATTTGGCTATATTTGACCTATAATACATAATTTTTTCATAGAAAAATATTGAGATCCAAGCGACTTATGCGCTGCCTTCGGAGGCGCCAAAAAAAAAGTTCCTCCACTGCTGACACGATCCGGCCGATTGAGTAGCTGAAACCGAAAAAGGAAAAAATATCGTTAAACTGGAAGGTATTTCCTGTACAATGACGTAGGATTTTCGAAAAATATTAAAATCTAACAAGATGGCGTAGTTATGAAAAAAAGTATGTTTTCTTGCCTATAAAATGGTCGTTTTTTTTTCAATGCGAAATCGTCAATTTTCATACAATCAAAAATATCCTACGTCATTGTGCAGTGAATATATTCAAGAGTACTCAGTTCAAATTTCAAGTCAATCGGATAATTGCTCTTTAAGGCGTTACCCCCACTTGTAGCGCAAAAAAAGGCCTTTTTCATGAATTTTTTTAAAGAAAACTACAAAACTTTTTTAATCGATCAATATACCATCTTAAAGAACACATCTTGAAGAACTTTCAGTAATTTTTTTAGTGAAAAATATTACATTGTTTAGTGGCAAATGGCCGTCAATGAAATAATGTTTTTATATACACGGTTTGCGGTGACCAACATTGCGGCGAAGTGGATCATCTGAAGAAATAAATGCGGATGGATTTAGTCAAATATAAGTATAAACTAGTCTTTAATGGAAGGATTTTTAAAAATATTTATTTTTCACAAAATGGCGGACAGTCAAAGTTAATGGTTCGATTTTAACGAAAAAAAAACGGCCGTTTTTGGTTATAAAACGGCCATTTTTTTCGAAAAAAAATCGAACGATTAAAGACTATATTTTTATGTATTAAATGAGCCTGCAAAATTTCAAGAAGATCGGTTCGTTGGTGTTCGAGTAATCTTGGTCACCGACTTCAGAAATGCCATTTTGAGAAAAACGCGTTTAAAGTTTCTCTTTCAACGAGGATTCTTCTCTTTCAACCCTCATATGTCAGTCAATTTTGTTCGGATCGACTTGAAATTTTCAGGACATATTCTCAGATACGTATACTTCAAAAAAATGCAATAAAAAAAATCGATTTTTTCAAAATCGCAAGTAGGGGTAACCCCTTAAGTTACAATGTCAGCAAATTTGAAAAATCTCATTTACCAAAAACATTCGTAAATTACAAAAAAATAAAATTTTCTTTTTAACCACTTTATTAGTATGAAAATGCCAGGTAAACTGGAGTCCTCGAAAAGTAGGTAGGTGTGCGCTGTTGAAAAAATCTGAACAACGGCCCATCTGAAACAAAAAAATTGCATGGTTTTAGGTTTAGTATGACAGTGGCTATATCCCGTACCTTTAATATTCGTTTATATGCAAAAATAACAAAATGGCGGACAAAAAAATTTAAAAACGTGTTTTTTTGTTGCGTTTTTTGCCAACAAAAATAGTAAAAATAAAAAATTTTGCAATAATTCTGGTACGGGATATAGCGACAAGTGTACAGAATATGTGGTTAAAATTTCATAAGGATCAGTTCAGTAGCTTCTGAGATTTTTTCAACAAGCGGTCCGAAAACGTTGTTTCGAGAAAAACGCGTTTAAAGTTTTTATTTATAAAAAAAACGTCAAGAAATCTGACTTACACTTAATCAGCAATGCGTGGACCATACATAATTCCTTCTGCCTCTTCCTGTAAATCAATTTCTCGCGATTCGATTTTTTGAAAGTTTGAAAGTAAACAGAGCCCTTAAAGATTTAACTATCGATTTTTGCAAATCTCTTCTCGTTTTTCTTCCCCCTCATTTAATTATTTGATCTACTTAATCAATGAGCGTATAAGTCCGAATTAACCCACATGAACTCACATTGTGTATGATAATATTAATTCGGCATTATAATATCACACGTAATATTGCTAATCTATATAGATCTATCTAAATGAAAATATCGTTATAAATTTATCTACACATTTACGCAAATAAATATATTCGTCTAAATCATTCCTCTCCCCACACACATAGGCATATTTATATACATATGGAGGAATGGAGGGGAGCTATTAGATACATTTTAATCTAAATTGGATTCATATTTTTTCGTTCTATTATTTTCTCACAATATAATTTGGTTCATTTATATAGATTTGTTACATTACTATTATTCATATAAAATTGACATAATATTGGTATACATAATGTAACGTTTGCATATTTATTTATATTTTCCGATACTGACATTATTCTATGTGTGTGATACTATATATACAGTGTGACCTGTTATGAATCGATAATCCTGCAACTGTCGATACATCAGATCATCTCCTACTATATCCTGGAATTTCACTTTGGTAAAAGTCCCACGGTTTTCGAGATTTTCGGATTTATGATATTTTTTGGAAAAAATCAGCTGCTTATGATTTTTAGCATGTTTTTTTTGCAAATGATATGAATCGACAATAACTAAGCAACTTTTTGAAGTAATTGGCACGATAGGCGTAGAACATTTTTTTTACACCGCAGGCCATCAAAGTTAGATGTTCGAATTGGTTTGTATGAAAATTTTGCATAAGATCTTTTTTTCATAAAGTGTTTTTAAGGCGGGAGCCTGAATTACAAGGTCCGAAAAATCGTTCATTTTTCATTGCTTTAATCGATGGATAAACTATTCAAGAATATATTTACAAAGTTACAGATACCAATTGTAAATATTTCCAAAGATACAAGGTTAAAAGCAGAGGAACGATTGATATTTGATATTAATATTTTCTCCCATTGAAAACGTTGAAACGCGTTTTCTCCAGTTTTTATTTTCACGGTTTTCCCAAATTGGCGCCAAACCAAAGTTTGTTTTCTTCAGTATGAAAATCTCTTCAAAGTGAATTAAAAAAGTCTCCGAAAAAGTATTTTTCAATAATTTTTATAGCACGTTAAAGTCTGTTTTTTAACACATTTTTCTTCAAATCTGAGAAAAATTATAATTTCAGGATTTTTTCAGCTTTTTCTTAATTCACCCCGAAGTCAAATATATGACAATTGAAAGTTTTATTGGTTTATTTGGTTCAGTCAAGAATTACGAGCTGCATCTTTCCCGCCGATTGGGGACTGCAGTGGCAAGGCGTACATGGAATAGGCTGATAAATCTGCAGTCATTTATTGTTTCATGTTGACTTTTTTTATATACATTTCAAATATACAAGAAAAGATACCTCAATGTTTACTAGGTTCACTTGTTTTTTTCCCTTCTAAAAAAATTCCCGAAAAAACGCTTTTTTGGACCATCTAATTCAGGCTCCCGCCTTAACATTTAATGTAAAAAAAATACTTTTCTAGATAAAACAAATAACCAAGAGTATTTTTTTTTTAAACCGGATCAACGAAATGTATCATTTATAGAAATGGCATGCGAAAAACCAAAAGCAGATGATTTTTATCTCGAAAACCGTGGAACTTTTACTAAACTGAAATTCATGTGTATATATGCATATATACATATGTACACACACACACACACACACACACACACACACACACACACACGCACGCACGCACACACACACACGCACGCACACACACACACACACACACACACACACACACACACATATATATATATATGTGTATATAAATGTATACATATATACATATGAGCATGCCGTGTTAAAAGTGCCAATGATATTGCCAACTAAAAAAGTCCTCGCATGGAAAGTGTCATTCTCACGGACATGTTCCGTGCATTGCCGAGCTTCCGGGTTCAAGAAAAAAAACCGCACACTACGTCGCATTATATTATATGCAATACGTATGCCTACAATATGCCTGCGTATTGTATAAGTGCGTGGGTGAGTCGTTTGCACGTAGCGAATTATGCGAGGGTCTCGGTCTCTCTCTTTCTTGCTCTCTCCCCAGAAGGTCTGCGATAACGAGAGAGCGAAATAGAGAAAGAAAGAGAAAGAGAGAGAGAGAGAGAGAGAGAGAGAGAGAGAGAGAGAGAGAGAGAGGGAGAGAGACCGATGTTTCGGGCTTTGACGTTCACAAAAGCGTCATGGTTGTCATTCCGTGCGGTGTGCATACCGTCGCCCCGTTGAAAGAGGCACGCGTGTTCCTCCTGACCCGGAACATCGGGTCAATCGCGGAAGTGGAAATGGCTCCACCCCAGAGATTTTTTTCCCGTCTTTGTCGATTATTGTCAACTTCGTAGTCTTTGTTTTCACTACAGTTTTTATTTTTCTTCTTTCTTTCAATACAAATTATAAAATTCCTTCACTTTTCTCATAAAAATAATAATAAAAATTTTGCTAGCTTATTTAACTCGTTATTGCACGAGAAATTTTATGATATTTTTCACAAATACAATAATAATAATAATAACAATAATAATAACAATAATGTTGCCGTTGTTGTTATTACTATTATTAGTTCGCAATAAAAATAACTAAAAAAACAAATCAACCAAAAAATAATATTATTAATAATGAAAATAATTGTTGTTTGCAATAAAAATAACTAAAATTGTTGTTCGCAATAAAAATAACTAAAAAAACAAATCAACCAAAGAATAATATTATTAATAATGAAAATAATTGTTGTTGGTGTTCTCGTGACGGTTTACTTTTGTCCTTCTTATTATTATTATCATACCGCAACAAATAATAATAACCGCAATAAAGCATTAAAATAATAATGATAATAATAATAATAATAATAATGATAATGATAATAATACCACAACAAATAATAATAACCGCAATAAAGCATTAAAATAATAATAATAATAATAATAATAATAATAAGGATAATAAGGACCATAACAGTAATTAAACTGAGAGACAGGGAGGAAGAGAGAAAGAAAACTAGGCCTTTGACCGAAAAATAGTCGTTAAGGGCGTGAGTCTCAAGTCTTGTCGAAAACCAGCCGGATTCGGACACGAGGACCTTAAAGGGCCCCCCGGCACTCCAAGCACGACAAGCTCGAAATTCTCGCGTCCGTGAGTTCCCCCCCCCCCCTTGCTACAAAAGCAAAGAGGCGAAGGGGCTTTGCCCCAACCGCCCTTCCCCTCTTTCTCTCCTTCCTCCCCACTCTTCCACCCCGAGGGATTTTCGTTCGCGCGATATCGCGCACCCCTCGCGACACCAAGGGGGTTGCTCAGCCGCGGCTCCGCCCTCGCGTCCGACTCCCAGGGCTCCCCCGGGCGACCCGCCGGAGTAACGGGGGTTGAAACAACCCCCGTGTCCATCGCGCAACGCCAGCCGCGAGTGTCCCCGATGAAACGGCACGGGGCGGGAACTCCGGAAATTTCCCCCACCCTCCCGCGTCGACGGGAAATCCACCCCCGTTCTCGGTTAACACCACCGTCGTCCGGGGTAGAAGGGATGAGGGGTAAAACGGGGCTAAGAAGGGCGCCAGAAACAACCGGGATCGTGATCGACGATGACCCACCACCATCACCACCAACCACCACCACCTATCGCCAATCCTACCCTCAAAAGACCGAACCTTTTCCACTGTAAAGCTTCCAGTCAGCCACGGCGTCGTGTATCACGATGATCGTCCTCCCAATCCACCACGGGAATTTTCCCGTATTATCGTCAGATTGACGGATTCACGCGATAATAATAATAATAATAATAATATCGTAATAATAAATATAACATACATATATATATATATATATATATATATAGAAATACATTTTTTAATATACATGTGTACACGTATATGTACATATTTATAATTGTATATATATACACATATACATACATATATATGTGTACAGATATAAATTTATGCGACGATAAATATATCGGAGAATGGGACTCGACTCGCGAGGAACGAGAAAACTCGTAGGTGCTGAATTAAAAAATACATATAAATTAAACCATACCAAAGAATAAAAAAAACAGACCGCTAAAAATAAATAAAAAGAGAAAAACAAATTTCAAGAGGGAGAGGGCAGAGGAGGTTAATTGGAGCGAATTTGTACGAAGGTCGATAAGCGTAACTTTGAATTGTGAAAAAAAAGGACGAATAAAAAACGACGACTTGGACGATTTTTTTTCTCGCGTTTTTATTGTTGTTTGTTTGATTGTTTTTTTTTGTTTTTTTTTTTCGTTTTATGATTGTTCTCGAAGTACGGTCGAATTTCGGGACGAAAAACTGGAAGGACTTGAGAAAGAGATACGGGAGGATAGTGCGAGTCGGTGAGAGAGAGACAGAAACGGTCCTCGTTAGAGGAAAACTCCGTTTGGATTTGTTCTGGTTGAAAAAATTAATGCGTGTGTGCGTCCTCCTGTGAGAAGAGGGAGGCTTCGGGAAATCGTTGAGGAAATTGTTATATACGTCGTTGGAGAACGACAAGATCCTCGTGGATCCTTCGAGGATCCCCGGGCCGAGGATGCTCGACCTCAAGAGCAGCGGCGGCGGTACCACGGCCGCCGAATTGCCACGTACCACCGCGTTCACGAATCTCTCGATGCTTTTCGCCGGTACGTTCGACCACGAATCCTTTCTCTCCAGATTCACTTCCCCCGATGGGTTCTTTTCTTTTGGGGATAATTTTTTGTTTGTATATTCTTTTTTTGAGCGATTTTTCGTTGATTTTTTTGCTCTGTTTTTTTTTGCTGGAGAGTTTTTGGTGAATTTTGCCTTTTGGACCGTTTTTCCTTGAATTTTTGGAGGGGTTTTTTGGCCTCATGTTGCTTTTTAGGGAGTTTTTGGTGAATTTTGTTTTTTGAACGGTTTTCCGTCATTTGTTAAAACTTTTATTAATTTTCTGGGGATTTTCTGGTGGATTTTATTTTTGGGCGATTTTGTTTTTTGGATGGTGTTCCGTAATTTTTTTGAGGGATTTTTTTACCTTTAGCGATTTTTTTAGGGCGTTTCTGGTGGATTTTATTGTTGGGCGGTTTCTCCGTTGATTTTTCAACTTTTGAGAGTTTTTTTTCACTCTTATCGTTCTTCTAGGGAGATTCTCGTGAATTTTGTTCTTTTGTGCGTTTTTTCCAATAATTTTTTTAGTAATTTTTTATTTTCATTGTTTTTGAAGGAGTTTCTGGAGGACATCAATTTTTGGGCGATTTTTTCTTCAGTTTATCTAGTGACTTTCGACTTTTTTATTTTTCTAGGCATTTTCTGGTGAATTTTCCCTACTGGTCGGTTTACCTTCAATTTTTTAATCCGATTTTCCACTTCTATCATTTTTCACGAAGTTTCTGGTCAATTTTCGATTTTCCACCGGATTTTTAAAAATTCTAATTCCCCCGCCACATTTTCTCTTCCGATCCACTTTTCTTTTCGAGCATTTTTCCTCTAATGTAATTGTTCAATTTTCCCCCTTGGATTCTTGCCTCAATATCCCTTTTCGGAGCATTTATCCTTCGCTTGTTTTTTCCTATGCTCCCATATCTCCAATATATTTCGCGCTCACTATCCTTTCTTTCTCGCTGGAGTTCCAATTTTCTCGCAACGTCGCTGTCAGAACTTGGATTTGCTTGCATTCGTTTGTGAATTTTTAATCCTTTATAATCTTTCATTATTTATTTGTCTTTTTGTTCAATTTCTGCTGACAGTCCCCGCAAAAGAGAGAGGCGCAAAGTTCTCGCGACGGCAGTCGACGACTTTATGGGATATTAGGTCTTCCGACCTAATGTGTCGATCGGAATAACATGTGAAATTCGAAACTTTGGGCAGTTAATGGACGTGGCCTTGGTCAAACGAGGGGTTGATCTAGACTCCAAGTATAACTTACTTTATCCACAAACTCGCGTTCTTTGTACCTCCACAAGTATACATATATATATATATATATATAGAGAGAGAGAGAGAGAGAGAAAGAGAGAGCTGTTCCTTGTTTTCTTTCCATCTATATATGCGCACGCAAGCATATGAGAAGGAAATGTTTACATGTGTATAGATTGAAGTTCGTTTCGAAGCTGCAAGAAGCAGACTTATAATCGAACCCCGGAGAATATATCGTGAGTGGGAATGTGTTTGTTCGCGTTTGTTGTGTGAGAGCTTTATATATATAGAGGGAGAGAGAGAGAGTGCTGACTAGAATATATATACACATATATATATATATATATGTATATATATATATATGTATATATATATTCCCAGGATAAAAATCTTCTCAGGTTTGCTCGATTTTTCCCTCGTTCGCGCCAATAACGCGCCAAATGAAAATATATCTGTTGGCAAACATTGCCCCTGGCGTCGCCGTGAGAGTCTTCGATTGAGATATGTAACACGAGACAGGAAAATAGAGAGAGAGAGAGAGAGAGAGAGAGAGAGAGAGAGAGAGAGAGAGATAGAGAGAGAAGCCAAGAAAAATTGCGAGACCAAGAAAGAGAGACAGGGCGGCAAGGCGGGAGGGAGCAAGAGAATGAAATTAATCGGACACTTAATTGCGAATGGTTTTATTGCTCGCCCGTACATTCTTATCAATTTGTGAACACGTGAACGATTTTCGAGACCAAATCACACACACACACACACACACACATATATATATATATTATATCGAAACAAAAATTTTCAAATTGTGTGAATTGAATTCTTATAGATGCCAGCAGTTCGTACAAAGGAGGCTGGAGCCACGCTACCTCGCCTGCACCCGGACCGGGTAAGTCTTCATCCTAAAAAAAAAAAAAAAAAAAAAAAAAAAAAAAAAAAAAAAAAAAGCCATCCGTCGAGAAATAAGTTAAAATGAACAAAACAAAACAAAAATCCCCGCGAAAGATAAAAATGTCGCGGCAGGAAGGGTTGCGCCCCTTTTTGGGTTGAACCGAGGGTTATCAGTGTTACTTTCTGCCGCCTCCTTTCCTCCGCTCTCCGCTTGTCCTCTCCACTCGCGACAGCGCCGGACTGTTTTTTATCTCTCGCTTCACAAAATCGAGAAGCTCTCTCAATCGTCAAACCCCTTTTGTGTTCCCTCTCTACGCAGCCTCTCTTTTCGCCCTCTTTTCACCTCTCACGCGTACTTCTTTTTTCCTTTTCTCTCCTCGTGTATATAGGTGTAGCTCGGTACATAAATGTGGCTGAAAATAGTGTAGGTGACAAGGCGAGGAGGATGGGGGTGGCCGAGGAGCAAGGGGTGCAAGTTCACGCGTCGTGGCCTCGGCAAGTCGCGTTGCCGCGGGCGCTCGTTGACATATACGTATGGGGTCGGAAGAGGAGAGGGGCTTGTTCGCCGGACTACAAACTTGAGAATAAGGGACAGCGAGAGGGAGGGAGAGAGAGAGAGAGGGCGTGGGCGTCCCGGCGCTTTGTGGCGCGTTGAACCGCGGCCCCTTTGTCGTCGCGGCGCGCAAGCCAAGCCAGGAGCAAAACCACCCCCGCGGGCTGTAGAGAGAGAGAGAGAGATATGCGCCAGCGCGACCAGGCAGTAACCACTGGGAGGCCAAGTAGGGAAAGGACTGGGAGAGACCCAGGGGGACAATCATTGCAGAGATCAGAGCCGTGCCCGTGGGCAACTTGTTATAAACGGCTTCTGCTTGTTCTCTCTCTCTCTCTCTCTCTCTCTCTCTCTCTCTCTCTCTCTCTCTCTCTCTCTCTCTCTCTCTCTCTCTCTCTCTCTCTCTCTCTCTCTCTCTCTCTCTCTCTCTCTCTCTCTCCCCCCCCCCCTCTCCCACCGATTCGATTTTCCGATAGGTCAGATCATGTTCTACTGTATGCCGAAATTTCAGTTTAGAAAAAGTCCCACGGTTTTCGAGATTTTGGGCTTTATGTTATTTAAAAAAAAAATGATCTGCTTTTGGTTTTTTGCATGCCATTCCTACAAGTGATATGAATCGACAATAACTGAGCCGTTTTTCAAAGTAATTGGCAGGATATGCGTAGCCCATTTTTTTTACACCGCAGACTATCAAAGTCAAATGTCCGAATTGGTTTGTATGAAAATTCGGAATAAGATCTTTCTTAAGTTTCCTTAACATTTATGGTTGAAAAGAATTTTCTTTTCCAGATAAAACAAATAACCAAGAGCATGCGTTTTGGGCATGCGAAAAACCAAAAGCAGATAGTTTTTCCTTTGAAAGCCGTGGGACTTTTACTAAACTGAAATTCCGGCATACAGTAGGTCATAATCTGACTTATCGACGGTTGCACGATTATGCATTCATACCAGGACACCCTGTACATATACAGTGCCGACCAAAAGTTTTCGAGCATTTCAGATAATTGCAAAACTTCCGATCACTGGATGTTTGCCAAATAACGTTGGAATAATATAATTCATTTCATTTATTACTTTACTAAGATACTATATAGCGCTATATAATGGATTACATAATTCTAATATAATATTGCAATTATCTAAAGTGTCTGAAAACTTTTGACCGGTGGTGTATATATAATTCCGCTTCGTCTCTCCCACTCTCTTTGTTAATTTCCCTCCTGCTCGCTCTCTATATTTTCGCTCTCTCTCTCTCTCTCTCTCTCTCTCTCTCTCGCTCTCTCTCCTCCTCTCTTTCTTGGCCTTTCTCTCAATGAACGTTGACGCTTGTGAGCACATCCCTCCAGGCGCCTCCAGAAAGGCGATGTACCACGAACGGAACGTACCCTTCTGTTTCTCGCCCCCCCCCCCCCCTCTCTCTCTTTATCTCCACCCGTCTATCGTCAGATATCAAGAACCGCGCTTGGCTGCCTCGCGAAATTAGATTCGCAAGGTGGATAGCCCGCTTTGAACGTTCAATCCTACTCCACACTCGAATATACTCGTGACAAAGCTCTCGCGCGGTTCGGTGATTTTCATCACGTTCGAAGCTTCGATTATTTTTCGTTTCCATTTCTTTGACATACGCGAAAAAAATAATTACTCGATCTTCAGACTTTTGACCTGAAGTTGACCACCAATAAATACAGGTGAAACAATAAAAACAAGAAAAACACTCTTAATTGGAATCTTCAAACTTGATCCTTGTATAATTTCCCTATATCCGCGACCCGTATGTGAGAATTTAAATTTTCGGCTGGTTTTGCCTGGGCTTGTTAATTCCATTTTTTACGGTGTACGAAAACACGTGCCATGTCATGCGACGATAAAAGTGGACGGAAAAGGAACGTTGTAAAATCTCAGCAGACAGGCCACCCCTCCGATTGGTGAATAGTTATTAGCAAGGGTGTCAAGGTAAAGAGGCTTTTCTATCTCCTTTTGACGCCCACTCCCTCCTTCTCTCTCTCTCTCTCTCCCTCTTTTGCTTTCACGATCGTTGCAGCGCCGAACGATCGAGGTATATCTACATGAAAGATAGTCACGCAAGGTGCGGCTTAACCAGAGCAAGAAATATACGATATATATGTAGCTAAGGGAGCACGCGCATAGCCTCAGAGTACGTAACAATTACGAGGGGCAAAGAGCTTGAGGAGAGGCTCGCATCATCAAGGCTCAAAAACGACTCGTTCCCTCTCTCCCCACAATGCACACACCACTTCTCGCCTTTATGTGCTGGAAAGTCACGCAACAATCTCCGCCCCTCGAATTGTCCGAAATTTTATATTTCTTTTCTTTGTTTTATTATCCTTCGATCGAGCGCCTGAATTTCGTCGGACTTCTCCGGCTACGATGATCGTTAATTTTTTTTATTTTTTTTTCGACAGGTTTTTTTTGTAACTGCTTATGCGGATGCACATAGAAAAGTATGCAATATTTTTTTGCGTCTATGGTTAAGTAGAATATTTTGTCTGCATACAAGTAAATCGATCACATATATAAAATATACAAATTATTTTTGAAAGTACAGGAATTATTGGGTTATACAAATTGTGGTTTCTCTTTTGGTAAAAAAATAAACATTGGTCATCACAAAAAAGAAAGCAATCAATACACGCAATACATATATACCGGGTGTCCTGTTTTGGTGGGCTTTTGATTTTTCGCATGCCATTACTACAACCGCTAACTTTTTTCTACCCGATTTTTTTGAAAAATACTCTTGGTTATTTGTTTTATCCAGAAAAGTCTTCTTTTTAACCTCAAATGCTAAAGAAACTTTATGAAAAGATCTTATGCTGAATTTTCATACAAGTCAATTCGAACATCTGACTTGAATAGCCTGCGGTGTAAAAAAAATATACTACTCATATCGTGCCAATTACTTTAAAAAGTTGCTTAGTTATTGTCGATTCTATGACTTGTAGAAATGGCATGCAAAAAACCGAAAGCAGGTGAGTTTTTTCAAAAAATAACATAAGGCCCGAAATCTCGAAAACCGGAGGACTTTTACAAGGACATTTGCCAAACAAATTCATCCCTTCTTTTATAAAGACCAACATTTATTTATAAAAATACAAGATTTCCATCATTAGAAACGACTTCATCAAGTGGTGCAAAGATGATGGAGCCTATTTTATTGGTTAAAATAATTCGTACACCTTATGTACGAATTTACACTTAATTAACATAATACATATGTTTATTAAGTGTACGAATTATTTATAAAAGTATAGGAAATATTCAAACCAATAAAGTAAAAACAAACAAAAAAAAATATTTAAATCAAATCAAATAAAACTAATAAAATGAAATAGACCGATGTGAATACAGGGAGAGAATTGAGTAGACCTGAAAAAAAAACAAGTTAATTGTTTTGAGGCCCATTTAAAATAAATTTTCACAAATAGCCAAAAAAAATAATTGAAAGTTCATCGAAGCCGAGCGAATATATATATATATATATATATATATATATATATATATATATATATATATATATTCAATTCTTTTTTTTTGCTATTTGCGAAAATTTATTTTAAATGGGCCTCAAAAAAATTAACTTGTTTTTCATATATATATATATATATATATATATATATATATATATATATATATATATATATATATATCGTTTTGTATTCGTATCTCATGGGCAGAGACGTGCAAGTTGGCTTTTTGCGAATCGGCAAACGTTCGTGGCGCTTGAGCCCGAAGGAGAGAGACAGAGAGAGAGAGAAAGAGAGAGAGAGAGAGAGAGAGAGAGAGAGAGTGAAGAAAAAGCCCGCTCCGACGATGCGTGAACATGTCACGCATAGGCACGTGACCGTGTATGTACTACCGAAGACATAATATAACCGGGACGAATAGACCCCCGCAGCGGTGTCTATCGCCCTTTCCGTCATCCGAATGCCCCCACCCCCGTTCACTTTGTCCCCCATCCTCTTTCTCGTTTTCCATACAGTAGCATACCCAATATGCTACACGCTTCGACACACGCGCCGCCCGCCACCCCCCGAGCACACCCTCGATCATTGCCACTATGTCACTTCACCCCGCACTCCCCACCCCCGTTATCAAAATCTTTTTTCCCATCCTCACGAACGTCGTATGTTTCGTTTCCGCGTCGACTGTTCCGCGAGTCGGATCCTCGAGGATTGCCACTTTCGCGGTGGTCTTTTTCTCGATGCTCTTTTTCGAGCGGGTAAAGGGGCAGGGGAGGAAAAGGACCCGTAAACGTTCCAGGAGGTTTAGTTCCGATCGCGGAATTTTTTTATTTTTTTGTTACCGTGTATTGAAAATTTTGGATTTTTAATATTTTTTTCATGGGTTTGTATTGATGTTGACCTCCTGGATATGAACTGTTCACTCATTTCCCCAGAAGCTTTTAATTTTTACTAAAAACCGTCAGGTGTTTGTGGAAAGACGTTTTTCTCGTTTAGCTGCCTTGATTTTGAGCTTTCGGCGAAAATTCGGTGATATTCGTGACCAGCGAAAAATTTTCCATTAAGGCAGTAGTCTGCTTTACAGGCTTCAAAAAATCGATTTGAAGAAGAGGAAGGATTATTGTATGGCCCGGGGATAGCTGATTAACATCTAATTAGTGTAAGTATCCAAAAACTTATATTTTTTTGGACCGAAAACTTTAAAGCCCGTTTTCTCGAGTTTTCATTTTCACAAGTTTTAGAAAACGGTGCCGGCGATAGCAAAAACAATATATGTCCGATCGAAAAAAATCAAAGTGATCTAGCTTCAGTATTAAATTATCTTCTATTTGAACTAAAAAAGTTGGACAAAAGTACTATTTAAATTACTTGTTTTGCAACTTAAAGTGAATTTTTTTTTTTAAGTGAATTTTTTTTTCGAACTTCGAAAAAATTTGGACTTTCATCATTTCTATGAATTCGGTATTTTTTTAGTTCATATAGAAAAGGAACTTATAAGAACTAAAAAAAAATTCGGATCGACTGTTTCAGATGCATCGCACGACCTCCATCACCGGCACCGATTTACAAGTGCAGACTCCAGGCGCCCCAGAAAAATCGTTACAACTTTGAAAAATTTCAATATTTTTTAATAATAAAAATTGTTTTTTAAAGCTTGAATATAATACACTATCGTCTCAAAATTTCGTTTACCGCAATCATTTTCTTCCCTTTCAAAAAAATTGCTGAAAAAACGCTTTTTTTCGGCTTCTAAAGCAGACTACTGCCTTAAATAGACCCGTGGAAGGGTTTAAAAGCCACTTTTTTGGAATCGCCGAAATTGCTAAATTTAAAACAGCCGTAGTGCCGGTTCTATTTGAGTGACAGCAATTTATTGCGAGGTTTTGAAAAGGATTTTAATAGATTTAGTTAATGCCGGTGGATTCATCTCGATATCTCAATTAGATTTCCCGGAGGGACCACGTGAAAAATGGCCGAAAAAAGAGGCAAAGGGTACGATGGAAAAATTGGCAAAAATCGATTGTCCGAGTTTGAAATTTTGCCAAAAATCGAAAAATAATAGTAGCTCGAGGACTTAAGCAACATTTTACAGAGAAAACGATAACGAAGAGAATGAACATAGAGTGGGATTCCAAATCTAAAGGAGAAAGGAATGATCGACGATTCAGTGAAGCCACTAATTTTTGGGCAAGACGCGGAGAAAGTTTCGATTTTTAATATTTTTTTATAAGTCTATTTCGACATATTTTTATCCTTTGAAGACGAATTTACCATCAAATTCGGCCTAAACCCTTTCAATGTGACAAACCCTCGAAGGGTATTAAAATTCAAAAAATTTTTGCAACCCTTCGAAAATGCAAATACTAAATTTACATTATTCCTACACCCGACTATTGCTCTTATCCGAACCTCACGCTCGTTTTGGATCATTCATATAATTTATTTTCATATATTATCATTTTTATGATAGTTAGATACCAATTTTGATTAATTTAGTTTACAAGATTAATTCATTTGCAAGATTTACTTGCGACTAAAATGCCTGAATTAGAAGGTCTAAAAAAAGCGTTTTTTCGGGAGTTTTTTTTCTAAGGGAAAAAATAAGTGAGCCCAGTAAAGATTGAGGTATCTTTTCATGTATATATAAATGTATAAAAAAAATGTTTACTATGAAACAATAAATGACTGCAGATTTATCAGCCTACTCCATGTGCGTCTTGCCACTGCAGTCCCTAATCGGCGGGAAAGATGCAGCTCGTAATTCTTGACTGATAAACCAATAAAATGTTCAATTGTCATATATTTTTCTTCTGGGTGAATTAAAAAAAAAAACTGTAAAAATCGTCAAATTATAACTTTTCTCAGGTTAAAAAGAAAGGTGTTTAAAAAAAAAAAACTTTAACGTGCTATAAAAATACTTTTTTAATTCACTTAGAAGAGATTTTCATACTGAAGAAAATAAGCATTGGTTTGATTCAATAGGTCGTTAACTTTTTTCGCTACCACGCCCGCCATGATAGTTTATCTATCGACTTAAGCAATTTAAAAAAAAAAACGATTTTTCGGACCTACCAATTCAGGCTCCGGCTTTAAGGGTCTTTGGTAAAAAAAAGTGTTACTTTAAAGGATCCAGATGAGATTGTGAAATTAGGGCCGTGCCAACGTTGGAGAAATTTAGGGTGGGCCCAACCGGAACTTCTCTCGCTCTCTCAATCTCTATCTCACCGTGTAGATGGACCGGCGATTGTGAAGCCGTCGAGGGAGGAGAATCATGTCCAAGCGCACTCTGTGTCTTTCGAAGGCGGCTCACTTTCCCCGAGCCCTCCATTTCTACCCTTCATCCCTTTCGTCCCTTTTCGTGCCCGGGTAAGGGCGCGCTCGCGCGAGGGCTCGAATGTCTCTCTCTCTCTCTCTCTCTCTCTCTCTCTCTCTCTCTCTCTCTCTCTCTCTCTCTTCTACGATTTAACGGGCTCTCGTCTACGATTTAACGTATCGTGAAACATATATAAGGTCGTTTCGGTCGTACGGTGGCGAAAGTCGGAAAAGGGGTGTGCACGTTGGGCCATCAAGAGTGAGAGAGAGAGAGAGAAAGAAAGACATATCTACTTACTGTTTTGTGGCTAGCTCGCGTGTGCAGGTCGAGTGCGTGACGACCTCCGTTCTCTCTCTCTCTCTCTCTCTCTCTCTTTCGCGCTCTTTATATATATATATATATATATATATATATATATATATATATATAGCTCTCTCTCTCTCTCTCTAAGCCAGTCTCGCCCGCCACTGTTAAGAAAGAGCGAGTTGTGAGAGGGAAGGGGAGGCCGAAAGCTCAGGACATAAAACTTATTATAGTTATATTTTGTAGTCGACACTCCGACGCCCGTGATTTCCGTGTATGACTCAATGCGCCGCTCTCTCCTCGCACGATACTTCACGACGGTTTAAAGACGTGTCTCAAGAGAGAGAGAGAGAGAGAGAGAGAGAGAGAGAGAGAGAGATTTGTCTTTCCAAGTGTCCAGTTTCTATCTTACTTCTTTCCTTCACTTTTTTTTGTGTCTCTCCTTTAGTCCAGTAAAAGAGACGAAAAACCAGCACTTTTTAGCATACTGAAAACCAGCGTACTTTTTAGCATACTGAAAGTAACTCCAATAAAATGTTGCCCCTCAACTCGCCCCACCCCTAAGAAATGGGGGTTGAAAACTTAAAAATCGCCGTATCTCGATAAATAATAGCCCGATCAAAAAAGATTTCGACCAAAAGTTGTTTGGAATAACAAAATACGTAAACAGTTATCTGACTTCCAATCCTCTATCTTTGAAAATAGCGGCAGAAAGATTTTCGAATCGTTTTCGTGCCGCTATTTTCAAAGATAGGAGGTTGGACGTTACACAACTTTATACGAATTTCGTTATTCCGAACAACTATTGCTTGAAACTTTTTTTGATCGGGCTATTAATTATCGAGATACGGCGATTTTTAAGATTTCAACCCCTATTTCTTAGGGTTGGGGCGAGTTGAGGGACAACAATTTATGGGGGTTACTCTCAGTATGCAACCATCTACCTTCAGTCAAAAAGTGCTGGGTTTTCGTCTCTTTTACTGGACTAAGACGTGTGCGCCAATATTCTTCGGATAGATTGTTCATTCGATTTTTTTGGCAGCAAAAATTCTTACGGTACCTTTTTCGGAGCCTCCAGACTAGTGTTAACGTTTAATCGACTCGACGTCCCTCGCAACGACGAGCCGGTCTAGGTGGGGGTAATTTGTTCCCCGGTAAATTCGCGTCAGAACGAAAAACGTGCGGGAAAAAGTGCGGACAGCGTGCTTACTTTTTACGGGGCTCTGGGAAAGTCTAGTAGAAGGGAAAAAAAACGACAATGACAATGAGTGTTTAAAATGTTAACGATTCAGGTTAACATTTGTTGTTTAGAATTTGTTGTTTGTTGTTTAGAATTTGTTGTTTGTTGTTTGTTGTTTAGAATAATAAAATACGTATAAAGTTATGTGACGTTTAATCCCCTATGATTGAAAATAGAGGCACATGTCTACTCCGCTCTCTCACGCATCAACCCCGAAATTTTGAATCGTTTTTGTGCCGCTATTTTCCAAGATAGGAGTTGAAATTCCGAACTTTGAATGGTCAGAACGCTCAAAACTACGAAAATCCGAATACCGTTAAAATAATTCGACGATGGAAGTTTTAAAAGTTTCGAAATTTTCAATAAATCGACGAATTATTTAAAAAATTTGTTTTTATTAAGAAGTAATTTTACGTCAGTTTTGAATTTTGTCTAGACAATGTTATACATTCCACATAATTTACAGTCAACTGTGTAGACTTTCGCTGGCATCCCGAGTAAATATAAGTATATATAAACATATATAAAAGTATATTAATTGATCATATACAATTGTATACAAAAATTGGCCTGATAGAATTTTGTATATTTTTATATAAACGTATACAATTGTATATTCTAATATACAGTTATGTACGATAGTATATGAATATATACAATTATATATGTTTATATATATTCATTTTTACTCGGGCAATTATACATGATCAATTAATATACATTTTTATATACAACATACTTTATATATAATAATATACGATTGTGCATTATTATCATTTATAGGATTTAACATTTGTTATGCATATATATTATGTACAGATTTATCTATATGCATAATAAATATAAAATCCTATAAATGATAATAATATACAATTGTATATTATTATATATAAAGTATGTTGTATATAAAATTGTATATTAATTGATCATATATAATTGGATAGGAAAATTGGTCCGATAACATTTTCTATATATTCATATACTATCGTACATAACTGTATATTAGTATAAACAATTGTGTACGTTCATATACAAATATATAAAATTTTATCGGGCCAATTTTTGTATACAATTGTATATGATCAATTAATATACTTTTATATATGTTTATATATATTCATTTTTACTCGGGTTGTAATCAAATTTGGTAAATATATTGCATCAATACATAATTTGTTAACTTTGAATAAACAATCTTTCGATTTACCTGCTTCCATACGCGAATAAAGTCAGAAAAAACTTTTTCTATATCTAATAATATATGAAGCCATATAGTCATATACAATTCTATATACCGTAAATAAAATGTTCACGTATATATATAATTATATACGACACTATATTGAATTATACATAACTGTATATGATATCTAATTATATAAACTCCCTATAAAAATAGTATCTCCATATATCATTATATACAGATCTATGTATAATTTTATCAAATCAAATTTGATGGAAGTACATTTATATCGGATTATATATACCAATGTATAGAGTTATATACAATTATATATAAACCTATATATAAATATATATAGATTGTATATCATTTTTATGAAATTGTATCTAAGTATACACAATCATTTTTACTCGGGATGATCTCAACGGAGCTCTCTCTCTCTCTCTCTCTCTCTCTCTACGAGAGAGAGAGAGAGAGAGAATGCAGTACTGGATGCGACAGACATATGGAAGCCAGCAATAATAATGGCAATAAGAGGGGTAGCAAAAAAAAAAAAACGAGAGACAGAAATACTCGATTGCAAGTCCCTTCTCGTCGACGATACAGCGCGTATTTTGTGCTCCGCGAAAGATCACAGGCGATCGCTCTTATTATCAATCTCGTTGCGCTTGGCAGAATTTAAACGACACGCAACACGCGACTTAGTCGCGCGGTAAAAAAAAGTGAGAGGGAGTATAAGAGAGAGAGAGAGAGAGAGAGAGAGAGAGACATTAAAGTGTCGCTTTTATTCTCGCTACAGCAATTAGGAACTATAGGGAGAATCTTGCGGTGGGGCATTCACTTCGAACGCCTTCAAACTACACGCGACATTTGACTGTCAAGTGCGCCCGGAGGTTTGCGTCCTCTCAGGCGTGAGAGGTCAGGGGAATTTGTCTTTGCTCGAACGTTTTTTCGCGACTTTTGACTGTTACTATATGAATCTCCCTTTTTCCCTAGTTTTTTGTCTTGCTCGATTGCTTTTAATTCAATTTTTTATGCAAGACCTTAATGCAAAGTGTTAATTTGTTTATTGTTGCGATATTGTTTGAATTTTTTATGTTGTTTAAATTTATGTTATTTTTTGGTGTTTATTTTTTCTCATAATGTTTTACTTGAACGCGATATTTTTTTTAAATGTATACGTTATTTTTTGTTCTTTTTTGCAGTGTCTTTTTATTGCATTATTCTTTTATTTATCTTCATTATGTGTTATTGGTATGAGTCTTTTATGCTACTATTGATTGTCATTATTTTATATACCCTCCTTATTTTTGTTATTTTTCTGCGTAATTTTTCAATATCATCCACTATTTATTATGATTTTGGCGTTAGTTTTTCATTAATATTACTATTGCATGACTTTTCATATTAACTTCCTGTATGTTTTATTTTCACGACCCTATTTTCTTATTATTCATTTCCATTTGGATAATTTTTTATTTTCATGCATAATTTTTCTTGCACAAATATCTTTATCCTACACTGAAAAAAAAATGTGTTCATCCATCCAAAATTCAGTTGGTTTAACAAAATGTATCTTTAAATACGTTTAACTTGACTTTTTATTGGCATAACAAAACAGTATAGTTGGTGGTAAAATAGTATAGTTGATGTGAACTGTAGCTTATTTAGCACGTCTGAGCAAATGTTAAAACAAAAAAATTTCGAGACAACAAAATGCATTTTGCACATTCAACGATTCTTTTTTCTCAGTGTATTATTTTTGTATTCGATTCTCTATTATTTATCTGCAAAAGTTAATTTTATTTTTTATTTTCTGGAATGCCTTTTTTGTTATATTTCTTAGTTTCTGTATTTTCTTCTCATGAGCCTATTTTTATTTGCCCCCCCCCCCCCCCCCCCGCCTCTTCTTTCTTTATCCCCTCGATTCTTCCTCGAGTAAAAACTATATATATAGTTTTATGCTCGCTATGCTATATACACATGTATATACATATGCATACACACACACACACACACACACACACACACACACACACACACACACACACACACACACACACACACACACACACATATATATATATGTGTGTGTGTGTGTGTGTGTGTGTGTGTGTGTGTGTGTGTGTGTGTGTGTGTGTGTGTGTGTGTGTGTGTGTGTGTGTGTGTGTATGTATATGTATATGTATATGTATATGTATATGTATATGTGTATATATATATATATATATATATATATATATATATATATATATATATATATATATATATATATATATATATATATATATATATATATATATATATATATATATATATATATATATATATATATATATATATATATATATATAGGGAGAGAGAGGGTGAGAAGACACAACATTTTGTTCGATTTCCTATATATTTTCTTCTTACGAGCCTACGTTGGTATTATTCATTTTTATATTCATTTCCATTTGGACAATTTTTTATTTTCGTGCAGAATTTTTTTTGCACCAATGTCATTTTTATTCTATTATTTTTGTATTCGATTATGTACTATTTATCTACAGAAGCGAATTTTAATGTTTTTTAAAATTTTCTGGATTTCTTTTTTTCTTGTTATATTTTTTCAATTTCTGTAATTTCTTTTCATGAGCGTATTTTCTTTTGCCCCCTCGCCCCCGCATCTTTCTTCTTCGTTTACCCCCTCGATTCTTTCATTTTGACAATCGCGTTTATTTTTTCAATTTGACGCCACCAGCGAGCATAGAACTATAGAGAGAGAGTAAGAGAGAAAGAGAGAGAGAGAGAGAGAGAGAGAGAGAGAGAGAGAGAGAGAGAGAGAGAGAGAGAGAGAGAGAGAGAGAGGAAGAGACAAATCCAAGAAAACGACGAGAGAGGGAGAGAAAAAAGAGTGAGAAGAGAAAGCACAGAACGATTTCTTTGATCCTCCCTCGATGTTGTTCGCTCTATCCGTCGTTGCCTTTCGACGGTACACAACCTCGTGAGTTTTCTCTCGCCCCTGCGCCGCGCGTATCCCAAGCTATGTAACAGGATTACCCCGCCCGTACGGTAATTGCTCGTGAATGCGCGCAGATATACACACGCGGGGCATCGACAATAGGCCCAGGGGAGCGTGGACCGAAGGGCCGGGCGGGGAGGGGGCGAAGGGAGCTCGCGAAAACGAGGGTCTCTACTGCACTGCTCCTGTCACCACTGCTCGCGCGCACACAACGGATGAGCACACACTAAAGTCATCGCGCGATTGTAGCGCTATTTTTGCGCTTTGCGGAAAGTTTCTCCAAAACCAATTGCCCAAATGATAATTCCTCAAATAAACAATTGCTCAAATACAATTTCCCGAAAACAATTGACCGAATAAACAATTTCTAAAATGAACAATTTCGCCAATGGATAATTTTCCGAATGAACAATGTCCCCAATGGACAATTCCCCGAATGAACAATTCCTCTAATGAAACATGTCCCGAACAAATATTTACGACGATTTTTTCGGAATATCAATATCTTCGAGTCGATTTTTCCTTGCATCAATTTTCTTGTTATTGATTTCGGCATTAGCAGACGCCAGAATCATACGTCCTCACGCTTAGCATAAACCAGAATCAACGACGTGGTCGTAGTTGTTTTTGACTCCTTTATTTTATTTAGGTTTATATATATTTATTATTTAGGTTATTATATTTATATAATATTTAATATTTATATAATGAAATAATATATATTTATTATTTAGGTTATTTAGGTTTTTTTTTCAAAATTTTATTTAAAAAAAAATTTATATATATTTATATTCAACCCAAACGAAAAATTTGTCCATTCGGGATATTATATTCGAGAAATTGTTTATTCGGCAAATCGTGTACGAGAAATTGTCCTTTCGATAAACTGTGTTTGGGAAATTGTATTGGAGAAATTGTCATTCGGGCAATTGTTTTCGAAGAATTTTCGGCAAACGATTTTTCCGCCGTCCTATATATGCGGTGCATAAATTCTTGGTCTTCTGGACATTTGTAAAAATATTTATCGCATTTTCCATAACGTCTCACCCAGACAAAAACGATTTTTGTCTGACTTGCAATCATGATTCAGGCTTTTTTCAAGCAAACTAAAAAGAATCCTATTGGTCTGATACTGAACAACTGTTATGTGGCTGCTCCATTTTTAGTGTCGTAATTTGCGACGCTTATGATGCAAGCCCTGGAATTCGGATAAAAACAATTATGGAGCTCAAACAGTACCACTGAAGAGGCTTTTTTAAATTTATACAATGAGAAAAAAATTGGAGAGCCGGACGCGTAAATAAGCTATTTTTAACACAGTATAATTAATTATACTACGATCATGCAATGAATAAATGTGAAATTTTCCAAAAAACTTCGAAAACACGCCAAAAAATATCTTACACGTTGTTTAATATTTTTAAAACGTGCTAATAAGTTTCTAAACCATGCCTGAAAGAATAAAAGAACATTCAGCAAGTTTCTAAAACATGAAAAAATATATAAAACATTCTAAAGCTTTCTAAAATCTCCCAAAGACTGCTAAAACACGCCATACAATCTATTAAACAATACAAAACCTTCTTAAACAATGTAAATAGTTTCTAAAACAATCCAAAAAGTTCTAAAATGTTCCAAAGTTTCTAAAATATTCCGAAAAGTTTTCAAAACTTTCCAAAAATGTTGCAAAAGCGCTCGAAAATAGTCCGAAAAAGTTCCAAAATGTTCCAGTTTCTAAATTAGTCCAAAAACTTTTCAAAACTTTCCAAAAATGTTGCACTCTAAAATATTCCGAAAAAGTTCTAAAATGTTCCAAAGTTTCTAAAATATTTTTTGTTTTAATTCAAAATTTTCCAATGACGGTGCAAGAGCGCTCTATAACAAAAGATCAAACAAATTTCGTATCGATTTTTTATTGCGCTTTTTCTCATCAGTCTGCAACTCAAAAGTCTCATAATTCTTCAACGGCATAGGAGGTCGACCCCGAGTTTTGCATCCAGGCTTGAAACAAACGACGTAAAAATGTATCAATTCTTTTTATCGTTGTGTAATATAGGTATTTAATATTTCGATAAAATTCCTATACGTGCTCGAGTTATTTGTATTTCCGTTTTCACCGCTTATTTGGGAGATAAAAAGCACCGATAGCAAGAAACGAAGAAAGTGTTGATGAAATTCTAGTTGTCACCGTCTATTGAAAAGTTTCACTCGTCGCTGCTATATTACCAGTGGCTTTAGCACTGTTAAATATATATTTGTAGAGAACTCAGAGGGTTCGAAAGGATTTTCCTCGAGGCATAGAATTGGAACAACGTGTTGCAAGGGCTTCCTAGGGTAAAACAATTGTAGATGTCCGACCACGTGCGAGGAGCCCGCAGGCTGTCCTGATTGCGGCAACCCCATTCTCATATATATATATATATATATATATATATATATATATATATATATATATATATATATTGGAAAAAGCCTTTTCGTAGCTCGGGGGCGATACATACGAAACTCGACAATCACAGCTCGAAAATCTAATTGTTTGACCTATCAGACACCAACTGCTACTTAAAGTAAGCATCTGCCATTGTGTTAATGACAAATTGACACGTGACCGAAAAAGAGAGCGAGTAAGAGGGTTCGAGAATCTACAAATTATTTCATAATTTCTCCTTAATCGTAACAAAAAAAAAATGGATGCAAAACCAAGCCCCAAATCTTAGTCAGCATAATTAAAATGTGTGCAGCAAAATTTAGCGTAATTTTTTTATACGAAACTATTTCATTATCGTCCGTACTTTTCAATGTTAAATTATTTTTTAAATACCCCTACAATACCGAAATGTTTAATTCGTTAAATATAATTTTAAAAAACGAATTGCATTTCAATAATTTAAAATTAATTAAAAATGAAACAATTATAAAATGTTTGCTTTAATAATTACAAGTTCAATTTTTTTCTATTTTAAGCTAACTAATTACGTATCTTTCATCATACTCCACTCGTGTGCAAAAGTGAATCCTGATGCCTCAAGGTTTGCAGAGTCATACCGTGAAAATGTTTCGTTAGAAATCAGAACCCCTCAGCCGATATCCGAAAAATTTGACGCAAAGATACTTCGTTTGATACGATTTTCCAAAAATGATTTTTCGACTTTCCTGGACATTTCGAACAAGTTTCCATTTTCGAAAGAAAAAAATCGCGAAAACGTAGCTTTTACAACGAGAAAGTAAGAAAATTGGTCAAATGTAAATGAAATTAATCGCAGTCTCCTCTACAATAGAGGAAGAGGAACGGGGGGGTTGAAATAGAGACGATTGGGAACGAGTCCTGATTAAGGGAGTATTGTGAAGAATGCCTTGTAGATTGGAGATCGCAACTGTAATCGAGGTCGTACGTGATCTCGTTAGGGCTCATGGCGAATCGCGGATATATATGAATTCGGATCGTATTATCGTCGATATGATTTTCGTTCGTCGGGCTTTTTCTTCTTTATGTGCGCAGCTTTTTTGCTCGTTCTTTCGATGACCCAGCTGAGAGTTTCTGCCCCCCACCCCTCTCTCGAATATTGGCGAACGACTGGAAATGAGAGAGCAAATTATGGACGGCCCAAACGCATTGTGGATTCCTATATATCGGCGCTTGTCAAGTCCCCGGCTGTTTGCCTACACGGAAATCCTCTCTAACCGATTCTAACGCTCGAACGCTTCTCTCTCTCTCTCTCCATCTTTCTTCCTCCCTCGTTCACGTTCCCAACAGCCTCGTACTCTTTTCACGTTTTATTTCTCCTCTTTTTTTTCATTTACTTATTCTTTTTCCTTTTACTTTCCCTCCACATCAACCTTTGTCCCCAAGTAGCCTGCGAAGCCTCTTGGCTTTTTACTTCGCATACGTTCCATGCGAATTCGATTTAACGAACGTCCGTCTCTTGTTGACCGACTCGTCAATAAATCACACCGTACTACACACGCGCACACGTTTTCCTCCGGATTCTATAGCGTATGTCCCACACACACACACACACACACACACACACACATGTGTGTGTATATATATATATATATATATATATATATATATATATATATATATATATATATATATATATATATATATATATATATATATATATATATATATATAATTATTATTATTATATTACATTTTAAATAACGACAACGAATATTTACCAATATTCTTACTATGCACTATGTATTGTCAATGTTAAAGCCTTTATAGCCTTATATATATACACACATATATACATATATATATATATATATAGGTCGAATAATCATTCAAAGCATCAAAGATGTTTGCTGATTCATTTACATGAAATGAATCAGCAAACATCTTTGATGCTTTGAATGGTTATTCGAGCGGTCCTATATGCAGGGTGAGGCACATAAAGTGTTACGGAGCAATAGCACTCAAACCACTGATCATATCCAAAAATGTTACAGACAAAAGTTTCAGTGTTCGAGAACGCCGTCTTGCTGGACCAAGATATTTTTTTATCGATGGAGGCGCTGAAGCTCCAACAAGGTCAACTCCACTTTTTCAATGGAATGGCACATTTTTTTCAACCATCTTGTGGAGAACCTCAAGCCGCATAAAAAACAGTCAAAGTCAAAGTCGTTCAAGGTCATTCAAGGTCACCTATTAAAATTAAATACAAATCCAAATATCGGATCAGTACCAAATATCTGGTAGTGATCCGGGATATTTAGATTTGTATAATCGATACTGACCTTGAATGACCTTGAACGACTTTGACCGCTTAATGTTTTTTATGCGGCTTGAGGTGCTCCAGATGGTTGAAAAAAAATGTACCATTCCATTTTTAAAAAAGTGGAGTTGACCTTGACGTAGCTTCAGCGCCTCCACCGATAAAAAAAATAGGGTGGTCCAGTATGACGGCCTTGTCGAACACTGAAACTTTTGTCTGAAAGATTTTGGGATATGATCAATAGTTTGAGTGCTATTGCTCTGTAACACTTTATGTGCCTCACCCTGTGTACACACACACACATGTATATATATATATATATATATATATATATATATATATATATAAAGTTGTCACAAATTTTGGAGTCTTTACTACCACATATGATAAACAAGTTATTGTTACATTCGATCATTTTTTTCAGGTTACGGGAGCAGCCTGTCCAAATCTGCGCTCGACTCGCACTCTCATCTCAGACAACCTGGTAAGTTGACCGCTGTACGAATTTCGTATGAGAAGAAAAATAACAGTAACCCCGATGAAAAAAATTATTGAAATTTTTCCATTCGGCTGAATACGTGAATCGATGATTTTTCACGTATTGGAATAAAGGCCCCGTCATCGTGGCACCGTTTTGTGTGCCACTCAATTCAGGGCAATTTTCTCTCTCTCTCTCCATGTCTCTCTTTTTTCGATGACAAGCTGACGATTTAATGGAGTTTAGACGTCGGCGCGTTGACGCGTGGCCGAAAATTGTAAGGCGGTGCTTTTCGGAGGTAACTGCACGGAATGACCCCTCCGATTATTTATCCTCGTTGTATTCGTGCTGGCCCCGTTATCCGGGCGATGTTTAAGGCTCGTTTAGCCCTCCTCCTTTGCGTGGAACGTCATCGCTCGTGTACCGACCGTTTTTTTTCGCTTCCTCGTCGAGGATGCTTTGTTTCGGCGATAATTTGTTTCGTTATTTTGCTTCTAGTCGAGATTTCGGCGGAGATAGCTTCTGAATGTTTCGCATTGTCGAAACGATCGGGTATAGATACCGGGTGGCCGTTAGTGTTGAGACATCGAAACAACTCGAAAACTAAGAGGAAGAATAAAAATCGCTGAGATAGGTTTTGAACGGTTTGAAAGGGCGAGTACAACGCCGCCATTGGTTTTTTAGTTGGAGAACGATCTCAAGGTGATTTCAAGGTCAACTTTGTTTTTAAAATGGGAACCTCTAATTTCAATGGCAGAATTATATTCTACGTAGAAAGACAATTAAGTTTTGTCTAAAACGCTTTCTTATTGGGTCATTATTTTCGGAGATATTGTACATTTTCCCATACATGTACAGGGTGTCCCATTCACATAGAGGCGTCGAAATAACTCGCAAACGAAAAAGAAAAACAAAAATCGCTGAAATAGGTGTCGAATGGTTTCGAAGGGCGAGTACAATGTCGTGATTCATTTTTCGTTTGGTGAACGTTCTCAAGGTGATTTCAAGGTCAACTTTGTTTTTCTCAATGAGAACCTTTATTTTAAATGGCAGAACTATATTCTACGTACAAAAGCAATTAAGTTTTGTTCGAAACACTTTTTTCTTGGGTCATTATTTTCGGAGATATTGTACATTTCCCCATATATGTACAGGGTGTCCCATTCACATAGAGGCGTCGAAATAACTCGCAAACGAAGAAGAAAAACAAAAATAGCTGAAATCGGTGTCGAACGGTTTCGAAGGGCGAGTACAATGTCGTGATTCGTTTTTCGTTTGGTGAACGTTCTCAAGGTGATTTCAAGGTCAACTTCGTTTTTCTCAATAGGAACCTTTATTTTCCATGGCAGAACTATATTCTACGTACAAAAGCAATTAAGTTTTGTTCGAAACACTTTCTTCTTGGGTCATTATTTTCGGAGATGTTGTATAAAACATTTCCTCATATATGTACAGGATGTCCCATTCACATGGAGGCGTCGAAATAACTCGCAAACCAAGAAGAAAAATAAAAATCGCTGAAATAGGTGTCGAACGGTTTCAAAGGGCGAGTACAATGTCGTGATTAATTTTTCATTTGGCGAACGTACTCAAGGTGATTTCTCAAGGTTAACTTGGTTTTTTAAAACAGGAACTTATGTTTTTTTATGACAAAATCATATTGTACGCAAGAAAATGAGTCCAGTGCACTCGTAGGAATATATCAGGCCAAAATTGCTCGAGAGATGTACAACAGAAGGGCGCGATATTGCGAAAGCCTTGCGTACAATACGTGATGCGGTGGCATTTCGTTCGGCCCGGTAAATGGGCGTGCTGAAGGTTCTATTCCCCCTTTCCAGCCACGCTCGTCATTATTAACACGTAAGTGAATTACCGTTCGATCGAGAGATGATCATCGGCCGGTGCCGGGAAGCCTGCATTCGTATCCATAGATGCAGACACACACACACACACACACACACGGTTATATACGTAGAAATATGTATACACATATAGAAAAGTATTTTCAGAGGGTCGTTCCTGTTTCTGGTCCCAACGAGCTTTAGGGCTCCAGTTATAGGAAAACTATATATATATATATAGACATCACATCGAAATAACTCGAAAACGAAGATGAAAAACAAAAATCGCTGAAATAGGTGTCGAACGGTTTCGACGGGCGAGTAGAATGCCATGATTCGTTTTTCATTAAGAGGACGTCTTCAAGGTGATTTCATGGTCAACCCTGTTTTCTAAATAGGAACCTATGTTTTTTATGGCAGAATGATATTTGCCGTAAAAAGACAATTAAGTTTTGTCCGAAACACTTTTTTATTGGGTCATTGTTTTCGGAGATATTATACATTTTCCCACACATCTGCAGGATGTCCCACCCCTATGGAGACATCGAAATAACTTAAAAATGATGAAGCAGAATAAAAATCGCTGAAATAGGTGTCGAATGGTTTCAAAGGGCGAGTGCAATGCCATAATTCGTTTTTCATTTTGTGAACGTCCTCAAGGTGAATTTCAAGGTCAACTCTGTTTTTTCATATGGGAACCTATATTTTTTATGGGAGACTCATGTTTTACGTGAAAAGACAATTAAGTTTTGTCTGAAACATTTTTTTGTTTGAGAGTTATTTTCGGAGATTATGTACATTATCGTATTTATATGTACAGGGTGTCCCACTTATATCGGAACATCGAAATAAGCCGAAAAGTATCATCGAAGATATTCTACCTTCGTCCACATATATATATATATATATATATATATATATATATATATATATATATATATATGTGGCAATTCATCGTTGCGGTCGTGTCTTTTCCCCTTCGCCAGACGTTTATTCTCGTCCCGTTCATCAGGGGGATCATAAGTTCGCCTGCGCTTTCCAAATGAGAAAAAAATAATGATAACATCCCGTAGCTACTTTCGTCGACCCCCGCGTTTCGATTTTCATTCGCTTGACCGTTCCGGAACGTTTTTAGCGACGATTTCTTCCCCCACCCCCTCCCCTCGCCCCAGCCGCTTCGATTCCCTCGATACGACGTTCTAGATCGAAATTATATTATTTGGGATATTTTTACGTCTCGGAGTTTGGATGCGCGTGGTTCTCGAACGAGCACGGGGCTCATTCCAGATGGGGAACATTGCCGAGGGTTGTTTGGGTTAATGCAGTATATTTAGGGTTGGGTTTGAGATAACTGCGATGGAATTTTGGTGGACTGAAGTTTTTACGAAAGTATTTGATACCAAAGGAATAAAACACGATTTTTTTTTGTCTAATTCGCATTTATTTTAGAAAATTCCTTTTTCAATTCTTTTTTTTTAAGAGGGCATCTGTTGAAAAAAAAATATATTGCCTGTTCAATATCGTACTCGCACCAATAATCATGTCACTTGAGGCCTTGGGCCACTCTAGAGGCCACAAAAGGGCATATTTTGTGTTTTTTTTTCGGCGAAACCATCAAATGAATCGAAAAATTACAAGATAGGGTTTTTATTATATACGTAATTGACTATACAACATTATTTTTTCACAGTGATACATGTTTAAATGGCGACCGTGCAGCATTTTTCCGATGACGATTTTATTTCTGGAAGGTCAAGGGTCGGACCAACAGCTCCTATAATTTTTTAGTTATGATGAGACACTAAAGTTTTTTCGATTGTATATAAAAATAGCTATAGAAGTACATAGGGTTTTTTTGATATATTATTTTTTGTCAAAATGGCGCATTTCTAAAACAAAAAGTATATAATGCCATGAGAAAATCGTAAAAAAATTGTTTATAAAATAGGAACTTTGCAATATAACAAACAAATCCTACGAAGTGCCTTAGAAAAGGTAATTCTAAATATACAGTTAAAATTTCAAATGAATCGGTTGAAATTTGTATGTGTTATGAGTCCCGTCGAGTTGAAAAATGTAGTTTTGAGATAAACGCGTTTAAAGTTAATAGAAAGTGACGACATGAATAATGTTTCAATACCTTTAATTTGCGATGCCTGCACTAGAATTCGTAAATCGAGTACTTGGAGATTTTTCACACCCGTAATCTTTTAGAATATAATTTTATAGGTACTAAGGTACCGTTTTAACAAAAAAAATCGGTTTTTGGAAAATCCTAGAGTGGCCTAAGGCCTCACGGAGTTTCGGGACAATTGACGATATGCTACCATGTCATTCAAATTTTTACGGCAAATTCTTTGTCATATACTGAATGCACCCTCTAAATTTTAAATCGATCGTCTACACCGTTGCTATAAAATTTACAGTTGAAGAAACACTTTTTAAAATAGGGACATGCCTAATTGTCATAATGTAAAGTTGAATTAAATATAAAGTTTTTCACTCACAAGGAACATCACTTAAGGGTTTGCTGTCGATTTTGTTGAAACTCATATATGGGATAAAGCATTGAAAACTATTGGACACGTTTTTTTTAAATCTGCAGACAAAAGGTTTTAAGCGGGGAAACCGCCCCCAAAGAAAGGGGTGTCAAGGGGTGGTTTTGCAGTTTCACCCACAAGCAGTCCACCGATCTGAATGAAACAAAAACCAAAATTCATCTGAGTAGAGCGACGAAAAATCTACTATAGAATAATTTTTCAAAAATGAAATTAAGGGGCGCCGCACCTTTCTTCGCAGGGTCGGTTCCTCCTTAAAAACGTTTTACCGCAAATAAAAGAATACGTATTTAATAGTGTTCAATACTTTATCACTTGTATAAATTTCAACAAAATCGAAGCCGGACACTTAAGGGGAGCTATACACCTAAAAGCCTGAAAAAAAGTCATTTTTGTGAATATTTGTGAGGAAAAGTATTTGAAATTTCGGATTGGGGTTTTAATTATCTAAAAGTATATACATTCAAAAATATGTTTAATTTTCTTTATTCAAAAATATCAAAAATATACAAGGATATTGTATGATCCTTGGAGCGTCGTAAAAAAATCTGCGTACACGGTACCCACTGGCGTTTCTTCAAAAATCATCTGAAAAAAAAACCAAAAAGATTATTAAATTAGATACTATAATCTAGTACTTGTCATAGCCGATTTTGAAAATATCGATTTATGACAAAATGGCGGACGTTTGAACATAAATAGTGATTTTTGGGCCAAAAATTAGTTATTATTTTGCCTATAAAACAAAAACTAAGTAACGGGAAAAAAAAATCCTATGACAAGTACTAGACAATGGTGTATAGAATAACCACAAAAAACCTCAAGGCAATCGGTTCATTGGTTTTCGAGAAATTTTGGGTACCGATTTAAAAAACGTGGTTTTGAGAAAAACGCGTTTGAAAATTTGGGAATGAATAAATCATGATATTTGTCAACTTATATGGAATCATCGATACCAGGCCCATAGTGTATGTCTTCTACGGTCGACGGAATGTTCATAGCTTCTAAATCCTCGACCTCGACCATCCAGGTGTACATCTCCCCTTACGCGATGTTCCATGTGAGTCATTTCACACTTTTCCATAACTTTTAAAACATTTACTCAGACTATTTCGTGCGTAAACCTGCGATTCAGTAGGCGTAGGCATCTCCCCATGTTAAATAATATTTCTTCGATTGTAAATTTTATGGAAAGACTATTGACGATCGATTTAAAATTTCGAGGGTGCATTCGGTATATGACAAACAATTTACTGCACAAATTTGAATCAAATGGTAACACATCGTCAATTGTCCCTAAACTCGTTAATCTTCCGTTTTATCATAAACCTGAGACTTGAAGATGAATTGAGGTTAGATATGTCAGCTGTCATCTGTCATCTGTCAACTGTCATTGTAGATATAAAAATCTACCAACGGCTCGCGTTTACCGAGTTTGGAATCCTCCCTCTAATCTTCATGGTCCACCCATTTACTTACAATAATAAGTAAACCTCCCTCAACCCCCGAAAGCATCTCGCCCTTTTTTTCCCTCAATTACGCTCCGAATCACCGCTGATATTCCTGTCGATCGAAATTTAAAAAGCTTCGATCCTGACCAAAATTATGTGCTGTGCTCGAAACCGGAAGTCGCAAGCGCAGTCTCGCACGAAACGTCCGCGAGTCAATACTGCTCGCGTAGACATATGTATGTGTCCCTTATTTCTGTACTTGAATCTTGAAATTATTACGATACGAGGGAACTTGGGTATCGTTGGGTTGGGGCTGGGAGTGAAAGGAGGGGTAGATGGAGAGGGGAGGAGACGATTATATGTCCTTTGTAAGGGATTGTAGGGCCCTCGAATGAGCCCGTAAGCGTCGCTGATGACGCATTGTAAAGCTCGCTCTCTGTCTCCCTCCCTTCGAGGGTGCTATACGCGGACGCAAATCGCCCTCTCTCTCTCTCTCTGGTTTTCAACGCACGCCGATCGCATAGGGGTACGTTGTTGCGAGGATTTGGTCGCCTCTTATGGTTGGGGGGGGGGGGGGGGGGCAGTGAAAGGAGCAAGTAATAAATAGGTATCCCTTCAAGCAAGCATCAAGGATCCATGTGAGTCTTATAGAAATGCTAGGGCGATTAGAATTAAATGCGTTATTACTTCGTTTGTTCCAAGACCGTATGCAACATTTTGGCTCGATCCACTGACCCCTCGAAGAATTATGACACTTTTCGCAGGGGTGCAAGGGGTCCAAAAAACAGGTCGTTGGGCAAGATTTTTTGATGATGAGAATAATGAGATGGCGAGGTCGGGATTTTAAACACATTTGATACATAGTCTTGCCAAGCTTGAGTTTTTTTTTCATTGAACAATATTGATAAACAACGAAACTATAATTATTTAAAGAAAGTCTCGCCGTTGCTGCATGGCCAATCGGTGCAGGTGGTTCTGGCAACCGGAATTATCTTAAATGAAAAATAAAAAAATTTACGTTTAGTATAGTTTCGTATAACAGGATAGTTTTTTTGCAATTTTGAAAATCACGAAAATGCCGGGATGTAAAAAAAGAGTTTGTTTTTCGACTAAAACGAACAACTTTAATCGTTTGTTATTAACAAATGGGTTAACGTAGGGAACAATCATTCGGTCGTTGGATAGGAAATGTTATAAACTATGCTCGGTCCGAATTTGAAGTGAATCGGACGAGTAGATTTTGAGGTACGACTTATACCGGTTCATAAAACCGTTTCGAGAAAAACGCAAAATAAAAAAGAGCCTATCGCAAATAGGCGACGACCGCTTACGAAAATCTTTATAAATCAGTTATTTTTCGAAATTTCAAAAAAATCTTACAACGAACATCCCTCAGGTGACACCCTTCGATTTTGTTGAAATTTGGATATGTTATAAAGCACCGAAAAGTAAGCGATACGTATTTTTTTTTATCGACGGAAAAACGGTTTTAAGGGCTGAAACGCACCCTTAAAAAATGGGGATGTTTTTCGTCGATGACGTTTTAACGCTACGAGATATTAAAAAATTTCAAATTACAACAATGTTTATTTTTTTACGCACAATACATTGGAGATGAGAACGATAACGTTATCGAAGAAAAACGAAAAACACCCCTATTTTCGAGGGTTCGTTTCACCCCTTGAAACCGTTTTTCCGCCGATAATAAAAAATACGTATCTCTTATTTTTCGGTGCTTTATAACATATCCAAATTTCAACAAAATCGAAGGGTGTGACCTAAGGGATGTTCCTTGTTAGTTACAAATAAAAATCACGAACCTAGACTATGGAAATGTGCAATAATTTTTTTTCGCCTTTCATCTTGTTTCAAGATCCATATCAAATGTTCGGAGCGACGAGCAGCCGACTCGCGAGTTCCGGATCCGGCCAGATACAGCTGTGGCAATTTTTGCTCGAATTATTGTCGGACTCGAGTAACGCAGCTTGCATCACGTGGGAGGGCACGAACGGCGAGTTCAAGCTGACCGATCCGGACGAAGTCGCAAGACGCTGGGGCGAGAGGAAGTCCAAGCCCAACATGAATTACGACAAATTGTCGAGGGCACTGAGGTGAGTAAAGTCCCCGTTTTCTCTCCTTTCTTCTTTCCCTCGACGATACTCCGCCCGATATTATTTCGCGAAAAAACCATTTTCACAATCGCTTTTTCTGCCTTGGAAAATCCACTCGTGTACCTCGTGGAGAACGTGGACTTTCCATTCGCTCGGGAAAAAAGGTTCGAAAAAACGAACGTAACGAGACTTATCATTCCAGCAACAACACAAATACGGAAGTTGTGGAATTTTTTGTCTTTATCGTTCGAAGGATACGATTAAATATTTTTTCAAATAATGCCAAATTCGAGCTGCCTAATTCAAGTATAATATTCGTCGAATTCTGTTGACAATTATTAAAGCTGAGTTTGACTACATTGAAAAGCTATTTAAAAAATGCTAGTGTCATTATTTTTATTTTTTACTAATTGACATTTATTTTTATTTTTTGGCAGAAATATATGCATGCATTTTCATTTTTTTCTACAGAGATCAATGCATTTATTTTTTGTCATTATTGTATTTCAATTTTTTGGACAGGAATGAATGCATTTATATCTAAAAAATTTGACAGGAATGTATGCCTTGATTTTTTACTTTTTCGCAGAAATGTATGCATGCATTTTCTTTTTTTTTACAGGTATATATGCATTTATTTTTTACCTTTCAATAGAAATATATACTTTTTTTTTAAATGTTGAATATATGTATTTATTTTAAAAAAATGTTACAAGAATATATGCATTGATTTTTTATTTTTGACAGAAATATATGCATGCATTTCCTTTTTTTTTACAGAGATCAATGCATTTATTTTTCATTTTTTATCGGAAATATATGCATTTATTTTTTGTCCGAAATATATGCATTTATTTTTAATCATACATTTATTTTTATTTTTGGACAGAAATGAATGCATTCATTTAAATTATTAGACAGAAATAGATATATACAGGCATTTTTTATTTTTTGACAGGTCCACGTGCATTTATTATTTACTTTTGAACAGGAATATATACGTTTTTTTTAAATGTCGGACTTGTATCCCTTTTTTTGTTATTTTTTAAATTTTTTGACACAAATATATGCATACAATTTTGGAAACGAATACATGATTTTTGTAGCTTCCGGGAGCGGGAGGAAAAAGACGGAAGAGAGAGAGAGAGAGCAAGGGAGAGAGGCGGGGAAAATGTTCAATCAGTGAAACGCAATGTACCCAGTAAATACATACAGGGTATATGCGGAGGAGCAAATACTAAATATCGATACGGGAACGTTCCGAATGCCACGAGGAAGCGACGGCGACGAAAGCCCCGCTATTATTTTTCGATCAGTTTCCCCAATTGGATTATCCACCCGTCGTGATTTCCCTTCCCCTCTCGGTCTGTCTGTCGCACCCTCTCTCTCTCTCTCTCTTGCTCTCTCTTTCTCTGTCGCATGGTCCGCTCTCGCGCTTTCCGTCCACGTAATATTTCCAAAGGTCGAAAGCTTGCACAGGAAATTTGAGGGGAAATATTAAGAGGCCTAATGATTATTCGCCTAATGATTGAAATTGTCAAAATTAACGAGTATAGAAGGTGCAATTTTTATTTCGATTAACCGCACAATAACGCAAAGATACGAGTAAAAAAACGATTTTTCGAGCCCCCGTTGATCACCCTACGCGATGTCCTTAGAGGGTCTCCACAATCTTGGAGCACAAAAAACAGGTAGATTTTCTATTTTTTTTCCGATGCGACTGTTGGGCTGGCGAGGTCGGAATTTTACACACAATTGATACATAGTCTTGCCAAGTTTGAGTTTTTTTTTCATCCGAAAATATTGATAAACAACGAAATCAATATTATTTAAACGAAGTGCCGCTCTTGCTGCATGGCCAATTGGTGTAGGTGGTCCTGACAACTAGGTTCATCCGAAACGAAAAATTAAAAAATCTTCTTTCCGTATAATAATAAAGCCTTCGTATGACCGAACAGTTTTGGGAAATTTTGACAATTACAAAAATGGCGAGCTGTAGAAAAAAAATCGATTTTCGACAAAAACAAACGACTAATCGTTTGTTATTGAGTTGGATAAACATATCAAAAAATGATCCAGTCAAATAATAGAAAATATTATAATCTATGCTCCGTCCAAATTTAAAGTGAATCGGACGAATAGATTCTTACATACGACTTACATTATTCCACAAAACATAGTCTCGCAAAAAACGTAAAAAAAAAGTGTAAATCGCACTAGGCGGTTCGCTGTAGCGCAGTAGGCGGTCGAACTCTTCACAAAAATTGTCACGACACGGTGAATTTTTGGAATTTTTACAAAATTCTTGTTGCAAATTAAAGTCAAGACCTTAGACTCTAAAACGACCCAATGCAAAAATCGTTTTTTACAAGCTTTTATTGAACTTAACTTTCTGTGAGAGGTAAAATGGAAAATCGATATTTCACCCATAGTACAGTCGTGCTGTCGCTGAAAAACCCCGTAATCGGAAAAAAATTAGAAGAAGCCTAATTTTTTGACAGGTAATTTTGTAGGTGCCACGGGTGCTAAATCCAAGTTTGCCTAAAAATCGGGATGTAGGGTTTTTTTAGGGGATGAAAGGGGATGGGGTGGATTAATGCCAAACTACAACCTCTACGAGAGAAATGTGCAGAAAAATCCAGGCTTTAGTTTTGTCCACAGCGCCGAAGTCGTGGAAGTTCATTTTGGGAGTGAAAAAGTGGGGTGAAATTTTGAAAAATCAGTTTTAATTCAATAACTCTTTAAAAACAATTCGTACATTTTTTGTTCAAAAGGGAACATTCTAGCCCTTGAAAAGACGCGTCGATCAAGTATTTGATCATCACTCTCCGATAATATATTCACCCTTCAAAAAATGGTTAGAAAACCTAAAAAAATTGTTTATTGAATAACTCCATAACAATCGATTTTTCGGGTATAGTGCAAATGTACGAAATGTGGAGAATAATTTTCTCTATATTTTCGTTTCTATGGACCACCTTTGAATTTTGTTTTTCCAACCCTCCTCGGGGGTTGAAAATTCAAAATGAAATTCTGGGAAAACTATTGATCGTACGAATTCGGTGCCGTGGAAGAATTTGTAGCTTGAACCCTCAGCTACATTTTTGTCCACAGCGCCAAACTCGTGTCTCTTTATTGTGTCAATAGTTGTCCCAGAATTTCATTTTGAATTGTCAACCTCTGAGAGGGGTTCGAAAAAGCAAAATTCAAGAGTGGTCACTAGAAACGAAAATATAGAGAAAATTATTCTCTACATTTCGTACATTTAAACCATCCCCGAAAAAATGATTGTTTTTGAGTTATTCAATAAACAATTTTTTTTAATACTTCAACTATTCTTTTGGGGGTGAAGATTTTTTCGGAGAGAGTTGATCAAATACCCGATCAACGCGTCTTTTCAACGGCTACAACATTCCCATTTGAACAAAAATTGTATGAATTTTTCCTAAAGAGTTATCCAATGAAAACTGATTTTTCTAAATTTCACCCCAATTTTTCACCCCCAAAATGAACTTCCACAACTTCGGCGCTGTGGACAAAAATAAAGCCCGGATTTTTCTGAACATTTTGTCTCCCAGCGCCGACCTCGTGGGGGTTGTAGTTTGGCATTAATCCACTTCCATCCCCTTTCATCCCCTTCAAAAAAAACCCTACACCCAGATTTTTAGGCAAACTTGGATTTAGCACCCGCAGCACCTACAAAATCACAGCACCCACAAACTATACATGTTCTAACTGCAAAATGTTTGAACTTTTTGCAAATAAAAATCTACGGGAAGCTAGGCTGCACGCCGATTCTCAACTCCCGCGGCGACCTTGCTGTAACACTCTGCCACAGCTCCGCCATTTTGATGATGAATTAATTTAAAAAAATTGTTTCGTATACTTGAGTATACTATTAAAGTATACCTAAAATTTGATAATTGTAGAATAATTATTTCTTAATTTAAAAAATCCCGCAATATTGCTTATTTTCTTCCTGCCTAAATGTATATCCCGCCTTAAAGACTAAAAAGTAGAAAATCATTTATTTGTGAAAAAAAAAATTCATAAAAACAAGCTTTTATTTAATGTGCTGCAAAGGAGAAAATAATTTTTTTACCAAGTCACCTATATGTGACTATAAATAAAAGCTTGGGGCGCTAAAAATTTAGACATTTAATCTTTAATTTACATAAATCCGTTAACATATCAACTGTATTTAATTTACTGTAAAACAACCTTAGATTTTTTAAGCGGTTAGGCCACTCTAGAGGCCGAAAAAATAGGGTCTTTGGGGATTTTTTTTTCAGAAAAACTACAAAATAAATCGAGATTACAATAAAGGGTATTTATCATACATATCAGTGACTGTGTACAATTTTTTTTTTAAGCGTTTAAGTTCAAAATGGCGGCTGTGCAGCGCTTATTTCAAAACGGCATTTTTTAAGGTGGCCGGAAACATAAGTCAGACAATTTACAACCGATTTACTTGAAATGTAGAATATATCTTGAAAAATACATTTTCTATGGAAGTACGTAGGATTTTTTTTATATTGCATAGTTCATTTGTTATTAACAATTATCTGACGAAATTGTGCACTCTCCAAAAATTTGCCTAAAAATCGTCAGATTATTGTTAATAACAAATGAACTATGCAATGTAAAACAAAAATCCCACGTACTTCCATGGACAAGGTATTTTTCAAGATATATTCAACATTTCAAGTGAATCGGTTCAAAATTGTCCGAGTTATGTTTCCGGCCAACTTAAAAAATGCAGTTTCGAGATAAACGCTGCACAGCCGCCATTTTAATACGAATAGCTTCCAAAAATTTTTTGTATACACTCACTGATATGTATAATAAACACCCTTTTTTGTAATCTCGATTTATTTTGTAGTTTTTCTGAAAAAAAAATCCCCAAAAACCCTATTTTTCGGCCTCTAGAGTGGCCTAAGGCCTCAAATAAAAATCCTGAAACTGAGTATAAACGTGTGATAATAATTTCTCTAATTACTATTGTACCAAATTAAAAAAGTGTTAATAAAAGTGATTTATAGTCGCATATAGGTAACTTGGCAAAAAAAACTATTTCCTACTTTTTAGTCCATTGAATAAAAGCTTGTTTCTTCAAAATATTTCTTTACATATAAATTTTCGATCCAAGCTTCTAAAAGCCCTTTAATTTTTCGGCTTTAGAAAATCGTCGCAATTTGACCCTTAAATTTTTTTCCCTACCGCTATTATTGTGTCCAAAGCACTGAGGAAGTTTCCCGTGTACGGTTTCGTTTTCTCAGGTACTATTACGACAAGAACATAATGACGAAGGTGCACGGGAAGAGGTACGCGTACAAGTTCGACTTTCAAGGATTGGCGGCGGCGACGCAACCGGCGGCGGCGGATCCAGCGGCGTACAAGTACCAGAGCGAGTTGTTCATGTCGGGTTACGGTCACGCAAAGTTGAATCTCATGCCACCGCCGGCGGCCTCGGTCTCGGTCTCGGTCCCGGGTGGCCTCTTCCAGTCGGCCTCGAGTTACTGGTCGAGTCCCGGCGCTAATCTCTATGCCGGTCATCACACCGCGTCCGGTCACGTGCCACCGCATCTTGGCACGTATCCGCATTACGCATGACCCACCCCGGAGCACTGGGGCGCCCTGGGGACGCCGCGTTGAGGCGCGTGCCTTCGGCCCATCATCATCATCACCCCGGCGAGTACGACGTGGACACGAGGAGGAGAACGACGAGGAGAAGTACGACGAAGATGGCTCGGAAAACTGGGGGGGGGGGGGGGACGTCTTCGAGTCTCATAAGGACGTGCGGGACAAAAGAATGAGAGAGAGGGAGAGTGTAAAAGCTAGTGAGTCCAAGGCAAACCGGAAGTGGAGAAAGCCGGGCCTTCTGCGAGGCCTCTGGGGCCCTTGGCCATCCCGTGGTCCAAGAGCGTCTTCAGAGCCACCAGCGAAAGATTCGCGCGCGAACCGGAAGTGAGGCCTCCCAAAGACGTTGGTGTGCTCGGGGGACGAAGTGAAACGCCGAGCCGGAAATGGACTCTGAACGAAGGCTAGTCGCGTTTGCGGTTGTAGAATAGACCAAAGGTAGAACGGAAGTGGCGATAAACCGGAAGTGAACGTAGCGCCGGCGACCACTCGGAAGTGGACGGAGGGGTAGTGTGCAACCGGAAGTAGACGCGTGCATGACTCGCAACCGGAAATTGACGCTCGCGTGGCTCATAATCGAAAGTCGATCGACGCGCATTTACCGGAAGTCGACCTGGGCGCAATCTCGCGACCGGGAGTGCCCCTGCGCGCCGTCCCGCAACCGGAAGTACCCATGCGCGCCGTCCCGCAACCGGAAGTGCCCCTGCGCGCCGTCCCGCAACCGGAAGTGCCCCTGCGCGCTATCTCGCGACCGGAAGTGACCCTGCACGCCACCTCGCAACCGGGAGTGGCCTCGCACGCCATCTTGCAACCGGAAGTGCCCACCGCGCGCCAACTTGAAACCGGAAGTGCCCATCGCGCGCCATCTTGCAACCGGAAGTGCCCCCGCGCGCCATCTTGCAACCGGAAGTGCCCCCGCGCGCCATCTTGCAACCGGAAGTGCCCCGGGGCGCTTTCCCGCAACCGGAAGTGACCCACCGCGCTTTCCCGGAAGTGGTTCAACCTGCGTGTCCCGGTACCAGAAGAGGAAGTGTGCGCGCTGTTCGAACCGGAAGTGGACGCGGACGTCCCTTCTACTTCTCGAGTGTTTCCCCCCGAGGTAAACCTTAAGGAAAATTCCTCGAGAAAGATTTCCACGTATTCGCGTGAACGATCAACCTTGTCTCAAGCTCCGGACATATGCGGCAACGGTCGAAGCCAATGAAGCCCGGCACACGAGTGAAAACGTCCTTTCGCGCTACCCCCCCCCCCCCCCTCCCTCGCCCCCCGTGGGAACCGGGAAGTGCCATAAAAAACCGCGTGCAATAATTTTCGTTCTTCCTATAATTCTCATCTTGTCGTGGGAATTGTGCCGAGCGCAGGTCGTGCAGGAGATAAGGGGGGGGGGGGGCGAATTGCCGCGGGGGCGAAGGTTCCTGTAAATATTTGCGACGTGTGCGCGTGTGTGTTGCGCGATTTATCAAGCGATTCGGCGATTGAGTGGCAAAGAGCGGGGGCATGCAAGAAACAACACCGCGGCCCAATCCCGCCCCCCCCCCCGGCCCCTCCAACCATCGGAGTACACGATCGCGATTTTAATGACCTATAAATAATACGTGTATAAAAAAGTTTTTAAAACAAACATCTATTAACTTAACTTATTTGTAATATCCGCAAGGGGGAAACGTGATAGTGATTTTGAGGCCCAACCCTAGGGGTGTGAATTTTTTAAAAAATAATCCTCGGATTTTGGAATTTTAGAAACCTAAGAGGATTTTTTAATGAGCCTTTTATCGGTTGCGAATAATCCCCGATATTGATACACACGCACACACACACACGTGTTTTGCACCCCCTCGCCACTCCCTCGCCACTCACCCTCGATGTTTTCAAGACCCTGTATATACGAATTTATCACGAACGCTGCATCATGGAGATTTCATTATTCGATCTTCGCAGTTTTCTTTTTTATCTCGTCAATATCGAGAAGTAAGCGCGAAAATGGTGTGTGTGTGTGTGTATGTGTGTGTTGGGGTTGATGGGACGTTGCGTTCTTTTTGTTCCCCTTTTGACCATCCGAATGTCGGGGATCGCGAACTTCGCGAATGGACGTCGAATATTCAACGACGTGCTATAAATAATGTGTGTATAATACGAAATGACTTTTAACTTATTGCGATGGTGCCCCTAGGGGCCCCTACCTTCGCTCGACCACGAGGTGAAGAAGGAAAAACAATGACCCTCCAACCCCTTCCCCAGACAAGGAGATATTTTAGTCGCGTAATTGTCATTGTTTTATTTTATTATCGTTATTTTCTTATATACACATATATATATATATGTGTGTGTGTATGTATGTATATGTATGTATTATATTTATTTATAAATAATTTTTAATAAAATTGTTTTATTTCATAATACATTTTATAAATTTTACTCGCGTTGTCACATATACAACTGATGCGATTTTTTTTTCTATTATGAAAAATTAAAGTGCGCAATAGTAATAAATAATCATACGCAAATTATTTATGAATTTTTCAATTATATTCATATATAAAATCATATATGTCGAATGTGTATATGAGAGAGGGATGTTTTTCGATCTACCCCTATATATATATATATATATATTTATATATATACGTAATTAATGGATAATCCTGCAACTGTTGTAGATCAGATCATATCCTACTATATGCTTGAATTTCAGTTTAGTAAAAGTCCCACAGTTTTCGAGACTAAGGGCTTTATGTTATTTTCAAAAAATCATCTGCTTTTGGTTTTTCGCATGCCATTTCGACAAATAATGATAACTTTTTTTTACCTGGCTTTTGTTTTAAATACTCTTGGTTATTTGTTTTATCTAGAAAAGTCTTCTTTCTAACCTTAAATGTTAAGTTAACTTTATGAAAAATGATCTAATGCAGAATTTCCATACAAACAAATTCGAACGTCTGAACTGATTAAAAAGCAACTAATTAAAAAAGTTGATAACTCATTGGCGATTCATATCATTTGTAGAAATGGCATTCGAAAAATCAAAAGGAGATGATTTTTTTTAATTTAATAAAGCTCAAAATCGCGAAAACCGTCGGACTTTTACTAAACTGAAATTCCAGCATACAGTAAGACATGATCTGACCTATCGACAGTTGCAGGATTATCCATTCATTACAGGACACCCTATACATTACGTATAATTATTTATTATCATTATTGCGTGTATTTTTTCCGACGAAATTTTCAATTCATTTTGTAAAATAACGAAATTCCAACAATCAAGATAAATCGAAGAATTCCTGTTTTTATTTCAATTTTCAATTCAATCGAGGAGAAAAATTCTCAAAATTCATCGCCATAATAGAAATACAATTTGATTTGGAAAATATTCCACAATTCGCGATCGAGTTATTCAATTTAATTCGCAATTATTGAATACCGTAGTCGCCGAGATTTCGTGAAAGATCGTAAATTTTCGCGTGACAAAAACAAAACGTAACAAATTGTAAATAGCAGTGTGAAAAATTTACGAGGCTGAAGTCCGGCCGAAGGGTCGCGAAACTTTGTCCACGGGTCAGGGGGAAGGGGATTGAAATCCCAAAGATAATAAATCCCGCGACGTCTGATGTATCATACCAAAAAGACAGAAAAAAAAAGAAAAAGAAGCGAAGACGGAGACCCGTTGAGAAGGTAGAATTAAGAGGTAGATCGAGTAACCGCAATAGAGAGCTCGGACCTGTGACCGAAAACGATCGCGACCACGATCGACGAATGTCCGTTTTTTTCAAGCCCCTCCCACACTTGTCATCCTGAACTCTAATCGAGAAAGAATAAAAATTCGGTCATCTCCACGTGACCGAAAAAAAAAACTCAAAAAGTTCACGTCAGAAAAATCAAGGGTAGTGACAGCGAGGGGAAAAAAAAATTAATTACGGACACTCGTCCATCGTCTGCGGCGGTGAACCCGTTGTATTATTTTCTTTCAAAATCATTTTTACCAACCTCGTAAAAATTCAACATAAACGAATGAAAAAAACAACGCGCAAAAATCAACGTTCCTTTTTAATTGAGCGAAATAATTGAATTTTTTTTAAGTTAACCAATTCGCGGAAAAAATAGCATATTACTCAAACAATTTCACGACGCTATTTCGTAATCTTCGAAAACCGAATTTTCTCATTCCCAGATCAATTTCAACTGCTCAACAAAAGATCACTTAACAAATCGACTAAATAGATTTAATTTATTACGAGGAGAAAATAAACGAAATAAATTAAGATCATCGCAAGTAGAAAATAAACGACATAAATGAAAATCAACGTAAGTAGAAAATAAACTAAACGAATGAAAAGTCAATGAATAAAATTAATCCAATTTTACTCACGAACTCTTCATTTATTCCGTTTATTTTTTTACTTGTTTCTCGTGAAAATAGAGATGAGAAAATTGTTTTGTAAATATAAAATTGTTTTTTTTTTAATTGTTCCAGCTCTGTTTCTTTTCAGTTTAAAACCACTTGTTTGGGTTTGAGACGGCGATAGCAAACCCTAACCTCTGAGTGATAATAACGATGATAAAATTAATGATAAAACGAGTTCATCCGCGATCGTTCGACACTGGATCGCCGAGGCACCGTTTGTAGATAGGGTGTTTTCATGTTTAGCATTATTAGCACGTAGAACAGTCTAGTCTTATTAACAATTTTAAATGTACGAACGAAAGAGCGAATTTATATATATATATATATATATATATATATATATATATATATATATATATATATATATATATATATATATATATATATATATATAAAAGGGTGTATCGAAAAAAAAATTGTCTCTTACGCCTTCGGACAATAGTATTAGAAATAAATAAAAAATCAAGCCAAACTTGAGCTCTCTAACTCACGTACTTTTTTCCCCAATTGAATTCACACCAAAGCCTCCCCTTTTTTTCAAACTCGAATAACTCAGCAACTAATCAACATTTATCGAGTCCCATCAAAGATTCTTAAAGTTAACCCTTACACGTTTGAAAAAAACCTTTAAAAATGTGTAATTTCAAAGCCTTCAGAATCTATAATTTTTGGAAAAATGTATTTTCTTCCGTTTCACGACAATAATGATTTTTTGCAAGCTATAATTCCCGTAAAATTAATATCGACATTTCCAAAAAAAGTATTTCAAAGCTGTAAAACTAAGCGCCGAGAATCTTCAATAAATAGCAAAATATCGAGGTACATCGACTGGCCAAAAAACAAATTTCAAGCACCGACTCGAATTCTCGTGCTCAAATTTGGCACGATTTTTTGTACGACTGAAACTACAGTTCGAAAGCACAAAAGTTGCGTCTTTTTTTCGGTAGATACCCTAACGCATACTTGTATCTGTATATATATATAGTTCCGTGACAAAAACCATTGTATACGTGCGTTCGAGCGTCGCGCGTGTGTGAGAAAGAGGGAAGGAGAAAAATCGCGTCGCATACGACGATGCGTATGACAGGACAGTGAAAAAAAAAAGACGAATACGAAAACAAAAGATGCAAGAAAAAAACGCACAAAAAAAACAAGGTAACAATAAAACCGAAGGAGCGTCCTTCCTCGAGGACGAATGTGACGAGGGTGAGGAGGAGGGCGGGCGGGGTTAGGGGGTGCAAGATGTTTATATGACTAACGATATGGTGTTTTAGTTATGTGCGGGCAAACCCCCTCGACTGCTAATTTCGCGCCGAAGGAGCAAAAAATGCGCGAGGGCCGGAGATTTGTGGAACGCGGCCTCTGTGCGGAAGAGACTGAAGAAAAGAGACAAAAAGTGTGTGTGAGCGAGCGTGTGTGTGGGTGGGTTTTTTTGCGAAAATTCTTTTTTTCGGTTCATTTTACTTTTAGGCTTTTTCCTCGCCCTCCTCCCGCGCCGACCTTCGAGGCGCCCCTTTTTGTTTTTCTTTTTCTCGTACGATGACGAGGGGGTAGGCCGTTGTTGTTCTTGTTGTCGTGCGCTTGTATTGAAGTCGCCGTGTTCTAATTAAACATGCCGACGGGGTTGTATCAGTCGTCGGCAAAATCAATGTGCCTGAGAAAAGCCGGAATCCTTGTGCTCTTTCTCCCTCTCTCTCTCTCTTTCTCCCCCCCCCCTCTCTCTCTCTCCCTCTGTGTGTGTGTGTGTATGTTCCTCTCCCTCTCTTGAGGCGTCAAGACCTCTTGAGCTTTTGCCACTCTGAATCTGTATTATATATCCTTTTACTCCCTATATCTATCTTTCTCTTTCTTAATTTTATTAACCAAGTTAATCTTAGATACATAATTTCATTTTTGTTTATATCAAGTTTTACTTTATATTGAAATTCGCTTTTTTTGTTTCGTTTTTTTATATTGTATGTTTGTATTCTATTTTATTTTCTATCTCACAGCACTTTATATTATTCATTTTTGTTTTTTATATCGAACCCTCATTTCTTGAATTTCGGTTTATTTTTATTTAATATCGAATCCTTATTTCTTTAATTTCTCTTCATATTTGTTTGGGATCAAATCGTTATATTTTAAATTATTGTTTATTTTCTTTATATTGAACATTAATTTCTGTAATTTTTGTTTATTTTTGTTTTCATATCGATTTCTCATTTCTTTAATTATTTATTAGATTTATTTTATATCGAATCCTCATTGCCTCAATTTCTCTATATATTTGTTTTATATCGAAGCCTAATTTCTTTAATTTCTCCTTATTTTTGTTTTATATCCAATCCTTATTTCTTTGATTTCTCTTTAGTTTTATTTCATATCGAATCCTCATTTCTTTAATATCTTTATTTTTATTCTTATACCGAATCCTTGTTTCTCCAATTTCTCTTTATTTTTATTTCACATCGAATCTCTATATCTTGAATTATTCTTCATTTGTCATTGATATCGAATTTGCATTGCTTTAAATTCCTATCAATACTGCGCTGAAAAAAAAATTCGTTCATCCAACCAAAATTCAGTTGGTTTAACGGAGACTTTGTCCTTGGAGTGCCATATTTCAGGTGTTTACATTTTATTTTTTTTAAAGGAAACGAGTAAAGCTTTTTGAGTGCGGTTTTTTTCTTGCTTTTATTCATGATATACAGAACGTTAAAAAAAAAAAAAATTTTTTAAAACCAAAATGGCGGCCGTTGCAGCTCCGCGAAAACAGGTCCTCAAATCGCGGGAGGTAAACGGCTGACATCACTGCCCCCTCTTTGTTGATCTCAAACACAAATTCAAAGCATATTATCAATCTGTGACCCTTTGGTCATGGAATGACGGATGGGTTTTTCGTTTAGTACAAATTTCGGAAAATGGCGGCAATTTAAAAAAAAATCGAATTTTCGCGTTTTTTTTCGCATAAAAAGATAAATAATAAATGCAAAAATGTATCTATCGAAAAAACGATCCGTCATTCCGTGAAGACATATTTTCTGAGTATGCTCTCCAAATTTCAGGTCGATATGTTAATCACAGCGGTCAGGAGAATGTCAGCCATTTTTAAAAACGTGTTTTCGAGACAAACGCGTTTAAAGTTTTGTAATGTGTTTACACAAATGCGTTTATGATTACCGCTAATCGGCAATGCCTGGTCCATAGAGGCATCCCTCCTCTTCTTCTAGCTGCTCATGTTGAGCCGCTAACATCTCCCGCCGATTTCAAGGACAAAGTCACCCTTAACAAAATGTATCTTTAAATACGTTCAACTTGATTTTTAATTGGCATAACAAACGTTTTGTTAATCTAACTGACAGTTTTAGTGGTGTGAACTGTAGCTTATTTAGCATGTCTGAGCAACTGTTAAAACAACAAAATTTCGAGACAACAAAATGCATTTTGCATATTCAACGATTTATTTTTCTCCCTGTGTTTTCCCATTTCGTCCGTAACTTAATATTCTCCCGAGAGTTTTACCAGAGCACAATAAATATAATTAATCAACGAATCTCTCCATCTCGCTTTCCGTCTGTCTCTCTCCCTCTCTCTGCCCCGATATCTAGCTCTCCTTACATTTTCTTTACTCATATAAAACATACTTGTTTCATCGTTTGTTAAAAATCGATTTTTTCTTCATCTGTTTCATTTCCCCGACAGATCTCCATGTCTACTAAACATTATCAATCAATCTCTCTTTCTCTCTCTGCCTCACCCCCACCCCCACACAGCTATTCTCGTCCTCCTCATATCCGTTCCCTCTTCCTTTTTCCCGCTGTATCTCTCCCCCAAACCAAATCCCCGAATGTCACCCCCCCCGCCCAGCCCTTAACTCGGGCCATCGCGTACACATCTGCAAAACAGTTCTCCACACACGGAACGTCGAAAATTCGAAGAGGGAGACGTCTGAGAGTGGAAGTGGAAACCGCCGTTTCGCAAAAATGTCCGTCCTCCGTTGCTTGCTCGCTGCGCGGATGAGTCCTCGTCGGCGGTTGGCGAATTTGTCGGGTTGCCATGGAGAACGGTGTTGGGGTGGTAGCGGAATCGGCCGCACCGCCACCGTCACCACCGCCACCAGCATCGTGTCCTGGAAAGAGGGTAGGCTTTCGCCGAAGGGCTGGTTGTCTCTCCGTCCTTCCCTCTTTGCCCCCGGAACCCCCCCCCCCTCGCGCGCCCCTCTTTCGCTCCTTCCGTCCTCCAAACCTCCCCTGCTCGACCACTCTCTCTCTATAGCTATACCTCGCTTCATCGTACACGTACGTATCGCCCTCTGCATCCGGACGTGACGTCGGGGGCGGGACCAACGGGAAACCCCCAACCGGGAAATTCGTGTGGGAATCGGAGATACAGTCGCTTTGTGGAGGAAGAGAGAGATAGAGAGATAAAGGTAACTACGTGTTTGAGGGGGAAGGTCATTTTGAGCCCGTTGTATCCATTCAATTCTGGCTACCACTCCACCATATGGCTGTTTTGAGGACAAACTTTGAATTTTTCCAAAATTATCGCTGACTTTGACAGTTGACAATGACAGGACGTTTCTGATTGAAATTGGCATGTAAAGACAAACTTCATCTAATGGTCATTTTGAAGACATTGGAGTTGAGGTCACGTTGAGTGGTGTTCTTGAAATCGAATATCTCTGGAGTCATATTTCCATTTATATGTATGTGGGGGCGGAGGGGGGTGAATATACACTCGACTTAGACACTTCTTCGTTTTAGCTGCTCTTCCCGGCGACCATTTCCCCTTGCCAACGACCCGCTATCGGGTAATCGATTCCTTCTACCAATCACAGCACTCGAGACCACCATCTCGTCTGTCCTCTCTCTCTCTCTCTCTCTCTCTCCTCTTCACCTCGTCTGTCTTTTACACCCCGTCCGGACGCGAAATACACCGACGCCATCCTGCCAGATTGGCTCAGCACCCGGATCCTCACCTTGCTCCAAGTTCGTCGATGTATAGATATACAGGATGGCTCGAAAGGCGACGTCCAAAAGGAAAATCTACATGCCTCGTATGAATGCCTATTCGAATCACACCCCCGTGGTCTTCGATCTTTTGTAAGGGGGGAGGCTACTTTGACGAGCCGAAAATCAGAGTTATTGGAAAAAATCATTTTTAACGATTAAGGGGTTACCCCCACTTGCGATTTTGAAAAAAATCGATTTTTATTGCATTTTTTTGAAGTATAAGTATCTGAGAATATGTCCTGAAAATTTCAAGTTGATCCGAACAAAATTGACTGAGATATGAGCGTTGAAAGAGAAGAATCCGCGTTGAAAGAGCGTTGAAAGAGAAACTTTAAACGCGTTTTTCTCAAAATGGCATTTCTGAAGTCGGTGACCAAGATTACTCGAACACTAATGAACCGATCTTTTTGAAATTTTGCAGGCTTATTTAATACATAAAAATGTAGTCTTTAATCGATCGATTTTTTTTTTCGAAAAAAATGGCCGTTTTATAGCCAAAAAACGGGCGTTTTTTTTCGTTAAAATCGAACCATTAACTTTGACTGTCCGCCATTTTGTGAAAAATGAATATTTTTAAAAATCCTTCGATTGAAGACTAGTTTATACTTATATTTGACTAAATCCATCCGCATTTTTTTCTTCAGATGATCCACTTCGCCGCAATGTTGGTCACCGCAAACCGTGTATATAAAAACATTATTTCATTGACGGCCATTTGCCACTAAACAATGTAATATTTTTCAATAAAAAAAATTACTGAAAGTTCTTCAAGATGTGTTCTTTAAGATGGTATATTGATCGATTAAAAAAGTTTTGTAGTTTTCTTTTTAAAAAATCATGAAAAAGGCCTTTTTTGCGCTACAAGTGGGGGTAACGCCTTAAGGAGGTTGGAGCGTTAGCCACAATCCAAGGTTAAATTTAATTTAAAAAATACATGTTATTGTTTACACTATACTGAGTCTTTACGAATTTTTTTAAACTTTTTTCACCACCAAACACCAGAGATAAACAATTGTTTAATGTATGTAATTTAACGTGCGGTTAGATGGGCAAGACTTTCACACTAAAGGTTATGTAATTTTTATTGCTATTTACCACCAAGATAAACCATTTCTAACAACGGATTAACGCAAATTGAAACATTGTGAACATTTAGAAAAAAAAAATCCTCATCTTGCCCATCGTAAACCATGGGCCAATAATCTCGTGACGTAAATATGAATAGGCATAATTATGAATTACTCAAAATTTCATTGTGAATTGTATAAAACATTCGTCGTCGTAGTTTTTTTCATAATAATCACCGATAATGTTATGCTTTTTCAAGTTGGTAGTAACACAAAAGTTTTTCTACTTTACGTAATAAAAATGTTAAAATGCAAATTTTGCCCTTTAATTATATATTTAAAAAAATTAGCGTACACAGAATAAATCTGTACCTCGTATGCATTTTTTTGAAGTTCATTGAAAAAAAAATGAATAAACCGTCATTTGACTCAACTGAATCGCTCCAACCTCGAAGGCCATCGTCTAGAGAGAAGATAGAGAAACGCAGGCATTCTTCGAATTTTGTCTCGAAAACCATCAGACATCGGACATTTCGGGTTTGTGTGGTTTGTTAAGGGGGGATTGTCTTTTTTTTCGCAAAATTTACCGCTTTTTGGAAATTTTTTTGTGAAGAAAGTATACAACGGAAAACTTGTGAAACTTGGCATATAGTTTTATTGATCTGTTTACTACATACAAAAAATTTTTTAAACAATTTCATCAAAAAATCCGCCTCCCACCCCCCTCGACGCGCGATGGTCCTTTTTTGATGGTGTGCACGATTACAGCCTTCACGTTCATCCTGCAACAAAAACCCAAAAAGCATTTTACTTTAGACACATATAGCTATCGTTCGATGAAGGGAAAAAAAAATTGACGATTTGGTGACGTTTTGAACTTGAAGTATCGATTTTTCGAAAAAAATTGATCGATTTTTTGTTATAAATAAAAAACTATTAAACGTATTGCTTTTTTGCTTCATCAAACGATAAAAGGATGTCAGCTGAGCATTCTGTCCAAATTTGAAGGCAATCGGTTGAATAGTTTTTGAGAAATCGTGCACACCATCAAAAAAGGACCATCGCGCGTCGAGGGGGGTGGGAGGCGGATTTTTTGATGAAATTGTTTAAAAATTTTTTTGTATGTAGTAAACAGATCAATAAAACTATATGCCAAGTTTCCCAAGTTTTCCGTTGTATACTTTCTTCACAAAAAAATTCCCAAAAAGCGGTAAATTTTGCGAAAAAAAAGACAATCCCCCCTTAAGGTAGTCCTATCGCCAGGCTTCAATCCATAGGATTTTCATAAAATTAGAAAAATGAAAAAATAGTTATTCCATCGATCCGCGCAGTAGCTCTAGGTTTGATATTTGGCAACATTGGTTCTATCTCCGTCTCTTTTTACTCAACCAGGCGAGTTTAACCTCCGTGCTTTTCAACGTCGATCTGTCAAAACAATGTCAGGTGCGGGAAATATAAAGCATTGTATTCGGGCCACGACTGGTAAAAAGCGTGGGAAATTTGTGTCCGCGAAATATGTCGCTTGAACATGAAATATGTGTGGAAATTCGAATGAGTGAGATGAGGTTAGGACTACAGTCAGCTGTTGTCTTGCTGTCACGCCTCTTTATCGTAGCAAGTGGTAATAAATCCAATACCGGAAGTTCAAATTAAACTTGATATTACATAAAAATTAGGTCAATAAGCGTAACTGTTTCTGAGAGCATTGGATTACTACAAGTGTTAAGTACGTAAATCTGATTATTTTTAAGAATCTGGCGGATTCCCACTATTATATACACTTTTGTAGCGACCGGAAATTGAGTGTTTGTATGTCGTCTCGAAATTCCTTCGCAAAAACACGCAATTTTAAAAATGTTCTTCACTGTAATTACATCGATAACCTACCCTCAAATTTCACAGAGACGATTAATACATTCAGTGAAGCTCAAAAAAAATTATGAAAATCCTATGGATTGAAGCTTGCCGATAAGATTACCAGCGACACGATTATTGGTGCGAACACGGTATTGAACAGGCAATATATATTTTCTTTTAAGTGACTTTGAACGGATGCACCATTTTTTTAAATAAAAAATTCGTTTCTTGCTTGTACGCGATACATCGGAATTTCTATTGCCATTACTTTCTACTAATGGCATTTCGTCCAGCTTTTTTTTCCAATCTTTACTCAACACGAGTAGCAGCATCCTGTGAGCTAAGGGCGATTGTCGCCTTTCTCGGCTTATCGACAAGTGTCAGTACGATTACCCGAGTGAATAAAACCCCGAGACTGCAGCGCCGCCGCGGATATCCTTGGAACCGCGTGACAAGTTTTGTATCGACCGAACACGGGCGCGATAAGCAAATTTATCGCGCGAGTGGTTGTGCAACGTTCGCGATAAAAAAAATTCCTCGAGTGTGTAATTACCGCCAAACTGCCGAGCGATTGCGGCAATACTTGTATTTCGTTGCGTTATCGACAACAACGCTGGTAATTTGAGCTCATACTTTCCGTCTGGCCTTGAATTTTCATAAATGCAGCAATACAGCTCGATTCGATTGATAAGCGGGTTGCGATCCTTTTTTATCGACGGGGGTGTCTCGCGTCGGCGCAAGATGGCGCGCGGTCGCGCGGCGCCGGCAACGCGGAGCGCGAATCAATCAACCGATTTTTATCGGTTCTCCAGGCGAGAAATCCGAACGAGCTTATTGCCTCGTAAAAAAAATATTTGCCGGATAAAGCGACGATAAGGTGTATTTTTCGTATCTACGAACGTATCGCCTTCGCGAGGTGCTAAGCACCGCGAGCCTGCGCACTGGCGAGCTCGCCCCAGCGGGTGGCGGCGCAGGAGTGGGGGAAGCGCAGCAGGTCGCGACACTCGCGACACGGACAAAGACCGGTCGCGCCTCAGTATGACAACGTTCGTCGGTGTGTGACGTTCTTCCGCTATTATTTCTTCCGTTTGACAAAAACTCGTGCACACGCGTTTCCAACGTCCTCCAACATGAACGCTAAACACCTCAGTACCGGTAAGTCTTTCCGTCTCACATTAATCGTGAATTTTGGTCAGTAACGACGCGCTCGTTTCTATTTTCGAAGGATCTACCGCCCCACCGCTCGTGCCGGGTAAGCTCCGGCTCTACAGCATGCGGTTTTGTCCTTACGCCCAGAGAGTCCATCTCGTACTTGACGCCAAGAAAATACCGTACGTTCTCTCGCACGATCTCACGTCAATTTATTCGCCGCTCACTCTTGTTCGCGTGTCAGCAAAGTCCTATAGCAAGAAGAAAAAAAAGCCCTCGTCTTAATTCCCGTGACTCATGCACGACGAATGAAACTGTCGATCATGTCGCACGCACCTTTCGATCCTCGAATCCGCCAAGCCTCAATTTTCAGGTGGCATCGACGAGAAAACATTTTTTTTTTATCGTTTCTTTTTGTTTTCGTCGTATAAACGCATCAGGTACGATGTTGTCTTTGTGAATCTGACTAAAAAGCCGGAATGGCTCCAGGACAAGAGTCCGCGAGGCAAAGTTCCCTGCATAGAATTCGAGAACGGCGACGTCCTGTACGAGAGCCTCGTCATCGCCGACTACCTCAACGAAGCTCATCCGCAGAACAATCTCTATCCCGACGATCCTCTTCTCAAGGCCAAGGACAAGCTCTACGTCGAGATATTCAACACCGTCATTGCTTCCATGTACAAGGTACCGTAGGAAAAAATCTACAGCTCCGCATTATCATAATAATAATGACAATTTTTTTTCTTTCGTAACAAAATAATTACGAAATCTATGTTTGATGTCTACTCAATGTGTGTTTTCTGCATCCACAGATGTACACGACGCCGGACGCGGACCGCGATCTCTTCGAGGAGGCTCTAGCAGGCCTAGCCGTCTTTGAGAAGGAGCTCGCCCGGCGCGGCAAGGCCTTCTTCGGCGGCGCCAAGCCTGGAATGCTGGACCTCATGATATGGCCCTGGTGCGAGAGGGCCGACATTGTGAGAATTCTTCGCGGAGAGAAATACGCCATACCGAGGGATCGCTTTCCCAGACTGGTACGAGCGCAGCTACGAACGTTTAATCTTCTTCACTCGTAAAAATATTTCTTCGCGCTTGTATGTCTCGAAGATTTTTGCAATACTTGGCTAAATTTTTCGGTAAAATTTCTCCGGAAATGAGCGAAGGGTTTTGAATTTGAAAAAATGTTTACAGGAAGTAAATTCACCGGAATTTAATATGGCCGGATGATTTTTTATACATGGGGCAGTTTGGTAGAAAATTCGGAATTTTATTTCGGAATAATCGGTCGGTTAATCTTCATCTAGAATATTTGTTGTGTTAATAATTGATTTTAATCAAATTTGTATCAATTGAACATTTTCAATTTATTTCAATCCTTTAATTTTCAAATTTCAATTTGTTCGATTAAATTTAATCTTTCAATTGTTTAATCATTCTTAAGGAATGCAATAACGTGCGTGATATGCTCATATAAAACTTTGGGGAAAAGGCCAAAGGCTCGAGACTTCTAGGGAATTTGAATTTTTGATAAAACATTTCCGCTGCGTAACTTTCTCAAATCTTGAGATATTCGAAGAATTTTTTCCTCACTAGTGGAATATTATAGTAAAAAATTTGTTATTCAATTTACCGGCAATCGGCGGAAATTTAAAAACTTTAAGATCGTTTCGATTTTTTTTACCAAAAGTAAAATAAAAAAACAACAGTGAAAGAACTTCATATAAAAAATATTTTACTTCCTTTTTTTGCGTATCGTTACCGACAAAAAGTGCAATTTTCCCTCCTCATCGATGTTTTTTTTTTTTTCGTAGATCGAGTGGAAATCCGCCATGAAGGAAGACGCGGCGGTGAAGGTGAGCTGTCTCGAGCCGGAAGTCCACGCCAAGTACACGAGAAGTCGCATGGCCGGCACGCCCGACTATGACCTCCTCGCCGCGTAACGTGTATTTTATTTCTATTTTTTTTTTATCGTTTATTTTACTGACGGAGTGGCGCAACATTCGACTGGAGAGAGAGAACAATACATCTAAGAAAATAATTCCAATCGTCTCATACGTGTTTTTTTTTATTGAAGTTTTTGCGTTTGTAAACTACGATTTTTTTTTCAGGCGGAAGTCAGAAGTGGTGGTGAAATAATTGCCCTTTGGCAAAAATTGTATAAAAATGCCAACTGATTTCGAAACTGTTTTTTTCCTATGTAGTTATTCCTAAAGTAATTTGCAAGTGGTAAAACATTCGTAAAAAAACATCTCGGCTCAGCTCGAGAGTTCTTGGGATGGGGGAAGAGTAGTCGGACGACCTTGAGGTCACCTGATGTTGTAAACGACGCAGTAGAGGCCGTAAGCGAGGAAACAACCGAAGACGAGGCTGGCCGCCACTAGGAACGACTTTGTATTTTCGTTTCTCAGGCCGCGGAGTCTCTCCTCGTTGCTTCGCAAAACTTCCTTCACGTCTTCCAACTCGCGTTCCAGTCTCTCTCGGTTCTCGAGGCTCAGCAACTTCGTGCGGAGCTTCCTCTCGATGCCGTCCACCCGCTGCAACGAGCCCTTCAGCACGTCCTCGACACGCTGCATCTGAGATGCGCCATTATTGGAACGAATATAACTCGCATGATATTATTTCGTATAACAAAACAACAATGTTCAAGTGTATGAAACGATTTCAGCATTGCCCTTCATTTCTATTTTGAACTATTCTTCTTAAGGGGAGGTACCTGAGTAAACGGCCAGAAAAACAGGTAAACTTCGGGAATTTTTATCTCAAAAACTAATGTTTCGATTGGATCCGGGTTTTTTTACTGGAAAATATGTACATTGAGGTATGTTTAGGATTTTTTTTAAATAAGTTCGTTGACCGGAAGCGATTTAAACGCGATTATCTCGAAACATAGTTTTCAAAGTCGGTGCCAGAATTTCGAAAACGGCTTGTTCGATTTTGTCCAAATTTGGATACAATATTCTTCGATAGTTTTTCTTGTTCGATTGAACCATTGATTGAACCATTGCTTTTTTATGCTATGTGTATGCAATCCAAAATCGTCGGAAATTGCGAACGAAAAACGAATGTTAAATTAAAACGGTCGCAATTCCGTCAAAAATAAAAATTTCAAAAAAAATCCTACGTGGCGAACGAGAAAAACTATCGAAGAATATTGTATCCAAATTTGGACAAAATCGGACAAGCCGTTTTCGAGATACATCTGGCACCGATTTTGAAAACTATGTTTCGAGATAATCGCGTTTGAATCGCTTCCAGTCGACGAATTTATTTTAAAAAATTCTTAAACGTACCTCAATGTACATATTTCCCAATAAAAAAAAACCCGGATCCAATCGAAACATTAATTTTTTAGATAAAAATTCCCGAAGTTTACCTGTTTTTCTCGCCGTTTACTCAGGTACCTCCTCTTAAGGCTCTGTAGACAAAGGAGGAAATAACGTCATGTCCGGCCGTTTGTAACGGCCTCGCAGTTTCTACAGTTTTAAAGCTATATGTGTGAAATTTTGCGAATTCGTACTTTAAATGTGGGTCTCGCTTAACGAGAGGTAACATCCTGAGAAACAAATTCGGTAATTCTTAAGGGGAGGGTAGGGGTTTGCACTTTTGAAAAGTCGATTTTTTTGTCTTTTCTTGTACTTAAGCATTTCAAGAATATAATACCAAAATTTCAAGTCTCTCAGAGCAAAACTCTCGAAGTTATTGACTATTTAGTCCCGCTCCTCTAACACTGTAGCTCCGACTTCTCTAAACTTCAAACGCGTTTTTCTCGAAACCACTTTTTCAGTCCGTGTTCACTGCCATTTGAAAACTACATGACCGATTTATTTTAAACTTGGTACACACTTTATACATATAAAATACCTCCCCCCAACGGTTAGTTCGCGATTTTTTTTTTACATTGAGGGGGTTTTCCACCCCCAAAATGGCGGAATTTTTCGTGAAAAATAGCACTTTTCACTTTACATGACCACCAAAAATTTAGAAATGAAAAGAAAAATTATCAAAGACCGTTGGGGGGAGGATTTGATGATACTTTGACTAAATTTTAATGGTACTTGATTTCGGATAATTTCTAGCTGAGATACAGTGAACACCGCAAATCGTGTTTTTCCAAAGGCGTTCTTGGAAAAGCTTTGTCACTGGCTTGTTTGTGGATATTTTCGCGTACAAATTTCACGGAATGTTCTTGAAATGACACTTAACAATGTACAAAAGGTTTCAATAAATTTACTCTATCCATATAGATGAAAAAAATTCGCAGTGTTTTTTTTTCCACGCTGAAAACCCTACCCTTCCCTTATGATAATTCACTTTTCCGAAAAATATCCGATTTCTCCAATAAAACATCATTTATTGGGTTTGTTTGAATTTTTGAACATTTCAACCCAAACAAATCCAATATACGCGTCGGAATGTTCAAAAATTCCCCATTTTATCACGTGTTTCCGCGAACTCCAAAACCCCATAACTTTGTATGGGGGGAGGGGGGTGAATTTCAGCTTTCGCCCACTGAATATGATCATTTGTGACCCAATAAATGAGAAAATAGCACAAAAAAATCATTTTAGTCTCACTTTTTCGAAAAGTCACTCATCTAAAGAATTGCCACAAATTCTTAGACTTCTTTCACTGTATGCAAAAAGGAGACGTTATTTTTATCGCGTACCCAGGTATTTCAGGACAGGTATTTGAAAATGAAATGGAATTGCGATTTACTATTTTTGCAGTGTTCAACTCTGTTTGCGACATATCAAGCTTCAAAGCATACATTTTTAAGTGGGGGCACGTTTTTTTACCCCAACATCGATAAAGATGTGACGGGGGGGGGGGGGGGGGGATTTTGTTTTTTTGCAGAAAGGAGTCGATAAAAAGTTTGGGGACCCTTGCTTCAGTCATGTGCCCCCCTAATTTTTCAACCGCGGGTTTGAAAATCTCGGCACGAGCATTGGGTTATTCCTTTCGATTAAAATTATATCGGTTAAGTTTCATCAACAAATTCATGAGTCACGGAAAATCGAATGGTCGTCAAGTTGGCGTCATGAAAACTGCATAACACGAAAATCTGTCATATTGGTACTCACCTCGCTCATGATCCCCGATTTCTTCTCGGGCGCGCACGCAGCCGTTTCCTGCATCGTTTTGAGGTTAGAAAAATATTCTCGCGAACTATTTTTTCCGAACTTTCCGCAGTTCTTGGTCGAATTTGAAAATTGAGTCTCACAGCGATTCGCGAGATTACGAGCTGTGATTAGCCGTACGTTGCTCAATAATTACGAATACGTTACGTATCTGAGCGCGAATCTCAATTTATAGACTTGACGTTTGGGGCGCCGACAGGTGGACCCGGTCGAACGTCCGTGGCGACGTTTGCGGATTTTTTTTGAACTAAGACTTTCGGAGCAGGAAGGCATCACACGATTGCGAGTGTATTACATTTTTTTTGGAAAATATTCAACTTGGGATATAAATACATGTAAATAATAAATATATTTTTTTAAATTTGTATCTGCCGGCGTATGTAAACTTTTTGATATTTACAGTGTTCCATTTAAATATTAGAATAATTCGAAAACATGAGGTACAACAAAATGTTTTGCACACAAGTTTTATGGTTTTGCAGGGGACATTTGATGGTACTGTAAATTATTTTTTTCGTTAACGCGTTTAGGAGATATCGCAATGGCTTTCGATTTTTCAAATGGAAACGCACGGTTTTAATTCCACCAAAAAATTGCAAATTTTTAGATGAATTCATCGAAAAAAAATTATCTTTCTTGAAAAACAAGGAGGTTATGGCAGTTTGAAGATTTCGGATTTATCGTACTCTGTTTTCGTGCACACATCTACATATGTACATACACACACATACATACACATGTGTGTGCATATTTTAGCCTACATACCCCTACAGATATAAATACGTCATTATTAAGGGGTTAGACAACTTAAATTGAAGAGAAAGGTCCAACATACGGTGCAGGAATGCTGACTGAACGTAAACGTATTATTGCAACGACAGTACCGCTAGTAAAACTTTAAACGCGTTTTTCTCGAACCTATGTTTTTCAAAACGGTTGACACGATTTCTCGACATCTAACGAACGGATTTACTTGAAATTTAGAACACTTATTCAGTGTAATAGTAGTTTAATCTTGACCGACGTTTTTCTTAACTTTTTTTTCACTAGGTATTTGCAATAATGTAATTTTTGCTCGAAAAATTGAGATTCACAATTTGTTTTTTATGATTGAAACACGAGAAAAAAACTCGGTCAATTTTTAGCCAATATTGTCTCCTTTAAGAAACTCGTTTTTTGTTCCAGATCAACAGGGTGGCGAAAATCAAGAACATCGTTGAGTCCCTCACGTTCAAAGGTCCTTCACGAGATTGTTTATAACTTCTTGAATTATTAATATTTTAAATGAAATTTCGTCCAGAACTTTATTAAGGGGTTAGGCCACAGTAACGGGTATGAAATCATGTGCGAATTTAACAATTTTTTTCCGCATGAAAAAGTGATTCACTGATAAAATCAATTACACATCTATTTAATATGAATATCAAACTGTTAAAAAAAATATATTTTTTTTTTCGATGTACCAAATTCTTTTATATTTTTTTAGGCGCTCCGCGGCGTGAAGTTTAGCATCCACAATTTTTAACCTAGAACAAAAAACAAAAATTCTCGTCAATCTACATTAGAATACCTCGAGAAGTACGTACGGAATTAAAAAAATATCGTTTTATTCAAAAGTTGTAGGTATTTGAACTTGAATATGAATTGAACTTGAATTTTCAGTGAAAAATTTCGTATGAAATACGAAAAACCCGAAAAACCCGAAAAACCCGAAATACGAAATAGGAAATACGAAATACGAACAACCCGAAATACGAAATACGAAAACCCAAACAAACTCATAAAATGAAAAGTTTTCGATTAATCAGAAATTCAGTACGTACTTCTCTGCGAAATGCAATTAGGAACATAACTTTCAAATTTGGAGTACATCGAGCGAAAATTGTTGACGTTATTTGTCACGCTAATTGGAAAAAACGCTGTTTCGAGAAAAACGCGTTTAGTTTTGCATATGCCTCTGGCCGTGCCAGAGGTGGGCTTACGTTATACGCTCAAAGTCGGTGAAAAAAAATGTCTTGCTATAAATCGAATAGTAACTTATTCTTATGATGACAAAGCACCGTTTTAGCGAGAAAAAAAATCGATTTTTTGAAAATTCTACTGTGGCCTTACCCCTTAATGTACATACTAATAAATGTCCAAACGATTTTTCAATCACCTTACTCATCGCTTCAAAATTCATTCTTTTAACGCTTCCTTGATCACACTTATATTTGGCCACGATTTTGACACACAGGGTCAATTTCATCCGGTTAGTACTTCATCCACTCGCCCTTAACAACCCACTGTCGGTATTTATTGAAAAAAAAATCGGGATACGCTTTACACATTTCTTAATATGTCTGCATAATTAAAATATGGGAAGTGTAATATTGAATTGTAAACAATTATTGAAAACTATACATTTTGGGAAAGTGAGCATTTTATTTCAAATTCGTCCGGGTCAAAATGACCCAGTGTGTCAACGTAGGGTTAAATAACCCTGATTTTTTGTTCGCCGCAGTAGCCTAACCCCTTAAGTACAGCATCATTATGCTATATAATTCTTTGCGCTTTGAAAATATCTCCGACCTACATAGAAATAAAAAAATATACACATGAAATTAGGCTATGCACATAAATAAAATATTAAAATAAGCATTTTTCATATTCAAACGCTATAAAATGCACTGTTAAAGAAAGATACTGTACATTTTCCAACTCAAGAGCCAGAAAATTACGTCCCTCGACTCGGGTAGGAACGAAATAAACGAACACTTTGGGGATTCCTTAGAAAAATTGTTTCATGCCTTTAGCACATCGTAATATACAGAGAATCGAGATCCTTTCGAGCGTATATCCGTCAACAGGCGCGCACTCTCGCGCTCTCTCTCTCACACACACATACACACACTGGCATTCACATCAATTATATGTTCCTTATAACACAATAGCTGTTGGTTGATTTTATTTTCGCCCCTCCGCTTTCCTTGGTTGGTTTTTTTTATTCTTCTTTTCTGTCTTATGCTCGGGGTGAACTCGGTTGAAACTTATTTAGTTTCCGCGTGCCGATCGCGTCTGCTTCACATGTAGATAAAGTTGAATCTGAAAGCGCCAAAAGAGAAGACATGGTATCGTTGGGCTTTTTTATTGAAATTTATTTTACTTTAATCATAAAATTATTTACTTTTTTAGTCAAGTAATATTTTTTCTATAAACCTTTACTTCATTTTAATAATAAAATAATTGTTTTTTTGTCAAACAAAAAAGGCCGTTTTTTAAACTGCCTATTGCCCTTTTTTTAATGACAAAAAGATATTATTTTATTATTCATTCATTTTCATTTATTTTCATTCATTCATTTTAATAATAAAATAATTCTTTATTTGAGAAAAAAAAATTATTTTATTATTAAAATGAAGTACAGTGTCATAGAAAAATATTATTTGATTAATATTATAATTCCAGCGATATAAAATGGCGAGGCCCTAGCAGGACGACCAAAACACACCGTGGTGGAGATTTTCTAATTTTTCGGATCGAACGTAGAGCAAAATGCCAAAGTGTCACTCAATGAAAATATAAAGCATTAGAGAAATATCGACGATTATTCCAAAATAATGAAAAATCTTTAGATAATTAACATTTTTACGTACATATCTTTTCGCAAAAAATTGTAATGCAGATTGGAGTGTGTCGCTTCTTTGAAAACGAACATTTTTAAATTCTTGACGCTTCTCCAGTATTTTATATCCACGTTAAGAAACGCTTGGATATGTTGCTCTTTGACTTCAACCCAAAAATTGGAAAAATGAGAGAGCTCGACAATTCATCATCGAAAAATCGTTAAAAAGTGTTCTTTTTTTAAATATATTTTGTATATTGTCTATGTTTCCTCCATACTTTACAAAACCAGTTGTAAATTTACAAAACAGTTCATCATTCTTTTTCTCAATCAATTTCGAAGTCCCCACATAACTTTTAGCCCAAAATGGTGGTATTGCCCCTTAAATATGACATTGCACTCGCGTGGGAAGTATTCGGATGATACAAATTATTATCAAAATTAATGAAAATTGATCTAACCTGCACAAAGATTGCGGCAGGGACGAGATGATCGGTCCGTATCCTTGCGAATTGTCGTAAAGTTCGAAGAGCGGCGCCGCCACGAGTTTGTAGTTTTTCGGCACCGCGAACAGGGCTGAAAATTTCAGGGAAAGCGCGTCACGACACATCGAATAGAGGAGTCATTTCAATGTATGTGTACGAGCGTGCCTCGTACACATTCATATTTGTATCAACAATATGCAGGGTGTCATGAATGGATAACCCTGCACCTGTCGATAGGTCAGATCATGTCTTACTATATGCTGGAATTTCAGTTTAGTAAAAGCCCCACGGTTTTTTAGATAAAAATCATCCGCTTTTGGTTTTTGGCATGCCATTTCTACAAACGATAACTTCCTATACCCGGTTTTTTAAAATAATTTTGGTTATTTGTTTTATCTAGAAGTCTTCTTTTTAACCTCAAGGTAGTCCTATCGCCAGGCTTCAATTCATAGGATTTTCATAATTTTTTTTTTTGAGCTTCACTGAATATATTATTAATTGTCTCTGTAAAATTAGAGGGTCGTTTATCGACCTAATTACAGAGAAAAGAAATATCAAAGTTGCGTATTTTTGTGAAGGAATTCCGAGACGACATACAAAAACCCAATTTCCGGTCGCTACAAAAGTGTATATAATAGTGGGAATTCGTCAGATTCTTAAAAATAATCAGATTCACATACTTGACACTTGTAGTAAGCCAGTGCTCTCAGAAAAAATTACGCTTATTGACCTCATTTTCATGTAATATCAAGTTTAATTTAAACTTCCGGTATTGCATTTATTACCACTTGCTACGATAAAGAGGCGTGACAGCAAGGCAACAGCTGACTGTAGTCCTAACCTCATCTCACTCATTCGAATTTCCACAGATATTTCATTTTTAACAGACATATTTCGCCGACACAAATTTTCCACGCTTTTTACCAGTCGTGGCCCGAATACAATGCTTTATATTTCCCGCACCTGACATTGTTTTGACAGATCGACGTTGAAAAGCATGGAGGTTAAACTCGCCTGGTTGATAAAAAAGAGACGGAGATAGCAGAGTTGGGCGTAATTCTATTTTGCAAATACGAATACGAATTATTCACGTCGTGATTTTCATGTGAATATAAATACAAATTTATTCATACTTCACTTATTTGTATTCACATGCATGCATACAAATACAATTGTATTCACAAATTTTGTGAATATTCACAAAAAATGTGAATATTTACAAAAATTCCTGTGAATTAAACAAAATTCACATAAAAATCTGTGAATGCAATTGTATTCACAAAAAATTGTAAATACCAAAAAATTCACAAAATAAGTCGTGAATTTTTTCGTATTTAAGACAAATCAAAATCGAATTCACAATGATTAGTTTAAAATTTACACCAAAAGTGAGTTTTTACGTATTTTGAGAGAAAACATTGCGTCGAGGCAAAGAAATTTTTACAAAAAAAGTTGTGTTTCAAATATTACATTATAAATTCGAAAAGATTCACAAAATGAGTTGTGAATTTCCTCAAGTTGAAGAAAATTAAAATCGAATTCACGACAATTATATTAAAATTTACACAAAAAGTGAGTTCTTATGTATTTTGAGAGAAAACATTATGTTGAACTCAACAAGAACTCACTTTTGGTGTAAATTTTAATCTAATCATTGTGAATTTGATATTAATTTGTCTTGAATACGAACAAAATTCACAACTTATTTTGTGAATTTTTTTGTATTTACAATTTTTTGTGAATATATTTGCATTCACAAATTTCAATGTGAATTTTTTTTTATTCACAGGATTTTTTGTAAATATTCACAATTTTTTCTGTGAATTTATTTGTATGTTTAGAATATTTGTGAATACAATTGTATTTGTATTCGTATTTACAATAAGTGAAGCATGAATAAATTTGTATTTATATTCACATGAAAATCACGATGTGAATAAATTCGTATTCGTATTTATAAATAGAATTACGCCCAACTCTGGGAGATAGAACCAATATTGCCAAATATCAAACCTACAAATACTGCGCGAATCGTTGGAATAACTATCTTTTCATTTTTTTTAATTAAATGTGAACATTCATTAAACAGTTTACACTTGGAAATTTAAGTTATTAGAAATTTTGTTTGTTTGCATATGTTAAAGATAGAAATTGTACAAGTCTCAAGTATGATCAGTAGTATGACTAATGTGAAGCGATAGGACTACCTTAAATATTAAAGAAACTTTATGAAAAAAGACTTTCTGCATAATTTCCATACAAACCTATTCGAGCATCTGGTTTTGATTGCCTGTGGTGTCAAAAAATATACCACGCATACCAGCCCAATTCCTTTGAAAAGTTGCTTAGGTATTGTCGATATCATTTGTAGAAATAGCATGTAAAAAACCAAAAGCAGATGATTTTTTGCAAAAAATAGCACAGAGACCAAAATCTCGAAAAGCGTGGGACTTTTACTAAACTGAAATTCCAGCATATAGTAGGACATGATCTGACCTATAGACACTTGCAGGATTATCCATTTATATCAGGAAACCTTATATACGAGGAAGAAAAACCCGAAAAAAACACAATTTTTCCTGGCCTCTTTTATGCGAGGGTTAAGGCGGGAGTCTGAATTAGAAGGCCCGAAAAATCGTTTTTTTTTGTTGCTTAAATCGATAGAAAAACGAGCCAACAATATATTTACAAAGTTACAGAGGCCAATTGTAAATGCTTTCGAAGATACAAAGCCAAAAGCAGAGAAGCGATTGATATTTGATGTTTAATCCCATTGAAAACATTGAAGCGCGTTTTCTCCAGTTTTCATTTTCACGATTTTTCCAAATTGTCGGGCGTGATAGCAAAAAAACTAAACGACCTATTGAATCAAACCGAAGTATATTTTATTCTGTATGAAAATCTAAGTGAATTCAAAACGTCGTTGGATAAGTCTTTAAATTATTTTTATAGCACGTTAAGGGGCTATACCAGTGTGACACTTTCATAAAATCGACTTTTTTTTTGCCTTTTTCGACAGTTTATACTTCCAAGGATATGAGATGAGATTTTTATACTTTCAAGAATATGAAATGAGATTTTTCAAATTTGCTGACATTGTAACGCAAAGAGCAATTATCCGATTGACGAAATTTGAACTGAGTACTCTTGAATATATTTACTCAACAATGACGTAGGATATTTTTGGTTGCATGAAAATTGACGATTTGGCATTAAAAAAAGACCATTTTATAGGCAAGAGAACAGACTTTTTCATAACTACGCCATTTTGTTAGATTTTGATATTTTTTCGAAAATCCTACGTCATTGTACAGGAAATACCTTCCAGTATAACGACATTTTTTCCTTTTTCGGTTTCCGCTATTCAATTTACCGGGATCATGTCAGCAGTGGAGGAACTTTGTTTTGCGCCTTCGAAGGCAGCGCATAAGTCGCTTGGATCTCAATATTTTTCTATGAAAAAATTATGTAATATAGGTCAAATATATATTCTTAATTTTCAAAAACATTTAATTGAGTACTTTTCTTCTAAAAAATTCCCGAAAATCACCCCTATTTTGAGCCTTCACACTGGTATAGCCCCTTAAAGTCGCTTGGATCTCAATATTTTTCTATGAAAAAATTATGGAATATAGGTCAAATATAGCCAAATATATTTTTAATTTTCCAAAACATTTAACTGAGTACTTTTCTTCTAAAAAATTCCCGAAAATCACCCCTATTTTGAGCCTTCACACTGGTATAGCCCCTTAAAGTGTTTTTTTTAAACACATTTGTTTTTTCAAACCTGAGAAAAGCTCTAATTTCACGATTTTGCAGCTTATTCTCAATTCACCCAAAAGAAAAATATATAACAATTGAAAATTTGATTGGTTTATTTGATTCAGTCACGAATTACGAGGTGCATCTTTCCCGCCGATTGGGGACTGCAATGGCAAGCCTCGCACATGGAATAGGCTGATAAACCTGCAGTTATTTATTGTTTTATGTAGAGAATTTTTTTTTATACATTTCAAATATACATGAAAATATACCTCAATGTTTACTGGACTCACTTGTTGTTTTCCCTTCTAAAAAAACTCCCGAAAAAACACATTTTTGGACCTTCTAATTCAGGCTCCCCGGGAATGAATTTTCCCAAAGTCGATAACAAACGAAGAGCACCGTAAAGTACCTTTTTCCTGTAGCTGGACGAGGAACAACCTCTTGTGTTCTTTGGGCTTGGTTATGTGAGGTGGAACATAGGGATACTGTGGCGGTTCGAAATTCGGTCTCCACCAATTTCCAATCGTGTCCTCGATCACCCATTCCTGCTTGACTCCGTCCTGCCTACCCAGCGTCTGAAATAAAAGAACGAGCAAAAAAAAGAAAAAGAAAACGAATTAGTGATTATTTTCAACGAGTGTCTCCCTCGAGTCGACACTTTTTCTCTCTCTCTCGCTCTCTCTCTCTCTCTCTCTCTCTCTCTTTCTCTCCTTCTTTCGGCGGGCATACAAAACGGTTTTACATTCTTCTTCGTTCGAGCCCCGATTATTCGACTGTACATCTCTCGCGCAGCACGATATACATCAATTCTCTACAAATTGCGTACGAAATCCAAATATTTTTTTTTGGTATTTTTTTTACAATACGATAAATCTCGTGCGAACATCGCAGAATTTTTCGTTCTCGACACTCGTACAGTGCGCACACGTACATATCTGATCGACAGGTGAGGGGAAAAAAAAGAATAAAAAAAAATAACAAGTAAAGACATATCTATCCAATGACAGCTGTTACAGTTTTCTCGTTGCGATGCAGCTGGTGATGGAGGTGTCCTGGGTCGCGAGAAAGTTCCTACAAATTTGCCCAGTTTGTCGCACCACACGCTGCACCACGTGAACGGACGAAACAAAAAAAAACGAGGTGAAAAAGAAAACGAGAAGAAAAATTTGTGCTCGATCGAGAGTCTTCCAGCGGAACGAAGCGTCACGTGACCAAGGACTAGGTATTTTATTCTACAGATTTAGCCGAAGCACTGAAAAACGTTCTACTCGTAGAAAAGTCTGGTCATCGTTTTCGTGTAAATGTTAGGATCGACAAAAACTACAAAGTAAAAAAAAATTTTTTTTTAAACAAGTTTTCATTCAATGTGCTAAAAAGTGGAAAATATTTTTTTTTCACCAAGTAACCCATATGTGAAAAAATAAAAGCTCGGGACGCTCAACTTTTTAAATGTTCAATAAATTTGATCAATTCAGTTTCATTATCCGTATTTAATTTCGCACAATAGTAATCAGAGGAATTATTATCACATGTTTATACTCAGTTTCAGGATTTTTATTTAAGAAAAAGTGGTTTTACAGTCAATTGAATACAGCTGATATGTTAACGAATTTATGTAAATTGAAGATTATATGTCTAAATTTTGAGCGCCCAAGTTTTTATTTATAGTCACATATAGGTAACTTGGTACAAATTATTATTGTCTACTTTTTAGTACATTAAAAAAAAGCTTGTTTTTTCAAATATTTTTTTATATATAAATTATTTTATATTTTCAGTCTTTAAGGGGTTACCGCCACTTGCGATTTTGAAAAAATCGATTTTTTTTGTTGCATTTTTTTGAAGTATAAGTATCTGAGAATATGTCCTGAAAATTTCAAGTCGATCCGAACAAAATTGACTCAGATATGAGCGTTGAAAGAGAAGAATCCGCGTTGAAAGAGCGTTGAAAGAGAAACTTTAAACGCGTTTTTCTCAAAATGGCATTTCTAAAGTCGGTGACCAAGATTACTCGAACACTAATGAACCGATCTTCTTGAAATTTTGCAGGCTTATTTAATACATAAAAATGTAGTCTTTAATCGTTCGATTTTTTTTTCGAAAAAAAATGGCAGTTTTATAGCCAAAAAACGGCCGTTTTTTTTCGTTAAAATCGAACCATTAACTTTGACTGTCCGCCATTTTGTAAAAAATGAATATTTTTTAAAATCCTTCGATCAAAGACTAGTTTATACTTATATTTGACTAAATCCATCCGCATTTTTTTTTCAGATGATCCACTTCGCCGCAATGTTGGTCACCGCAAACCGTGTATATAAAAACATTATTTCATTGACGGCCATTTGCCACTAAACAATGTAATATTTTTCAATAAAAAAATTACTAAAAGGTCTTCAAGATGTGTTCTTTAAGATGGTATATTGATCGATTAAAAAAGATTTGTAGTTTTCTTTAAAAAAATTCATGAAAAAGGGCTTTTTTTGCGCTACAAGTGGGGGTAACGCCTTAATTGATTTTACTAGTCAATTGTTCCTAGTACTTTACTAGTTTACGAGTTTGTCGCCAGGAACATGGAATGCGTGTAAAAAATAACAAAGACTGTAATTGGGATTAAACTTACGACTAATTGCTGCATATAAACTTTTCACAGACAGACACAGTCGGCTACGAATTTGTTTGTATGCGTTAGTGAGATTTTATATGGATGATTAGATATCGCTAATTTTACATAAAAAGTTGAAAATCTTATGTATATACTTTTTTAAAGTGATATCATACATTGTCACCCGTTAGATGCATGTTTGCAAAATTCCAGAGCTCTAAGTAATCGGGAAGTGGGTGAAATATCGATTTTCCGTTTTACATCTAACAGAACGTCAAGTTAAATAAAAACTTGTAAACAAAAAGCCAAAATCGACAGGAAAGATCCCATTAAATTGTTAAAATGTCATTAGATTTTCGATTTGTCGAGCCGCGTCTCTTGATTCTGCACTTACCTGCTCTTCTTTTAAAGATTTTCCGACCAACTTTATTGCAAAGCCGTGATCTGTAGAATAAAATCGCGGCCCTATTGGCCTCTAGCCCGATAATTTTTAGTTCAGGCTTTCAACGGTAGGTTCGCTAGTCGTGGCTGTTCTATCCTGCATACCGACAACCATAAATGTATGCTGGATGCACAGTCACAAGTGCAGGGCACTAGTTACCAATTTGACGGAAATTTACCGCGGAAGGCGTTACCGTCGATTGCCAGTTGGTCACGTGCGCTGGATGACTCTCAACTTGAGTCGATTGAGCTCACTGTCCCCAACTCGACAGACCACACGAAACGAATATACTCTCGTTTCTCGTCTCGTTTTGTTTTCTTTCTTTCTATCTCTCTACACTTGTTCTCTTGTTCTGTCATTTCCAGTCTTCTTTTCCGAGACGTATGGCTATACATGAACATCATCAAGGTGTGTCCGGGCATGCAGCCCGCGAATTAACGAGCGAGCGGAAAATGCTCTTCCATTTCAGTTTGTCGTTATTATTCATTGCTGAGAATCTTCGGTATTATTTCTCGGTATCAATGAGTCAAAATGGTTCATCCTCTTTTGTTGTTTGCCAGCTACATGCCCAGTTACATTCGTTCTACAAATGGGTCTCGGAGAGAGCGAGAGAGGCAGAGAGAAAAGCAGATGCTCACAACGTGCGTGCATGTTTTGGCTTGTTGACCTCAAAGTTAGTCTCTCTCTCTCTCTGCCTGTCTCTCGCGCTCTCTTATTTTGGTTCTTTTTCTTTGCATATTTTTTCTCTTAAACAAAAAAGGCCGAGCCACCCTTGAGGGGAAGAGGGGGTCAAAGGCGCCGCGCTAACTGTTACCTCAGTAAGGAGCCGTTTTAGGCCCTCTACCTCGTCTTCACCAGCGTTTAGTTCCCCTCCTGGCCTGTAAAGCGACAAAGAAAAACGGAGAAAAGAATGAGTCACTGTCGGCAAATCGCTGGCCTATCGCTATTTATCGAAAATCACACATTTTTTTGTACCCTTTTTTGTGTATATTTCCAGGAGCCAATTGTAAATTTTGCACAAAGTTCATCGAGGTTTTTTTCAAATCAACGTTAAATCATTTTTAGCCCATGCAAACAAAATCGAGGCTTTGGAGTAGATTTAACCGAACGAAAAGATCCAAGCAAACGAAGATAACTCACAGTTTGAAAAATGTCGTTCCCAGCTGAAGGAGCAGGACGTGGGGCAAGCCGTGCTCGTGCACCAGAAGAACTCCCTCGACGCTCCTGCGCATACCGATCTTGTCGAATTCGTCCCTCATCCTTTGAAATCTTGCCGGCACCGAGGGATCTTTCTCGAAGAGCGGCTCTTTCGTTCCGAAAGTATAGTTTGTCAAAGGATATCTATATGATAATAAACGAGTTGCATTCGTTCGGTTAGCTTTACAATGGTACAGAATATTCCCTGCGTGGAGTTGGGAAACCGTCGCCAAGCGGCTAGACCCAGGCTGCTCTTTCTCTGTCTCTCGAGCTTGCCAATTGATATAAACAAAAGGATATGCATCGAGCGATACTCTGCATTCTTGACGGAGCTATCGTACATTCTCTTTGCTCCTTCTTCCATCTCACGATCGTCTCGATTATTTTGTACATCGTTCGTTACATAGTCGTCGGGCGCACGACGCAGAGGATCCCAGGACGCGCAGTAGGCTCGTCTACTGCGAGGATAGCGGCCAGAGATCTTGGATACAGTCTTGCTTTGGCTAGCAATTTTTCTTTACAGAAACTTTTCTCTCCTCTCTTCGCAAGCCTGTACGTACTAATTACTCATAAATCCGTCTTTTTTTTTACTTTTTCACGACTCGCAAGAACAAAATCATCTAATGTGCTATATCGATCAGGAAGCGGAGTCGTCGCGGGACTTACGGAGAGGCAGAGCGCTCTTAAGGGGTCTGCATGAGCTTGATATTTTTTTTAATACAATTTTTTTACTGTATCGTTTTGTAGCCTAGTGTCTTAACTTTAATTTGCAACAAAGGTTTCGTGAAAATTCCAAAAAATTGATTTATTTGCTGCTGCGCACTCGAATTTTTTTCATCAAACGGTGTAAGTCGTGTCTGCAAATATATTCGTCCGACACTTCAAATTCGGACGGAGCATAGTCATAACATTTTCTATCGTATGACCGGATGATTCTTTGATATGTTCATCCATTTGTTGATAAACTATTAAAGTACGTTTTTTTCGACAGCTTGCCGTTTTTGTAATTTTCAAAATATCGACAAAGTATCTGGTCATACGAAGGTTTTATTATTATACTAAAAGTACATTTTTTCATTCTTCATTTCACATGCGGCTAGTTTAAATGATGACTTCATTGTTTATCGACATGTTTAATCATCCTAAAAACTCGAATTTGGCAAGACTATGTATCAATAGTGTGTAAAATGGCGACCTCCTCATTCCAATACTCTGGTCAGAAAACAAATATTGAAAATCCGCCTGTTTTTCGTGCCCCCAAGCCTTGCGGACCCGTGAAGGAGGTATGGAAGATACGATCTCGGGCAAAACTAGCAGAAATTCTCAAATATATATCTCAGATGCAAAGTAAAATCAGTCGTTAGTTGCCGTAACACGGAGCTTTAAATGTCCAGTTTAAAAGTCTTTCTCTCAACTCTTGTTTCACCTGTGCTTGTTAATATCCACCTTAAGGGCAAAACTCTTGAAAATTCCGCGCGACTGCCGCAATTTTCGAGTCGCTCAACTGTATACAGCATTGCCGTACAGTTTGGTAAGGATGTATGGGAGAGCGAGACCACAAGCGGCCTTTCGGTATGCTACAATTAATTACGCCACAATAACGCAGCCAATGGTCGTATAGTTACTTCAAAAGTTTATCTCTTACATAAATCGCCCACGCAAAAACATTTCGAACATTTCGTACCATTTTTTCGATACGCTTTTTCTCATTGTGCAAAGCATGCGAGTTAAGTGTTACAATGCTGAAAGCATTCGATGGATCTATCACCAATATTGCATCCAAATATCGCCATGGTGGCGTTTCTTCAAGACTCCCATACATCCCTAAGCTTTCGGGTGCAGTTCGGGCTGCCTGAACCGCCGTTGACGTAAATCTACCGTGGTTTTGCTCGCGACTTTATTAATTATATTGTTTTATTTTCTCCCGAGTACTTTGCGCACTCGAAAACATCTTACGCTTCTAGCTACAAATTAACATTAGAGCGAAACAGAGTGCTCGTTACATTCTTCTTTTGGGCGATGCGGACATTGGGCATGATTAATGTTCGTCGAGCGCACCCTCACTGAAAAGTGTTAATGCAATTTTCAATACTCTGCGTTTTGTTGGATCTTACTGTTTGTTTTTTCCCCATTATTTTTGCTTGACCCAGGTTTCGTCAACGAAACTGCAGTTCCATCAACGAGACCTCAGTTTCGTCATCGAGACCTCAGTTTTGTTATTGAGACCTCAGTTTCGTCAACGAGACCTCAGTTTCATCAACGAGACCTCAGTTTCGTCAACGAGACCTCAGTTTCGTCACGGAGACCTCAAATTCGTCAGCGGGACCTCAAATTCGTCAGCGGGACCTCAGTTTCGTCGACAATCAACAGGGGCATGAAAATTTTCGTTTCTTCAAGCAGGTTCGAGCTACCTGCCATTCTCGCTCCTTTTTCGCGCCAAATGCACAATTTTCGATAATTCAGTCGCGAGCACAGTTTGGTGCGTTTCCACTATTCGATACCCAAGGAATGAGTCGAGGGCGACAGACATGCTCGAGCCTGATTATCAAGGCCAGGGATATGCGACTCGGATCAACGAAAATTCGGTATAAATTAAAAGTGTATTTTCATTCTTCGTAAAAAAAAAAAGCCGCACGACGAAAGATCGCGCGGACGGTTTTTTAATTATCGTTGAAACGGGACGCGGGGATCGTTTTGTAAAGCGCGTAAATATTGATGAGGCGGAAGATACTAGGGTTTTTACAGAAGTATACAAGGGTGAGATGTGTGTGTGTGTGTGTGTGTGTGTGTGTGTACAACATTGACACGCTACAATCAGCGTCGCTCAGTCGGCCATGACAGTTTGCGCGTACGGAGGTGTATCAGCGCGGCGCGAGGCCTATACGTGTGTAAAAGTGCGAAGAAAATGCCCGTGTTGTGTACAGAGCCCTCCCCGTTGCTCTTGGATTATTCGATCACTTACAAATTCACTGTCCTGTTGATCGTGACCGATTGATTCTGTATGACCTTGCCCTCGAACGAACTATTGCTAGCTCGCCTCGGCCAGCCGCTTCCCTTAACCTGAGTTGTTGCCATTGCCATTTTCCTTTTTGTGTTGTTTTTCTATCGCGATCTCGCTCTATCGCCGCGATGCACCGTGTGTATCTACGCCTCGAAATCCACTCGACGACTGAGCGACTTGCTCCGCTTTCGCGGCAATCGCCCGGCGACAGTGACAAAAATGGCGGACGCGCTTCCTCCCCACGGTTTTGCTCCCCTCCCGGAAAAACCGGGACGCGAGTCGCGCCTTTCGATTGATCGATATCCCGAGTCGATGGATCGACGAGCGGATACGTGAGGCAAATTTGAGGCGTGTTTTTTTTTTTGTAGCGTTACGAGTTTTGCGATATTGAAATATGCTTGCTGGAAGATTTTTACGGCAAAGCTTTTGGGCAATTTGGAAACGCGTGTAGCGGATTATTTTTGCGGATGCTTTCCCCCGTTCGACTCGCTCGTCCCGCCGTTATCCCCTCGCCCCATCGCTCGGCCTTGCCCCCCACTCTCGCGCGGCAGGCTGCGCGCGCAACACTTACGGGGTTCACCGCAGTGGCAGCACGTAGACCCAGTCGGCCATTGGTCGAACGGCCGAAAAGCGGAACCTCGTCGCCCAGGAGGGAAAGCCTTGGTCGATGTTTTTCTGTGCGTCGCGCGAGAGACGAGACTAGAAAGCGCACACGGCAAGAGAGAAGAGCTAGAGAGAGCTGATCGGCCAACGTTACAACGAAGACGACGCGCTCTCATCGTGTGGATTTCTTTACGACCGTTCGTTCAACGCATCCATCGTTCGTTTCTTATACTTTATTTCACTTTTTTTTTTTTCGTTCCTTTTTTCTCGCTCTTTTTCCGTCCTGTACTCTCGTTGAGCTGACTCGGACAACACACCCACACACACACACACACATACATATACACGTATATACTCGCGGGCTATCGTATGTCCGCCTCGATTCTGCAGCACTACACGAATCTTCTGCTATCCGTCTGCCTATTCAACGCTACGTCGGAATCTCGTACACGCAACGCGGGGACGATCGCGCTCGCCTTATCGTGTAAGTTTTTTGCCTCCTCGGGTGAGTCCAAACGCCTCATCCCCGAGTCTCTTCTTGTCGAATAAACATCGCGTATTCTCGTGTGGTTTTCATCAATGAGACGTATTTATCGAGCGCGCGTGAGTGAGTGAGAGAGAGAGAGAAGGAACGACGCACGGAGCGCGAGTGAGAAAGAGAAGGGGGACGCGCTACACGTTACGTGTGCGTAACGCCAGACGCCATGTTTTTTTCCCTCTTCGAAGCTGCAGTGGCGCACAGCCAAGTTTTTCACCGTATTTTTTTTTTTACGTCCCTTATCGTACAACTCTCGATTAAACGAGAATTGTTTCAGTCTTTTTACTTTTCCCGCCGATTCGACAAGGTGCTCGACGATACGGTACAGTACGAGAATTTTATGCGTCACTATATATCGTGCATCCCGTTATACTCTGTGTAGAAAATGCCGCGCATTCTTAGATACGAACCGTATTAATAATCCGACATCGACAGCATTAATAACGCCAATAAAAGAAGAAAAAAAAAACAAACGTTGGGAACACGCCCTCCCGTGTATTAATTTCTCTCGATCGGGGCGCAAAAACACCGCGAAATCAGCGCGTGTATTACAGGTGAGCCTGTGAATACGTTTGCTGAAAAAAAAAAACAAAATGAATTCTTGAAACGCTGCGGAGAAATAAAAAGCCAGAGACCACGGAACAATTGTCTCGTCCATGGATTTAATTTTGAAACGAGTTTAGAGCGAGAGGATAGAGGAAGGAAGGAAGTGAGAGAAAGAGCCGTTCACTTCGCCGGCGGAACTTTTACTCCGATCTGGAAGGAACGTCGTCGCAGTCGTCATGGTCTGCTTGGCCTCTGCCCGGAGTCTCGGGCTCGAGTGCAAAGTCGTATGAGCGCGAGTGAAAAAGCGACGTATTTGCGAGAGGGAGAGAGAGGAGAGAAGCCTATGAGCTGAGAGTGTTGTGTCGAGGTAACAAGACGATACGAATGACCACTTGGAATTGTACGGCGAGGGAAGAGGAGATTGTGTTAAATTTTTTATTAATTTGATTTTCTCTTGAGATGCTTTTCCTTTGAGTTTGTTTTGTTTGTCTTTATTTTCTGTCTAACTCTCCAATTTCGTCCGTTCCTGCAATTTCTTGGTCTTCCGCTCCTTTAACATCTTCCTTTCCTTCAATGTTTTTGTCTTCCTCTCTTTTAATTTCTTCAATTTATTTGTCTGCCGCTTGTTAAATTTCTTCTTCATCTTTCTCTCCTTTCATTTCTTCACCATTGTGCTCCTTCAAATTCTTCCTAGTCCTGATTAACATTTTGGTTCCGTGTCATTTTTCATCACCTTTTCCTTATCTTCCTCATCCTTCCTTCCGTGTCTGTTGTCTCCTCCGCTATCTTCCCCTCTGTTTTTTTTCCTTCGCTATCGTCTTCTCCTTAGTCTCTTGAGGTTTCTCGTCCTTTGTCTCGGTTTCTTCTTTCATAAGGAAGAAAAAACAGGCAGAGACGCAAAGGAGCAGAAGATAAGTTCTGCTTCTTTGCGTCTCTGCCTGTTTTTTCTCTCGTCCACTAGTTGCTCCTCCGTCTTCTCGTAGACTTTTCCTTTGCATCTGTTTGCGCCTGTTGTTTCTCCTTCGTTTTCCTATCTCTTCGTGTGCTTCATCATTTTTCTTGACCTACGCTTCTTTCACTGCTTTTCCTCGGTTTCCTTTTCTTTCTCCTTTTTCTCAGCGTGCGACAATTATTGCAACTCTTGACGCCGATGCGCCCTCACCTCGTCTCTCTCTCTCTCTCTCTTTTACATTCTCCTTCAAAATTATTGTTTTGACAATCGATAGTCTGGCACAGTAGGATGGAGGTGTCCTCCGAATTTCCCCAAACATTGGTAAGTAGAGGCGTCGCAGACCGGTGAGCCTGCTGATCGAGCCGACAAGCGCTCCTCCCTTTCCCTCGACGGGGGATGATCGTAATTAGGCGATCTATCAAAACTTGGCGTCGTTCAGAAGTTTTGCTTCTCGCATACTTCATACTTTGCCAAAAATATCAAGCGCCGTACAATTACGGCTTGTCCTGAATTCTCTGCGTCTTTTTTTTTTTTTCTTCAAACTCCGTTTTTCTTGATCGTGCACTGTCTTTTTCGATACTTGGATCCGCAGAGACTCACGAGTGAGAGAGTGATAAAGAGTCGTGACACTGCGAGAAGATCATTAGGGAGAGTCTGCCCTTTGGGAGGGCTCGTTAGGACAAAGCGACTGAGAGAGAGCGAACTACGGAGAAGAGTCGACGTCGCTTGTTTTGTCGTTGTCATCGTGGGTGCGCAGCGCTGATGCCTCTCACCTGCGACAAGAAGTCTCTGCTCCGAAGGACTCCGCGACGCCGTCGCAGACGTTGCACTCGCCGTTGTCGTCGGACCCGAGCTGGCGGTCGTCGTCGAACCAAGGCCGTCCAGGGCCTCTCTTCCTCTCTGGGCCTAAGCGAGACCGCGACGACCCAAGTGACGATGTAGTGTCGAGTAGTCGAACCTACCGCGTGCGTTACTCTTGTTAGGATTGTTAGCTGCAAAGGGACAGGTAAGTTGCGAGAGAGAGAGAAAGAGAGAAAGAAAGAAACAGAACATTTTCACTGCGTACGCTCGAACCGTGTTCTTGAGAGCATATTAAAAAATCTCCGGATCGTTTACAATCTTTGAATAATTCTTATAGTAACATTTATAAGTACCTGGTCTTTGTCTGCGGCTTTGATCGCGTGTCTATCGGGAATGCAGTTCACGCGCATGTCGGATCGAAATTTTGGCTCACTCGCTTTGAAGGAGGAGCAAGGAGGAAGAAAATTAAGTATTCACGGGCCTGCGAAAGCTTGGGGCCAAAAAAACTGGTCGATTTTCAATATTTTTTCTTCATGTGAGTATTGGAATGACGAGGTCGGAATTTTCAACATAATCGATACATTGTCTAGCCAAACTTGAGTAATTTTTTTATCGCACAATATTGATAAACAATGGAGTTATTGTTGTTTAAAAAAAGTTCCGCCGTTGCTAGCAACTAGGGCCATCTGATATGGAAAATGAAAAATTGTATCTTTGGTATAATATCAAAACCCTCGTATGGTTGGATATTTTTTGAAATTTTGAAAATCACGAAAATGGCAAGCTGCTGCAAAAAAAAGTTCGATTTTCGACGAAAAAAATTCATATATAATGCTCTGTTATTACGAAAATGTTATAATCTATGCACTGTCCGAATTTGAAGTGAATCTGAGGAATAGATTATAAGATACGACTTACACCGTTTTATAAAACAGTTCCGAGAAAAGCGCGTAGAAAATAGATCAGTCTTTTTTTATTTATTTTTACAAAATCTTTTTTGTATATTAATGTTAAGGCCCTAGGCTATAAAAGTATACGGTAAAATATTCACGATCCGACCCTTCACAAAAATCGTCACGGCTCGGTCAACTTCGGGAATTTTTACAAAATTCTTGTGCCATATTAAAGTTAAGACCCTAGGCTATAAAATTATACAATAAAAGAAATCGGATCTATGAAATTCCAAGCTTTTGCAGACTAAAGATATATATATATATATATTCTTCTGTCTAGAAGTCATTTTTTCTCTTTACTCCTCCGACCAATTGTAGTTATTCACAAAGTGAAAAATTCTTATTTTTCACGCGTTCCTGCGCTTTCTCTCTCTCTCCTCCACTCTCTTTTGTTTTCGAACGCGTGCATCTCAGAGTTGCTTAATTTTACGGACGAAATGAACCTGTTCCTTGATCGATTGCCAATCGATCAGAAAGAAAAAAAACATTGATATGCCCTTTTCTCGCTTAGTTATGATGGGAGATGAGAATGGGGTCCCCGAGGACCCCGGTGGGTGAAGAACGTAGGCAAGAGTGCGTCACGAGCCAGGGCTAACGCGAATTCGCCGTACGACGATTTCTTCCGAGGAAGAGGGAGTAAGAGTGAATTCGTTTCGGTTTTTTTGGGTTTCTCGAGCTCGTTCGTGACTCATTATCCGCGAGATCCTCAAAACGTCGATCACTCGTCGCTCTGTAGAACTCGAAATTCTCCGCAGTGCGAACAAGAGCGAGAGAGAAAGGGACAAGGCGCGAGAGGGTGTTGATAACACGTGAACAAAAATCATCTTCAGCGGTGTATCCATGAAAAAGGTTTTCTCGCAGTGCAGTCTTCTTCGCAGCTCGCGCGGCCACGACAAATTGCAGCCACGAGATCACCGGAAGCGATCGATCGTCTCGTAGCCTTCTCTCGCTTCCTTGCGAACACTCCGCGGTCCTCCGCGCCCCTCGATCGTTGCTGGCGTTCGTCAACCGTCCGCAGCAACCATTGACTATTGACAGTCCCACCCTGGACTCGGGAGGGACTAACGTTTTGACGCAAGACAAAAACTGGGAGATAAAGCTTTTTGAACTGGGAGCTTTTTTGAAAGACCGGGAGCTTTTTTTGAAAACTGAGAGCTTTTTTGAAAAACGGGGAGCTTTTTTTGAAAACTGGGAGCTTTTTGAGTAAAGCTCTGAGAATGATTATTGGTTTTTGTTTATTATTTTTAAAAAACTCCTTATTTCTCTTCGCTTTTTACTATTTTCAAGGGGTTTTTTATCTATGCTCTTTTATACGTGTGAGCTCTCTTTTTTTTTTCTTTTTTTTTCCTTTTTCCGTACCTCTCCAGAGCGACTTCCGGTATGGACACTGGAAAATTTCGGCAATTTGCACCGTAGGATTCGTTAGGAATTTCATAGGAAATTATTATGGATACGCGTGCGTGCTCTTTGTTATTTTTCATCGACAATTCTCGCATGGCACTTTGCGTTCGATCGCAGAATAAAGTATGTGCGCTTCCGTGGGCGTTCGGAGTGATGCGCATCGTACTATCCGCTGGAACGAGGCTTCGTGGATTTTTATTCCTGTCCGCGACGTTTCGGCTCAACGCTTGGCTTATGTCGAATATATTAATACGAAATAATTCTTACACAAACTCGTACATATGTACTGAAATTATTATCAGAAGGTCCGAAAAAAACGTTTGAAAAATGTTGAATTGCTTAAATCGATAGATCAACTATCCAAGAATATATTTACAATGTTACAGATGCCAATTGTAAATATTTTCGAAGATACAAGGCCAAAGGCAGAGAAACGATTGATATTTGATATTCATATTTCCTCCTATTGAAACCTTCGAAGCGCGTTTTCTCCAGTTTTCATTTTTACGATTTTGATAAATTGGCGGGCGTGATAGAAACAAAAACTAACTGCCTATCAAATCGAACCAAAATTTATTTTCTTCAGTATGAAAATCTCTTCTAAGTGAACTAAAAAAAGTCGTTGAAAAAGTATTTTAAATAATTTTTTTAGCACGTTAAAGTGTTTTTTTTTTCAAACCTGAGAAAAGTTATATTTTCACGATTTTTGAAAGGTTTTTTTTTAAGTCACCGACAAGAAAAATATATGACAATTGAAAATTTTATTGGTTTATTTGGTTCAGTCAAGAATTACGCGCCGCATCTTTCCCGCCGATTGGGGACTGCAGTGGCAAGACGCACACGGAATAGGCTGATAAATCTGCAGCCATTTGTTGTTTCATGTTGAAAACGATTTTTTATACATTTCAAATACAAATGAAAAGATATCTCAATGTTTATTGAGCTTACTTTTTTTCCCTTCTAAAAAAATTCGCGAAAAAAAACGCTTTTTTGGACCTTCTAATCCAGGCTCCGGCCTTAAGGGGGCAAGGGGTGGGTATCTTTTTTGTGTAAAAACTATTTATTCTACATAATTAAAGTTTTATTTACACATGACATCTCTGAAATATCCTATTTTTTTTTATATTCAAAAATGGCGGCTGTGCGACACTTCCTTCAGAGACGGTTGTCGCCTGAGTTGTCCCACGGCGCAAAACCTTGCGCCTGGTGCGTTCATCTGAAACTTCAGAGACAAGCAGTTTTAGATTTCGAATACCCACGCGCTCTATGTGAACCGAAAAAATCCGAAAAGTAGTGACAATGCGAAAAACGCTACGTGTTTGAATAAATGTTCTATTCGTGAAATTTTTACTATCTTTGTTGATGAAAAAGTCTTTTTTTTTAAATTAATTTTTAACGAATTTTAAGTTCCCATAAACGGTAATTGTTTTATCTAAAAGTGTTAAAAATTTCAAAATGATCGATCAGATAATATTTGAATTATCTTGTACGAGGTTCACGAAAAAGTGGTTTTTCGTTTACATTTAGACGGAAAAAAATTAAGCAATTTTGAGGGATTTTTTAAACTAAGAAATAATTATTCTACATTTATCATACCGTAGGTATACTTCAAGAGTATATTTAAGTATGCAAAACAATTTTTTTACTTTCATTTATCATCAGAATGGCGAAACTGTGGCAGAGTTTTACCACAGCTGCGAACCGGCGTGTAGTCTTGTTCCTCATACACTTTGATTTGCAAACAATGCTTTTTTTTCACATAGAACGTGTATAGCTTCTATTTGAAAGTAGTTAAAATAAAGAAAATGCAAATTCAAGAGAATGGCACGTATTTACAAAAAAAAAGGTCAACATTTCACGCAAAATGTCTGTCAAATCTGGATTAAAAAAGTCGTTTTTTCCCTAATTTAACAGAAACAATTCTCGTCAAGTAGAATTAATATATATATATATAATAGAGTTTTATTTGCACAACTTGTTATAAAGTTTTTTACAAAGTCTCTTTTCTTACAATCAATCTCATTCACGAACTTACACCTAACAACTTACGTCTAAAATTCTAACCTATATCCTAACTACTACTGATCGCTGTCGCTCTCATCTTTTTCCTCTTTTTTCATTTTTGCACATAATGCCTCTATTTCTGTGAAGTAGCGGCAAATTCCCACATTTATTTTTCCGCGTAACATATTAATGATCTCCGCCTTTATCGCAACCTCGTCAACTCCTTGTATCCACTCCTCCGCTCTTTTCTTGCCTCTTTTGGCATCATTTCCCAGCCTTTTTTGCAAATTAGGAGGTGCTCCACCGTCTCAAATTTCTCCTCACAAATCCTGCACCGCCAATTTTTCTCCCCCTTCTTTCCCGCCCTCCATACATTTCCACATCTTATTCTTGCCCACAATTCTTTCTCCCTACCCTTCACTCCTTCCTCCTTCCAGTATTTCCATGGGCTTTCTTCGTTCTCCACCAAGTACTTGTATAAACTATTGTATGATGATTTTTGTACTCTTTCTTCTTCCTCCAGTATTTTTTTCTTTACGTTTTCTAATCCTTCTTTCACCTTTTTTTCTAGTTCGCCCTCGTCTGTTTCCTCTCTTATCATCCCTACTAGATCCTCAATTCCCATTTCCATTAATACTTTTTTTAAATCCTTTCCCCACTTCGAGGGGGTTCCATTCTCCAAGTAGAATTAATATATCAATATTTCTTCCAAGTTTCAACTCAATCGGCTTAATAGTTTTTGAATAATTCGGCACGCCAATTTCGAAAATGCAGTACTGAGAAAAACTCAGTTGAAGTTCACGCCCGCTCCGATTTCGAGCGGGGAGGTACAGCGTTGATGGGCTGTAACGTTTGAAGTTTTTCAAAGTTCGCTTTGAAACTTTTGGAAAATATTCTGCACATAGTTTTATCGTAAAAAAAAATCGATTTTTTGATCGTTGTAAATGTACATCCGGCCTTAAAGTGTTAAGACTTGAACATGTTGTGACCTAATGACCTGCTGATTAATCTCCGATTCTGAGGCCATGAAGTGGTCCCTCAGCTTCCACGTGGAGCTCATTTTCGGGCATAAGCTCTGCTTCGCGTGACTTCCGAGCTATAAAGGGGTCTCCCCCCTTAAATAAGGGTACCCTACCCCGAGAACGGTCGAAAAATGCTGTTATTCTCGGACTGTGTTTTTTCTCGATTTCTACGGTAGATTTCGAGGAAAAATCTTCCGGGCTGGATTCATACATATTTAAATTACACAAAATGATTTTGGAATAAATGTATCGATCCTTTGTTATGAGAAACAAGCGTGTTTATACATCGCGACTTTTGGTAGAATTGTTCAATATGGAAAATCCAAGATCATTACAATACGTGTGGTGTTATTTGCTACGATGAAGCCAAAAAACCAATTTGGCGAATTTTTTCGCGAGCTTGAACGTGAAGCTTCGAAAAAAGGACTTTTTCGGCCTGAATCTCCTTAAAAAAACTTCAACACGTAAAAAAACGCCTAGTAATAAAAACTGCTCTCGAAAAAATTATCGATAGTTTTACTAATTACAAAATTCTAATTAACCTCGAAATATGTTTTATTTTATTTCAAATAATAGCTTTAATTACATGATTACTTTTTCAATTCAAACGTACAAAAGAAGCGAAATAAATTTTTATGAAAAAGCCAAGCACATTTACTAGAAACGTACACAAAATTGTCAAACCCTAGAAATACTATTTTTCTCAATATTTTATTTAAAAAAACCACATTACTATTATAATAAAAAGTTCGAATCCGCGAGATTGAACTCAAAGCTTCGATGAATGGACTTTTTTGGCGTACATATTATAATAATACATTTTTTTTAACGAGTGGCTGCATGAACGATTTTGGTACACGCGGCACTGATCAGGGAAAGAATGAAGAATTAATAAACGAGTTAAGGCGTTACCCCCACTTGTAGCGCAAAAAAAGGCCTTTTTCATGAATTTTTTTAAAGAAAACTACAAAACTTTTTTAATCGATCAATATACCATCTTAAAGAACACATCTTGAAGAACTTTCAGTAATTTTTTTATTGAAAAATATCACATTGTTTAGTGGCAAATGGCCGTCAATGAAATAATGTTTTTATATACACGGTTTGCGGTGACCAACATTGCGGCGAAGTGGATCATCTGAAAAAAAAAAATGCGGATGGATATAGTCATATATAAGTATAAACTAGTCTTTAATCGAAGGATTTTAAAAAATATTCATTTTTCACAAAATGGCGGACAGTCAAAGTTAATGGTTCGATTTTAACGAAAAAAAAACGGCCGTTTTTTGGTTATAAAACGGCCATTTTTTTCGAAAAAAAAATCGAACGATTAAAGACTACATTTTTATGTATTAAATAAGCCTGCAAAATTTCAAGAAGATCGGTTCATTAGTGTTCGAGTAATCTTGGTCACCGACTTCAGAAATGCCATTTTGAGAAAAACGCGTTTAAAGTTTCTCTTTCAACGCTCTTTCAACGCGGATTCTTCTCTTTCAACGCTCATATCTCAGTCAATTTTGTTCGGATCGACTTGAAATTTTCAGGACATATTCTGAGATACTTATACTTAAAAAAAATGCGATAAAAAAATCGATTTTTTCAAAATCGCGAGTGGGGGGTAACCCCTTAATACACGAGCGGTTAATAATTGCATCAACGGTTAAAAAATAATGCGTGTCAAGTGTTTTTTTTTTTGCTTTTTGGGAATACTTGCCCACCGTGAGAAATCGAATCCCATTATCAAGTCGAAATTTTGGACACAATATTCTCGAAATGCTGCACATTTTACACAATCAAAAATTAAGTTTTTGAACATTTTTAACCAAACCGTACACATAAGATTCTTTTCGAAATGGGACGGACACAAAAATTGCTGCGCCTCTTCTTCGAGGCTCTACTCAGAACGCGGATAAAATTATTCCCGCTTCAACACTACCTTGATTCCGTTCTTGAATTATTCCTCCCCCGAGGAGATCGCCGTACTCGAATTTGAAGTCTCCAAAATGCTCGAACGTACTCGAAAAGAGAGAAAAAAAAAAGATATCTGCCAAGCTGCAATGATATTTCTTCCTCCGACCGAAACTACGTAATCGCTGATTGCCTCTCAAGCCTCGGGAGCTAGCGAGAGGGACGAATTTATCGCCGACTGGATACTTCGCAATTGTTGCCGAGCTGTCTTGCTCACAACTGAAGCTGTGCTCGCAGACGCCTGAATCTCGCTCGATCTGACATGAAGAGAAAACAAAATACACTCTCATTAAGTCATAAATTTCCCGAGGACTTTACTCGAGGCAAATAAAGTATTTGCACGTCTTGCTTTTCTTAAATAACTCTTTCCGTTCACAATGGTTCTTTTGCAGATTATTTTCCTCGATAACTTATCGCGCATATGACTATCGTATGTCTTCGGGAATCTTCAAAAAACGTGAGCGGCGCGGGGTGGAAAAATCCTTTTTTCCCACCGTATATGTGCATGAAATAACTCGAAACTTCCACGAATCTGTGGATTTAGAAAATCTCGAGATGGTGTCTATTTCGAAGAAATGGGCATCGGACCCAAAGAACAAGTCGATTTTCAATATTTTTTCTGGTGAGAGGATTGAGATGAGGAGGTCAGAATTTTACACACAATTAATACACAGTCTCGACAAGTTTGAGTTTTTAAAAATAGAAAAATATTGATAAACAATGCAGTTATTAGTATTTAAAGAAAGTGCCGCCGTAGCTGCATGGCCAATTGGTGTAGGCGGTTCTGGCCACTAGGGTCATCTGAAATGAAGAATTAAAAAAATGTACTTTTGCAACAATGTAAATTCCAAAAATGCAATTTTTGGAATTTTTACATTTTTGTTGCAAACTAAGGTATTCTTTTTCACGAACTCGAATATTTAACAATTAACTCATTTTCCTGTATAATCAAGTAAAAATATATCTCAGCATACTGGTAAAATTTCAAGGCAAGATACCGAACTTTTAACGAAAAATGACTACTCTAAAAATCGTCTCATTTATACGACGCTTTATGGAGATGACACGCTGGCCACATTTCTATCTAATAATTTATGCTAATAATCGCTCAACGCGTGTAAAAATTGTAGATTCCGTAACGACGATAAAAAGAGGGCGTCACCGAATGTTCGAAGAAAATATTGATGATAAAACTTAGGAAAATGTGACTAACAGAAGAATTTTCGTAGCCGCGACTTCAGAGAAATTGTAAAGATGTCTAAATCTATTAAATTTACGCGATTTTTTTATTCCTGTTCACCGTTTGGTACAATAATCCATTGTCACTTATTTTTATTGCGCCACTGTAATTCACCAATGACTAGAAGGGTCTCCCCTTCGTGCCCCACAAAATACGGCCCCCCGCGAAAAGAACACCTTAACACACTTGTAGCGCAAAAAAGGCCTTTTTCATGAATTTTTTAAAAGAAAACTACAAAACTTTTTTAATCGATCAATATATCTTAAAGAACCATCTTAAAGAACACATCTTGAAGAACTTTCAGTAATTTTTTTATTGAAAAATATTACATTGTTTAGTCGCAAATGGCCGTCAATGAAATAATGTTTTTATATACACGGTTTGCGGTGACCAACATTGCGGCGAAGTGGATCATCTGAAAAAAAAATGCGGATGGATTTAGTCAAATATAAGTATAAACTAGTCTTTAATCGAAGCATTTTAAAAAATATTCATTTTTCACAAAATGGCGGACAGTCAAAGTTAATGGTCCGATTTTAACGAAAAAAACGGCCGTTTTTTGGCTATAAAACGGCCCTTTTTTTCGAAAAAAAAAATCGAACGATTAACGACTACATTTTTATGTATTAAATAAGCCTGCAAAATTTCAAGAAGATCGGTTCATTAGTAGTTTCTCTTTCAACGCTCTTTCAACGCGGATTCTTCTCTTTCAACGCTCATACCTCAGTCAATTTTGTTCGGATCGACCTGAAATTTTTAGGACATATTCTCAGATACTTATACTTCAAAAAAATGCAATAAAAAAGAAATCGATTTTTTCAAAATCGCAAGTGGGGGTAACCTCTTAAGGGAAGTATCTATTTTGTTGGGCCAAAAACTTTACGATTTTTCACCAATTTTTTATGCGAAAAATATTAAATATAGAATGTTGAAATTTGGTATGTTTACTAAGCGGTCTTTATTGAACGTGATAATATTTTATAAAGTTTGACAAAACATGGCACTGGGAGAGGGGGTAGCCAAGTATGATAATCTCCGCTTGCGGGAGTCCTAAGTCCTGAACAGGTGATCGGAGGCAAAAAAAGCAAACATATTTTTTCTTTGTACAATATTGTGTATAAGTCGAACTAGAATCGAGAAGAAAAAATGAAAAATAATAAAAATAGTGAGCGATCGACGGGAAGTTTAGTTTTTACCAAAAAAAAATCAGTTTTTTGTTCATAAAATAAAAACGTTTGGATGTTTTTCAACAATTCTAGTTTAACTAATAAAAACGTTTGTTGTACACGTGCCTGCCAAATTTAATAACGATTTTTCATCCAGGGCGTGTAGGAGCATTTCCACAAATTTCGAAAACGTGGTTTCGAAAAAAAAACGCGTTTACAGCTGAACTTAAGTTTATGTGCGAATAAAATGAAAAGTTTCATACTTACACCTAATTTGCTATAGAGGACTGTAGAGTTCACCTTCCTCCTCCTTCTTTTCGATACATCAAATTGATAAAAAAATGTGTGGACATTTTTTTTCCGACCCAACAAAGTAGAACCCTCTTAAAGTTATACAATCCCAGGCTATAAAACGACTCAATATAAAAATCGTCTCTGAAATTTAAAGCTTATTGACACCCCCTCCCCCCCAATTACTTCTATAGCCCCGTTCAACTAATATCGCGAAATTGTCTTTAAGAACGAAAAAAAAACAATTGATCTCAAAGTTTTCCTTATGATCGCTCGTAATTTTTTCAATGGTGTCGTCATCGCAGGAGTATCTTCGGTCGCGAAATAAAATTCTGAGAAATAAATGCGCAGGTTTTCAATCTGCCCGAATTTATTTCCAATCGATCTATCCATAATACTATATCTTAAAAAAACGTCCTGTGTCTCAACGATTGAGTTCAGGTCTACTGAATTTTTAGCAATTAGACAAATTTACAATTTTGCGAAATGTGGATTTTTCTCGCAAACTCCACTGGAGTTTCAAAAGGAACAAAAGTATTTTCTACGAAAGCGAATAGTCCGTCGGAGCAAGCAAAAAGAATTGAAAAATCGACTTAGCGCGAATTTTTTCACTTGCAAAAGGCAAAAAACTATCAGGACTACGGCGAATGCGAATGACGAAGCAATAATTTGCATCGCAGCTCGCGAACAGAGGCTCCGTTGACTCGAGGCACTCGATTGCACCAATTGATTATAATTAATAACTCGGTATCTTGCTCGAACGCAGCCGGAAGCCATCGAGATGGAAAAATCATATCAATATTTTCGCAATTATATTGCTCTCGTATATCTCGTTGGTTACGTTTTTTTCCCTTCTCTCCGTCGTGAGAGACTCGTGCTCCGAGAAGAACGGGGCTCCGACTTTTTTCCGTGCACTTTATCCATGGATCTTTGCTGCCATCGGAGATGTCGCCAGGACGAACCTCGAAATATCGAAAATATGGAGCTCTTTTCCGTAACTTCCATTTTTTCGATCTTAAGGCATAACACCATCGTGACAGAACACGAAATTGATTTTTTTAATATTAACAATCTTTATTTTTTCTTGTTTTACATTCGATCGTCGAAATGTACTTACAAAAAAGTAGGAACTTTTTTAGAGATTTTTTTTCCACAATGAAATTACTGCCTCAGCAGTTCGTCCGAAGCTACTTTTTCCAGTTTTTTATTCGAATGGGGAGCAAATTACGAAAGCGTTTCTCAGTGTCGATATACAGGGTGTCCTGCTATGAATGGATAATCCTGCAACTGTCGATAGGTCAGATTATGTCCTACTATATGCTGGAATTTCAGTTTAGTAAAAGTCTCATGGTTTTCGAGATAAAAATCATCTGCTTTTGGTTTTTCGCATGCCATTTCTACATATAATAACTTTTTTGACCCAGTTTTTCAAAAAACACTTGGTTATTAGTTTTATGTAGAAAAGTTTTCTTTTTAACTATAAATGTTAAGGAAACTATGAAAAAAGATCTTATGCGGAATTTTCATACAAACAAAAAAGTACTACGCATATCGTGCCAATTACCCTAAAAAGTTGCTTAGTTATTTTCGGTTCATATCATTTGTAGAAATGGCATGCGAAAGACCAAAAGCAGATGATTTTTTTTTCAAAAACTGACATTAAACCAAAAATCTCGAAAACCGTGGGACTTTTACTGAAGAGAAATTCCAGCATATGGTAGGACACGATTTGACCTATCGACAGTTACAGGATTATCCATTCATAACAGGACACCCTATGGAAAACATAAAGGGGCTGGGTGGAAATTCCGAACTTGGAGTTCTCCGGAGGTTGAAAAATTCAGATTTTTAATGTTTCGAAATTACAAGTTCGTTAAGATCATGCCAGCGAAAGTCCACACAGTTGACTGTAAATCATGTAGAACGTATAACATTGTCTAGACAAATTTAAAAATAGACGTAAAATCACTTCTTAATAAAAAAATAAATTCTCGAAATAATTCGTCGATTTATTGAAAATTTTGAAACCTTCAAAACTTCCATAGCCGAATTATTTTGACGGTGTTCAGATTTTCGGAGTTTTGGTCTTTCGTGTAAAATTCTTTCGGATCTGTGAGCGGTCCGATCATTCAAAGTTCGGAATTCCAACCCGGCCGCGTTCAGATTTTCCGAGTTTCGGCCTTTTGGGCAAAATTCGGAGTTTTTATCTTTTGGGGAAGTATCCTTTCGGAGTTTCAACCCAGTCCCAACATAAAGGCTTTTTTAAATATCGATTTTTGAAAAATATCGCATTTTCTTATCGAGACTTTTTTTAATCGCCAAACGATGATTAATATCCGCAAAAAATCTTCACTTCTCGAGGAAACGGACCGAAAAATCCTGTCTAAAAATGACAAATTGATCAGACAAAAATGAAAATGTTTGCCAATTTCATCGCGCAATGATTGAAAAAAAATACCATTTTTTTGTACACTGATTTTTGTAAAATAAAATCATAACGACTTGACGTCTGGTTTCGACTCAAACTCAATTGAATATTTTTTTTTCCCGAGCCTGCAGATTCGAACCAAAAGATCAATTGTTTAGGGACCGAACACGTGGGTGTTGCCGTTCGATGTTCAGCTCCTTTTTCCTTCGCTCTCTTTTCCTCTCTTCTTTTCCTCTCTTCTCCTTCTCACTCTCTCGCTCTCGTTTTTCTTTTGTAATAACACTTTTCTGCACTCCCTTCGGTTACAGGAAAGATAGGCGAGAACGCGCGCAAAAATGAGCGTTATTATCAGACTACAGAATCTGGCGTGGTCGGCGAACGCCCTCGACATTCGTCAGTTCTTCAGGGGCTTGAGCATACCGGAGGGCGGCGTACACATTGTTGGCGGTGAATTAGGCGATGCTTTCATAGCTTTCAGGTAAACATTTATTCTCATCCAACCGTCCAAATGTGTTGTTCTCGTACACCTCGCGGAGACGCCGAGAAATGCAACGTGGCTAAAGGAAAGTTAAGATAATGGCACACGATGACTATGACGATGATCATGACCAAGATGATGATGATGCGGATGATGATGAGGAGCGGAGCGATAAATGGCGAAAAAAAACAATCGAAGGCCATTTTCAGGAAAAGTCACTAAACTATATAATTGCCGTGTATAGGGAAAAACATGTTTTCGCTTCATTGGGACAATTCTCGAACGTTATTTTCTTTCATACCTATGTATTTGGAAATTCTCGGTCTCATCGATGGTTTTCGAGGATTTTTGTTACTGGCATCACCCGAAAAAGTCGTCAATAATTGTCGCTATCGTGCTCGAACTTTTTCTCTTTACGTTTTTATTGAAGTTTCACAGCCCGAATGCGCAAAAAAAATCTTGGACAATATACAAAACGCAGAAATGACGAAAATAAATAATAAAAGAGAATGACAATAATAAATACTACCAACGATGCGAAATTCAAAAACATAACCCAAACGGTTGTGCTTTGGTTGCCATTCGGTTTTCTTTTTTATTTTTTCGAATTGGTCTGAGTTTGTTTTGGCAATGTTAAAAACGCAGGAATGACCCCAAACGTTTATGCTTTTGACCTCTGCATCGTTGGTATTTTTTTTCATTTGTTATTTTTTTATTTTTCCGAATGGGTGTCTCAACTTTGCATCGCTCGTGTGCAAAGAAAATACTTTTTTTTTTATCACAACTGCGTTTTTAACATTGTTCAAACAAATCCAAAAAAAAAACGTTTCGAAATTTTGTCACTTCGACTTTTTGGTTTTTGTGAATGTATTTGGGCTTGTTTGAACAATATTAAAGACGCAGGAATGACAAAAGTGAAACCGAATTTTCTTCGCACACCAACAGAATTTCAAAGCATAACCCAAACAAACCCAAACCATAATAGTTTTGAAGTCTGCATCGTTGATCTGCAAAGAGACTTCTTTATTTTTGTCGTTCCAGCGCTATCAATATTGTCCAAACAAACCTAAACAAGCTCGTGAAATTTTGTCACTTGTTCGTCCGACATAAATAAATGGACATTTTTTTAGCTAATTTCTAGTGGTCTACCCGGTGATAATGTATTCATTATTTATTACCCATTTATGAATTTGTCTTTTATTCTCTATATATATCTGGAAAGTAAAAAAAATGACAGAAAAATTTGCCCAATCCTACGATTGATCCACGCGTTTGTTGCCCGCCGTCGATTCGAAGTCGCAAAGTGACCGGTGAAAGTCTACTCTATAAAAAATCCACGAATTCGATGCCTTCGTAATATTTATTTCACCTACTCGGAGTCAAGAGCCTGCCGAGTGACTCAACATATAGACGCACGTGATGCTGATTCTGGACGAGAAGCAGAGGAAGAAATTTCGTCGTTGCGAAGTTTTCGGAGTATTATCATCGTCGATATATCTATGAGGATAAAAAAAATCGCATGGTTGATCACTCGAGAATTGGGATTTTGTCGTCGAGGCTTTTCCAGCTTGATAGCGCTCTATTGTCGTTTATTCTATTTTTACCATCACCTGGAAGCATCCGCGAACGTCGATTGTCCGATCATTTTGACATTGCGTGACGAGAAGGAGCGGTGCCGAGTCCCGAGGACGTTTCGCAAATCGCCATGAGTAACAATGGGAGACAGGGCGGAGTCAATTTTGTCATTGATAGATTATTGGTGCGAATGAATCTATTGACGTAACACGTCTAGGTAAATTTAGAAATAATGACGTCAATGAGATAACTTTTGGAAAAAATAACTTCGAAGAAGTTGTGACAAAATTTGGGTCGTGTTAAGGGGCTATACCAGTGTGAGCGCTGAAAATTTGGGTGATTTTCGGGAATTTTTCGGAATAAAAGTACTCAATTAAATGTTTCGAAAAATTAAGAATATATTTGACTATATTTGACCTATATTACATAATTTTTTCATAGAAAAATATTGAGATCCATGCGACTTATGCGCCTTCGGAGGCGCCAAAAAAAATCATGTAGAACGTATAACATTGTCTAGACAAATTTAAAAATAGACGTAAAATCACTTCTTAATAAAAAATAAATTCTTGAAATAATTCGTCGATTTATTGAAAATTTTGAAACCTTCAAAACTTCCATAGCCGAATTATTTTGACGGTGTTCAGATTTTCGGAGTTTTGGTCTTTCGTGTAAAATTCTTTCGGATCTGTGAGCGGTCCGATCATTCAAAGTTCGGAATTCCAACCCGGCCGCGTTCAGATTTTCCGAGTTTCGGCCTTTTGGGCAAAATCCGGAATTTTTATCTTTTGGGGAAGTATTCTTTCGGAGTTTCAACCCAGCCCCAACATAAAGGCTTTTTTAAATATCGATTTTTGAAAAATATCGCATTTTCTTATCGAGACTTTTTTTAATCGCCAAACGATGATTAATATCCGCAAAAAATCTTCACTTCTCGAGGAAACGGACCGAAAAATCCTGTCTAAAAATGACAAATTGAATCAGACAATAGAAATAGAAATTGAAATTGATCAGACTTATGCGCCTTCGGAGGCGCCAAAAAAAAAGTTCCTCCACTGCTGACATGATTCCGGCCGATTGAGTAGCTGAAACCGAAAAAGGAAAGAATGTCGTTAAATTGGAAGGTATTTCCTGTACAATGACGTAGGATTTTTGAAAAATATCAACATCTAACAAAACGGCGTAGTTATGAAAAAAGTCTGTTTTCTTGCCTACAAAATGGTCGTTTTTTTCAATGCCAAATCGTCAATTTTCATCCAATCAAAAATATCCTACGTCATTGTAGAGTAAATATATTCAAGAGTACTCAGTTCAAATTTCAAGTCGATCGGATAATGGCTCTTTGAGTTACAATGTCAGCAAATTTGAGAAATTTCATTTCGAGAAAAACGCGTTTAAAGATTTAACTATCGATTGTTGCAAGATAAAAGGATATTGATATAAATGATAATCGTATTCTTGAAAGTATAAACTGTCGAAAAAGGCAAAAAAAATCGATTTTTTTAACGCGTCACACTGGTATAGCCCCTTAAGGAATCATCACAGCGTAACGGGTCGAAAAGTAATTGATTTTGGCGATTTTCTCGATAGTTCAGATACGCTAATCAGTCTGATGTTTTATGTCAAATCAAAGCACTCGGGAAGAACAGAAAATACATTTCTAAAAGTTTATTTTAATTTTTTTCACCATTTTGTTAATGGTTGAAAATGTCTTCGAAAAATAAGCAGTTCTCATGGTGTACACAGTTGTGGCCGTAAATATCATCTAAAACCAAATTTGTTAAAAGATTATTAATGAATATGAAAGCCGCTATCTTGCTATGGAGATTTTTCAAAATCAAAATTGACAAAATGGTGGTGGTTTGAAAAAGAGTTTCGAATTTAGCCTATTCTTCCGACAGCTTTTCGTTAAAAAAAAAGAAAATTTCATAAAAAAGCTTCGATAGCAAGATGAAAAATGTCGCGTAAAAATTTGAGACGGATGAAAACTCTTCTTTCGAGCGTGTTTTGAAAAACTACATTTCGAGAAAAACGCGTTTAAAGTTTCGAGTGCGCACGCCGCTGCTCAAATCACTGTCTCTAAGGAAGGCTGTAGTGACCGAAATTATTCAAATTTTGCCCCAAAAGTAGAACAGCATGTTTATAACCGTCTATACTATCGAATAATGCAAAATATCGATTTTTTTTAAATTTTACACTGTGACGATCCCTTAATGTTCGGAATTGGATTTTTTTATCACGTGGTATTGAAGCTCACGCTTTTGCAAATATTTCCATATATCCATGGTTCCATGATCACTGGGGGTTCAATAGACCCCACTGCCAAATTGGGGCCTAAATAACGGTACGTTCGTGGCGTCCAATGGGACTCGGCCGCCTCTCGTCCGAAGGTTTAAAGGTCCCTCTGTACGTAGAGACTAACGGTTTTCGAATTGCAACGTCAGATCGTCGGTGACAGCCGTTCGGAAAATATTTTTCGTTAGCTGGCCTTTTTCGTCCTTTTTCGAACGCCCACTATGGGATTATTTTCATTTAAAAAAAGTACCATGTCTCAAGAGCATCACCTATAGATTTTACCGTAAAATATTGACAAATGAAATAATTTAAATTAATATATGATACAATTGAAAAATGGCATAATTATGATTCCGACAAGCAACACCACCTAAGTGTCCGCCTTCGATTTTGTTGAAACTCATATATGTAATGAAGCATTGAAAATTATTAGATACGTTTTTTTTTTGTTGAAAAACGAATTTAAGGGGGAAACTACCCCTCAAAGACGTGTCGAGGGGTGGTTTTGCAGCTTGACCCACAAGCAGTCCAACGATCTGAAAGAAACGAAAACCAAAATTCTTCCAATGTAAAGCGATAAAACATTCACTATAAAAGTATTGAAAACAAATTATATCAGGGGGTGTCTCGCTTTTATTTGAAGGGTCGGCTATAAGGAACGTTATAAAACTACAAAGAGAAAGATCCATAATTTTGAAATTTCAAGCTCAGGCAGTGCCCTCAAATTCAAACACAATAAACATTGCAACGTCGTTACGTCAAAATATTCCATCGCCCCACAATCGAGCTGCATGATACCTCAATACAAGGGCAAAGAGAGGGTTCTGCAAACCGAACCTCCAGAGCTTCAAGACCTTGCCGACAGATTTCCAATTTATAGGTTATACCTCATTTCTTATGCATCTCCAGAACCGAAATATCAAGCTCTGTCTTCACCTCACTCAGCCGACAGATAACCGCGACCCTATCGGCCAAATCTTGAACTTCCTAGTTTGCAAGGGCGTCGCCCGGGAGGCAGGGAGGGGCAGGTGCCCCTAGAGGTTTCGAAAAAATGTATACAAGGGTCTAAAATGCCCACAATTCATAGTTCCCCCATCCTCTCTCCTATCCCCCTCCCCCTGGACCATTATCTGACGAAGTTCTTGGTAGTTTGGCTTCACGAAAAGAGTGCGCCTCGAGCGCCACCGCCCCGTGTTCACCGTTCCTTGTAATAAAACTTTGTTCCCGATTTGCAGTACGGACGAGGATGCTCGTCAGGCGATGATGCACGACGGCGGCAAGATCAAGGAGATGAAGATAAAGCTGTTGCTGAGTTCGCGTACCGAGATGCAGAAGGTGATCGAGACGGCGCGACAGCAGACCCTGACGTTGCAGTCGTTCATGCAAACGCCGCCGGTCGGGGTTGCGACGAGTGCAACGGCGTCGATGGTGGCGCCGCCTCCGTCCAAGCCGGAAGTTGCGTCGAGTTTGGACGGCAAGTCGCGTGAGCGTGACCAGCGTGGCGACGTGGAGAACGACGGGAGTGGGGGCAAGGATCGTAAGGATCGTCGAGATCGTTCGCGTTCTCGGGATCGTTCGCGTTCGCGCGATCGCGACCGAGATCGGGACCGTCGCGACCGTGATCGTGGCCGTGACCGTCGTCGCCGTGACCGTAGCCGATCGAGGGATCGCGAGCGCGACCGTCGTGACCGTCGAAGGCGACGGGACCGTTCGCGTTCTCGGGATCGCACGCGATCGAGGGATCGTGACGGCAAGAGGGGCGCGACGAACGATCGTCGCAAGGACTCCAACGACGACGATCCCAGCGAGGTCGTAATCGTCGGCCATTTTCCCAAGGACAAGGGCAACGCGGGTGGCATGAAGAACGCGAAGAAGATCGGCATGCCGGACAACAACGGCGTGTGGGAGGTGCCCCCGCAGAATCAGATGCAAAACGTGATGTTGGCGCCGGGCATACTGGGGGCTGGGGTAGCAGCCCTGACGCAGCAGGACACCGAGCAGCGATCTCTGCCGTTCGGAGGCCCCGTGGCACTCGGCCAAGGGCCGATGTTGCCCTCGAATCAATTCGCCCTGAACGGCTTGAACGGCGTGGCCGGGATCGTTCCCCCTCCTCACGGGCTCGCTCACAACCTCGGCATAACCGCCGTCCTACCGCCGAATCTTGGAAATCCCGGACTCGCCAACATGGCGCCCATGGGCGCGATGAACCGCGGCCGGGAGCCCTGGGCCGGTGAGCAGCCCTCGTCGCGTCTCGAGCCCTCGAGATATCCGTCGAGATCGAGTCCCTTCGGTGGCCAGGACAATCACGGGCCCGCTTACGGCGCCTTTGGCCCGAACAACTCGAACAATCCGAACGCTTGCTCCGCCTACAGACCCGGCGGCCTTCGACCGAACCATCCCATGATCATGAACAAAATGCAGGAACTCGACAGTCGCAGGAATCCCAACGCCTTTCAGAGCAGCCACAATCAACAGCAGCAACAACAACAGCACAATTACGACGGCGTGTTCGGTGGGGGCGTTGGCAACAACGAGATGTCCCGCAACTCGAGAAACAACAGCGGGGCATCGAGATTCAGCGGCGACAACAACAACAGCAACAACGGGGACCAATCGTTCGACGGGAATTGCGTCGAAGTGAGAAACATGCCGCTCGACGCGAGCTACAGCGACATTAGGCACGCCTTTCAGGGCCTCTACATAAGAAAAGACGGTCTCAAGTTGATCAACGACACGCACGGCAACCGCGTCGGCATCGCTTACATCAAGTTCAGCAAGGGCGAGGGCAAGGACGCCGCGCTCACGGGGCCCCGCTTCGTAAGGAGCTCCGAGGTCGAGGTGCTTCACCTGGACGAGAGCATTTTCGACAAGGCGATCGATTCTTACGTGCCCGAGAGGGAAGACGAGGCGGAACCGAAGACCGTGACATCGCCGACTCCGACGACACCAGGATCCTCGACGCCGACGACGACCGCGACGACCACCACGTCGTTGAACTCGCCCCCGACAACGACGACGAGCAGCGGCAATCTCGCCGACGCCAAGCAACTGCTCGCAAACTCCATGTGCGTGCTCGTCAGTGACTTACCCTCGTTCGCCAAAGAGATGGACATTGCCAAACTCTTCCACGATTCCAAGATCAACGATCTCTTCATAACGCGGCCCGCCTCCAAGGATTCCAACAGCGCCAAATCGGCGTACGTTCAATTCACACGCGTCGAGGACGCCCGCTCGGCCGTGGCGAATTGCCTGAAAATCGGCTCGAAGACTGTCGTCGCAACGTCCATCAGCGAGGACAAGTTCGCACAATCGAAGAGGATTCACGAGCAGGAAGGTGGCAAGGACGAGGCTGCTAGCGGCCTCACCGAGTGCCTACTCGTGCGGGGCATTCCCTTCAACGCGATGACGCGCGACGTTCTCGACTGGTTCGCCGACGGGATCGGCTTTGTGCCCCATCGCGTACACATGATGATCAATCCCAATGGGAAACCGGCTGGCAAGTGTTTCTGCGAGTTCGACAGTCCCGAGGACGCGGCGAGAGCTGCGACGAAGAACGGCGTGCCCTTCGGCAAAAACGTGCCGAGCATCGAGCTCGTCGGGCGTGGAAAAATGCTCGAGGCCATTAGCATCGCTGACGCTCAACTGAACGAGGCGCGTCATCATCAGCATTACTCCGGCAATCCGGACATGCGACCGAGATTCTCACCCATGCCGAATCATCCGCCGCGATTCGGCAACGGCGGGGGTGGCGGCAACTTCGGGCCACCGCGCGGCGGACCGCCGGGCCCCCCACCACCACCAGGCATGATGGGCATGCCACCCATGGGACGCCACATGGGCATGAATCGACATCCCGATTACGTCGAGGGCTTCGGCAAACCCGGCTGCGTACTATCCCTCGAGAATGTACCCTTCAAGGCCGACATCGATGAGATCATCGACTTCTTCCGGGACTTTGACGTCAAGCGGGAAAACGTCATCAGGCGATACAACGAAAAGGGCATGCCGACGGGCGACGCCAGAGTCGCATTCGTCTCGCCCAACGAGGCCCAACGGGCCCTACGCGAGTTGCAACACTGCAAGGTTCGCGATCGCACGATATTCATGAAAATCGCGTGAGATTAATGGTCGTCGAGATGATGACTGCTATTCTAAACGCGCTCGGACGAGCGAGACTCGTCGCGTGCGACCAAGAGACCCAACAGGGACAAACGCCACGTCGGGGAATGACGGGAAAAAATGCTTTCTCGTCGAGACCTGGGGAAGACACTGTATATATAAACACACGCACACACACTCACGGATCTATAGATACATGGAGACCGTGTACGAAAAAATTCAACGCCTAGCCAAACTAATGTATTCGGTGCGAAAAATGCTGAGCTCTCCAGCTTTCGTGAGTGCTCCATTTTTTTCCTTCTGGTTTAAGGGGCCACTCTAGAAGCCGAAAAAATAGGCTTTTTGGGATTTTTTTTTTTAGAAAAACTACAAAGTAAATCGACATTACAAAAAGGGTGTTTATCATACATATCAGTGACTGTATACGATAATTTTTTCGAAGCGATTTATTTCAAAATGGCGGCTGTGCAGCGTCTATCTCAAAACTGCAATTTCTAAGTTCGCCGGAAACATAACTCGGACAAGTTTCAACAGATTCACTTGAAATGTTGAATATATCTTGAAAAATGCATTGTCTATGGAAGTACGTAGGCTTTTTCTTTTATATTGCATAGTTCGTTTATTATTTACAGTTATCTGACGATTTTTTAGGCAAATTTTTTTACTTTCCAGAAATTTGCCAAAAAAAATCGTTAATAACTAATGAATAATATAAACAAACAAATAGTTAATAACAAATTTGCCTAAAAATGGTTAATAACAAAAATCGTTAATAACAAATGAACTATGGAGTATTTTTAAAAAATCCTACGTACTTCCATAGACAATGTATTTTTCAAGATATATTCAACATTTCAAGTGAATCGGTTGAAAATTGTCCGAGTTATGTTTCCGGCCAACTTGAAAAATGCAGTTTTGGGATAAACGCTGCACAGCCGACATGATGTGAATCGCTTTAAAAAAATTATTGTATACAGTCACTGATACGTATGATAAACACCCTTTTTTGTAATGTCGGTTTATTTTGTACTTTTCTGAAAAAAAAAATCCCCGAAAAGCCTTTTTTTTTCGGCCTTAGAGTGGCCTAAGGCCTTAAACGGAACATTCACTTTCACGTATAAACTTGAATGGCTCAACAACTAATTGACATCCGTCGAGTTCGCTCGAAGATTCTCAGACCTGACCTCTGCAGCTAAAAGACGGCAGTATAAATGTCATTGTCGTTGCACAAATTGCAGTCGTTTGCAAGTACCTTTTCTACGACGGAAATTCATGACTGCAACGGCTTCGATTTGCGTGAAAATAATAATACGAAGTGTGAAAATAATAATAATAAGGAAGAGAATATTTCGCGTTGATCGAACGGGACAAAAAATGGATTTTTTCAAAATCCCATCGTCTGAAGGCGTAAGCGTTGAATTTTTTCGTCACCAACCCTCGATATACGGCATGTACGCGTACGTACATGTGAACTTATTCGCGATTAGCGCGCGCACGTTACCGTTCGTGCGTAAATAAAAAGAGCGTCCCGACGGGCACCCTCGTTCTTCGAACCATTTGTACAGAGTATGTACGAACCGACGCGTTCTCCCGTGCTTATCATGTGAGAAAGAACTACGTTCGCGGAGCAAACAAATCCAAACAAGTTGAAACGGGAGGATCCTCCAAGGCTTTTTTCTTCTCTTTTTTGGACATGAAGTCCTTGGGCTTCGATAGACAACCACGTGAGGTTAGTTTGACTTTCGTGGAGCGGCGCGACGCGAAGAGCGGGGGAGGAGAAGACTCGAGAGAACTATATTTAGTCCGATGACTCTCGCGATTGATCGCCGCGACGAAAGTGCGAAGTGCGGGTGGTGTGTATGTTTTTTTTTTCGCGTAGCCTGCGTGTGTGAGTGAAGAAATTGTGCGGCAATGTAAGTAGCAAATTTAGACACACACACACGCGTTACATTGACTCGTTGAAATGTAGATCGGCTCATTCCTTTGTACATATACACTTGTGTGAAAGATAGAGAGAAAAAGTGCGCAAGAGTGAGTGATCGATGCGAGATTGAATCTGTTTCCCCGTTGCGATGATAAGCCGAAATCGCGATTTTTCAATGAACTCGCTCGTCTTCGATTCTATTCCCGATTACACCGCACATTCGCGCGGGACTGTTATTTTAACTTGGCAGATGAAGGTATCGAATCGAAGAGGAGAATCCGCTGCGTCGACATTGTCCTTATACAGGGTGTTCCGTGTAATTTGCCACGGCGAAATGCCGCGAGGGGATATGCATTCTAGGGAAAAATGTTTCGAACGAAAGCTTCGTAGCTTTGGGGAATTGGAATTATGGTGTTGGTCGTTGTTTATTTGGTAGCCATCTCCAAGGGTATCTCAAGGTCAACGCTAGTTTTTCAAATGGGTAAAAATATTCTTTTGTTTGGGAATTATCTTTCGCGTAAGTGAATAAGTAACTTCTGTCTGAAACTTTTTTCTGTTTCAATTTTTAAAGATATTTCGAATAGTACTCACTATTGACTTTTGTGCAATATTCAATATATGTTGGAAAGTTCAGGTCAAGCTAGAATAACTTTTGAGAGAAAAGTTACTTTTCTTGTTACGCGGAAAATTGTTCCGAAAGAAAAATAGCGGTTTCCATTTTTTTTTTAATTACAGTCGACCTTGAAATAGCCTTAAAATGAAGAATATCTAAAATCATCATTTTTGTTTCTAGAAACTATGGAACTTTTGGTTCAAACATGTTTTTCCCAAAGTGCATCCCTGTCGAGCTATTAGGTTGTGCGGACATGAATGGCACACCCTGTATATATAGACATATGCCGTGCTCGAATGAGAATATTATAAGTTTATACACGAACCGAGAAATATAATCTTGACTCACCAATGTTTCATCGGTCGGAGCGAGGACGAAAAATAAATTAAAAAAACGAGTGTATTAAATTGTTTGGACGGTGATTTTAGTTGGTGACGCTAATATCATAAACTGCTATATATATATTCTTAAGGTCTTATGTATATCTAAGAATAAAAGAAGAACCAGAGATAGGCTAGTTGGTGAGTATGTATGCTGTACGTGGCTACGGGGCGAACTTGCTGAGCTTGCTCGTGATACACTTCAATAAATTTATATTTCAGAGAATCCACCGGATCCTCAGCCCGTGCGCCGTCGATGTCTTATTTCTCCCTTTTCTTTTTCTTCTTCGTCTTCCTCCTGGTTTTGTCATCTCGCTCCATGTCTGGTCGTGTTATGAAAGTTTATGATACAGACGTTTACCGTGGGAACCATCTCGAACGCGGCTATCGGATTCACACTCGGGAGCCAATTCCATGAATTTCGATCATTCAGAGTTAGCAATCGGCCTTCTACCGGTTAAAATATTGACGAGTCGAGTGTCAATTGCATTTTTCACCGGATTTTTTGAATATTTTTCATTCCTGCGTCCTCGGCGACACTTTTTCGACTTGTGGATACTCTGCATGGGAAATCGCCGTTTCGCTTTGCAGCCGTGGGGATCGCCTCGAACGCGGCTACCGGATGCACACTTGGGAGCCAATTCCATGAATATCGATCATTTCGAGTTAGCAATCGGCCTTCTATCGGTTGAAATATTGAAGAGTCGAGTGTCCAATTTCATTTTTCACCGGATTTTTTGAATATTTTTCATTCCTGCGTCCTCGGCGACTCTTTTTCGACTTGTGGATACTCTGCATGGAAAATCGCCGTTTCGCTTTGCAGCCGTGGGGATGGCCTCGAACGCGGCTACCGGATGCACACTCGGGAGCCAATTCCATGAATATCGATCATTCAGAGTTCGCAATCGGCCTTCTATCGGTTAAAATATTGAAGTGTCAAGTGTCTAATTGCATTTTTCACTGGATTTTTTGAATATTTTTCATTCCTGCGTCCTCGGCGACTCTTTTTCGACTTGTGGATACTCTGCATGGAAAATCGCCGTTTCGCTTTGCAGCCGTGGGGATCGCCTCGAACGCGGCTACCGGATGCACACTTGGGAGCCAATTCCATGAATATCGATCATTTCGAGTTAGCAATCGGCCTTCTATCGGTTAAAATATTGACGAGTCGAGTGTCCAATTGCATTTTTCACCGGATTTTTTGAATATTTTTCATTCCTGCGTCCTCGGCGACTCTTTTTCGACTTGTGGATACTCTGCATGGGAAATCGCCGTTTCGCTTTGCAGCCGTGGGGAGCGCCTCGAACGCGGCTACCGGATGCACACTCGGGAGCCAATTCCATGAATATCGATCATTCAGAGTTCGCAATCGGCCTTCTATCGGTTAAAATATTGACGAGTCGAGTGTCCAATTGCATTTTTCACCGGATTTTTTGAATATTTTTCATTCTTGCGTCCTAGGCGACTCGTTTTCGACTTGTGGATACTCTGCATGGAAAATCGCCGTTTCGCATTGCAGCCGTGGGGATCGCCTCGAACGCGGCTACCGGATGCACACTCGGGAGCCAATTCCATGAATATCGATCATTTCGAGTTAGCAATCGGCCTTCTATCGGTTAAAATATTGACGAGTCGAGTGTCCAATTGCATTCTTCACCGGATTTTTTGAATATTTTTCATTCCTGCGTCCTCGGCGACTCTTTTTCGACTTCTGGTTACTCTGCATGGAAATTCGCCGTTTTGCTTTGCGGTCGCGTCGAGGTTGGAAGTTCGGCAAAGTGCGTCTGTTACGCACTGTATGATTTGTGCAACGATCGAATGAGAGGAAAAAAAAAGTTTTGTGTGTGCAGTTACGGAGAAAAAGAAGCAGGAGGGTTCTGCATCGCCCAAATATTGAGTCACGCGCTATTTTTGGCCAGCGCGTGTTACAATGCACTATACACGGAACGAGTCCGCGAGATGAGCCTGCGGTGTGTACAACTTCCAGGCAGTCCTGAGATTCGTGCCAAAAAGAAACGAATTTCTCCGCGTAACTCGCTACCATATACACGTAGAATACCACACAAAACATGGACACACTTCAAGGCTTCACGACCGTATATCGTCGGAATGAAAAATTCGCACATTTTCTAATTCAAACCCTAACTAGAAAAGTTGGAAAATCGCCAAAAAAACAACCATGTTCAGGGTCAATCGGGAAGTAAAAGACGTACGAAAAATGAGAAAAAAGCACTTTCGCCCTTATTGCTTTTCATACAAATAGTATCTCGAATATCCCTTCGCGCCCTTTCTAGGCCTGTACATTTTACATCCGGAACTTTTCGTCCTGTCGGAAAATTCGTTCAATCTGCCCACATTTTTCCTCACTATCTAACACACACTTCTCAGTTGCGTTTCCTTTTTTATTCTATTTCTCCTTTCTCAGACTCTACATTCTCGCTACTGCGTGATCTCACTCGCTAATTTAATCGTGCACATCGTTCGAGTACCCGCAGCCGCGCGCTGTTTTCAGGACACTTAAAACGGATCTAGTGACTAGATATTTTTAGTGAGACTGTTCGAATCGGAAAACGAGAGAAAAATTCTGGACCATTTAGAGGAAATTCCCAAGGTAAGCGCAGATACGTTTAATGCTATTATTATTTTTATTATATAACAATCAATACTCGTAAATTATATATATATATATATGTGTGTGTGTGTGTGTGTGTGTGTGTGTGTGTGTATGTATATATGATTGTTTGGGTTCGTTACAAACGTCATGAAGACCTAGTTGCGTATTTTCTGAGCGATTACGAAATCGAAGGTTGTTCTTTGTTGGCACGAACGATTTATTGTTTCGTCGGTCGTATATATATATATATAATATTATGTCGGTACTGCGCGGAGATGGTTTCGGCAGCACCAAGCCCACATTGCCAGGGTCGTACGTGCACATGCATTAGGCACTTATATATATATATATATATATATATATATATATATATATATATATATATATATATATATATATATATATATGTATGTATATATATATAGCCTTGTTCAGAAGTATCAAGCACCCTGCAAGTTTTTTATCCGAACATAAAATCGAATATCTCAGTGAAAAAAATCGTAAACCAATTTACCAAACGGGATTTTGAAGCGGACAAGCCAGCTTCATTTTACTTTTTTATTTTTGCATTTTTTTTACCCGGTACGTCATTTTCAACATGTCGATTTTCCACGATTTTCGCAATTTGCAAAATCGCGTGCTGAACTTTGAAAAATAGTAAACTCACCATTTAGTGATAAGATTTTTGAAAACGACAGCGTTACCTTAAGTTTCGTAAAAAAAAAATTGCGATTTTTTTCGCCGTGTCATCTAGTTTTTTCCTGAAAAAACGGCAGGTTTCCAAAAAGCCGGCATCGTGCGGCGTAACTTGAAAACTGTGAGGTTTGGAATATTTAGTCTAAGGGGTAAAAAGTTGTATTTGTTATTTTGGAGTAAAAAATCCTTCGATCAAATACTATATATTTACATTTAGAAAAATGTCCAAGCGTTTCAGAAAGCTCAATGTAGTCGTTTTTGAGATATTTTGCTCACTTTGAAAACGTACTTTCGAGAAAAGAAAGCTATTAAAGTTTCGAACGACTCTCCGAGCGGTCGTCAACATAACGGCCTATAAATCTGTCAATTTTGTTCCGATCATCTTGACATTTTCAGGGAACATTTGTAAGATGATATACCGTCAAAATACATTGATTTTGAAATAAGTGATTTTTTTACTCTTTCAACTAGGCATGACCCCTTAAGCTTGATAACCGACAGACTCTGAAGAGCCAAAGAACTTTAGCAGAGATTACCAACAATATGTGCGTATCGTTCGAGGCCAGTAGGCCAACCGAATATTCTTTCGCGAGTCTCAACTAATCGGCTTTATTGCACGCATATTTATCTGTAATATATGGACACAAATGTAGATACGTATATAATCTGTTTTATCACTCTGATGAGTCGAGAGCGTTACGAAAGTTGCTCATCGCCGCATATTATCGTTATATATATATATATATATATATATATATATATATATATATATATATATATATATATATATATATATATATATGTATGTATGTATGTATGTATGTATGTATATTCAGGGTGTCCTGTTGTGAATGGATGGTGAATAGGTCAGATCATGTCCCACTATACTGCTAGAATTTCAGTTCAGTAAAAGTCCCACGGTTTTCGAGATAAAAATAATCTGCTTTTGGTTTTTCGAATGCCATTTCCACAAAAGATTACCTTTTTTGGCCCGGTTAAAAAAATACTCGTAGTTATATATATATATATATATATATATATATATATATATATATATATATATATATATATATATATATATATATATATTTATTTATTTATACATACATATATATATATATAGAAATGGCATGCCAAGAACCAAAAGCAGATGATTTTTTTCAAAAAGTAACATAGGGGCCAACATCTCGAAAACCGTGGGACTTTTCCTAAACTGAACATTATGTGTACAAATGTGAACAAATGATATGAGTCGACAATAACTAAGCAACTTTTTAAAGTAATTGGCACCATATGCGTAGCACATTTTTTTTTATACAGCAGGCTGTCAAAGTTCGAATTGGTTTGTATGAAAATTCTACATAAGATCTTTTTTCATAGAGTTTCCTCAACATTTAAAAGGTTAAAAAGAAGACTTTTCTAGATGAAAGAAAGAACTACGAGTATTTTTTTTTAACGGGCGAAAAAAGGTAATCATTTGTGGAAATGGCATTCGAAAAACCAAAAGCAGATTATTTTTATCTCGAAAACCGTAGGACTTTTACTGAACTGAAATTCTAGCAGTATACTGGGACATGATCTGACCTATTCACCATCCATTCACAACAGGACACCCTGAAAATACATACATATATTCTTTGTACAATAAAGCTCAATGGTAGTATAATAAAATATGCTGAAGCATTGCTGGTTTCTATTAGTGCTGCTCGCTTAGCTATGAAAAGTGCATAACGCGAGGAATACGTGTGTGTATGTGTATAGTGACAAAATGTATGCAACTGTTCATCGAGACGGAGACAAAGTACAGGAAATAAAAAAATGAAGGTGAATAGCGAAGAGAGAAAGAAAATTCACAAGTACAAATCGTGACTTTTGCTACTATGTAAAAAATGTGGATTGAAGGTGTATATTTGTATGTGGATTTAACAGTGTGAGGTTACTAAAGATATACGGTCTGTGTATCTATGATGAACTTTTACTATTGGACTCATCGGCAAACACGAATTGTATATATGCAGAGTAATTATAAGCTGGCCATGTGTTTTAAAGGGACTCGCGCGGATGTTTGCGACCGAGAAAAAATTGACTTTTAGTGGTTTTTCGAGTGAATTTCGAAAAAAAATATACCATATTTTCGTGATGAGTAGTATCTGCTAGAAAAAATTGAGCATCCCGCAACAAAATCAAAATTCCATATTGAGCACAGCAAAATGGAGATCATTAAATACCGAATACGAAACACTCCTGAAAAACTTTTTTGTGCATGCCGTTTTGACCACCCGGTTGATTTAAAACGAAACAAACGAGTTTTTTCTTAAAATAGATAGTATTAGCTTTTATGTTATCATGTTTCGATCATCAAAAAATGTTCCATTTTTCCGCGATTTTCGGAGGAAAAATTATTATTGTTAATAACTAATGGAAAAAGAATGTTAAAAAGAAAAACGTCGGTCAAGACTAAACTACGATTACACTGAATAAGTGTACCAAATTTCGAGTCTAACCGTTCATTAGATATCGAGAAATCGTGTACACCGTTTTGAAAAGCACAATTTCCCCCACTTGTAGCGCAAAAAAAGGCCTTTTTCATGAATTTTTTTAAAGAAAACTACTAAACTTTTTTAATCGATCAATATACCATCTTAAAGAACACATCTTGAAGAACTTTCAGTAATTTTTTTATTGAAAAATATTACATTGTTTAGTGGCAAATGGCCGTCAATGAAATAATGTTTTTATATACACGGTTTGCGGTGACCAACATTGCGGCGAAGTGGATCATCTGAAAAAAAAAATGCCGATGGATTTAGTCAAATATAAGTATAAACTAGTCTTTAATCGAAGGATTTAAAAAAATATTCATTTTTCACAAAATGGCGGACAGTCAAAGTTAATGGTTCGATTTTAACGAAAAAAAACGGCCGTTTTTTGGCTATAAAACGACCATTTTTTTTCGAAAAAAAAATCGCACGATTAAAGACTACATTTTTATGTATTAAATAAGCCTGCAAAATTTAAAGAAGATCGGTTCATTAGTGTTCGAGTAATCTTGGTCACCGACTTCAGCAATGCCATTTTGAGAAAAACGCGTTTAAAGTTTCCCTTTCAACGCTCTTTCAACGCGGATTCTTCTCTTTCAACGCTCATATCTCAGTCAATTTTGTTCGGATCGACTTGAAATTTTCAGGACATATTCTCAGATACTTATACTTCAAAAAAATGCAATAAAAAAGAAATCGATTTTTTCAAAATCGCAAGTGGGGGTAACCCCTTAAAGTTTTACCAGCAGTTCTATGGTTGTAATCATAAGTTTATCTTGGATCTACGATTCCTGCACCATATGTTGGACCTTCCCCTTCAATTTCAATTGCCTCGAGCGACGAACGTGTGTTCGTCATTTTCACAGTGGCCTAACCCCTTAATCCGGCGTATGCTCCTTCTCACGTGAGAGTTTATATCCCTTACTTTCTCTCGTGTCCACGAGAATAAGCAGCGCAGTAGCAAAAGCAGCGGCAAGCGATATGCGCGTGATGCGTGAATGAAAGGAGAGCCTTCTCCTCTCTCTTTCTCATTACTCTCACTCGGCCCATATATATAAAGGGTGTCTCAAAATTACCTGACATTTTAATTCATCAATAAAACGTATTACTTATTTGAAAAGTACGAATATTATTATTTTAATATACGGTACAAACATTGAGGTTATGGGCGGAACAGAATATCCGGGAAAATGGCAAAACGGCATGGACTTGGAATACATATTTTTTCAGCAAGATGGCGCAACCTGCCACATTGCGGGCGAAACAATGCAGTTATTGCAGACGAAGTTTTATGGTCGTGTTATCTCGCGCCGCGGCGCTGTGAATTCACCACTAAGATCGTGCGACTTGACGCCACTGGACTTCTTGCTTTGTGGTTTTCTAAAAGGAAAAGTGTGTGCCAATGATCCACAGACCATTCCGAAGCTCAATAAAGCAATTGGACGCGCCATTAATGAAATTAGTCGGCAATTATCCCAAAATGTTATTGAAAATTTCGTCATAAGAGTGAACGTTCGCAAACAGGAACGAGGCGACCATTCATCCGATATTATATTCCACACATAACCTCCATGTTTGCACCTTATGTTGAAATAAAAATATTCGTACTTTCAAAATAAATAATACGGTTGATTAAAACCTAAAATGTCAGGTCATTTCGAGACACCCTATATATACATATCCTATCACATATTATAATTCCCGCAATATAAATTCAGCATTAATATATATATTGCGATAAACGACCCTACAAATACCAAGACATCCGGCAGAATCGCGACGCCCAATTGTGTACCCATAAGTATATACACACATCGCACACACATGGCACCGACTATAAATAATACGTGTACAAAACTCGAGAGGGCGAATTTTTTTTTCTCACCGCCTGGTTGTGGCCGCAACGTCGACGGATGATGAGGATATAGTTAGGTATAAATTGAAAAATATACGGTTCGCAGAGTCAGAAGAGGAGGAGATGAGAGAAGAAGAGAAAAAATAAATAAGGGAAATACATATGCGAGACTCATCGCGCGCGGGTGGACGGAACGCAGGATTTATATCGATGATGAATTCAGCATCGACGGCATGCTTATAGATCGCGCGTTTAAGGGGTCGCCGTTTCTATCCTTCTCTTCCTCTTTCTCTCTCTGCCTATACACATGCGTATAAACATACACACGTATGTATATGGCCAAGGCAGTTTTGAAGACATTTGACTTCGAGGAGCGTCCAGTTCCCGAAATGAACGATTCGCTCGAGATAAATTATAAGGACCGTCCTCAAAATAAGCGGATCTGCTGATAGCCAACGTTATATAGATATCACGGGTTCGAAGTATCCTTGTGTGTGTGTGTGTGTGTGTGTGGTTGCGAGGGTGTCGTAAGGTGACGTGTATATATATATATATATGTGTGTGTGTGGTTGCGAGGGTGTCGTAAGGTGACGTGTATATATATATATATATATATATATATATATATATATATATATATATATATATATATATAGGGTGTCCAGAAAAGTGACGTCCAAAAGGAAACTCTAGATGCCTAGCATTAAGGGGGTAGGCGTGACAAATAACTTCAACAATTTTCACTCGATTCACTTCAAATTTAAAAGTTACGTTCCTAATTGCATTTCGCAGAGAAGTACGTACGGAATTTCTGATTAATCGAAAACTTTTCATTTTATGAGCAGTTTATGAGTTATAACGAAATTTTTCATTGAAAATTCATTTCTTAAGTTCAAATGCCCACAACTTTTGAATTAAACAATATTTTTTAAATTCCGTACGTACTTCTCTAGGTATTCTAATGTAGATTGACGAGAATTTTTGTTTTCTGTTCTGGGTAAAAAATGGTGGATGCTAAATGTCACGCCGCGGATTGCCTAAAAAAAAGATACAAAAGAAAATATTAGTAGTCGGCGACTTTGTACATCGAAAGAAAAAAATATATTTTTTTCTAACAGCTGGATATTCATACTAAATAGATGCGTAATTAATTTTACGAGTAAATCACTTTTTCCTACGAAAAAATGGTTAAATTTGCACATGATTTTATACCCGTTACTGTGGCCTAACCCCTTAGTACCCATCCCAATTGCCCCCATGCATCTTTCACAATCTTTTTTACTTTTCGAGAAACAAAGCATTTTTTATTTTCCTCTTTCGCGTATGTAGTTTCCTTGCGTTTTTTTTACTCGTGTTATCGTCACGAAGTGCACTGTTGAGCAATAAACAAATGGCCAACTGAACACTAACGTGGATGCCTTAAAAATTTTAAACTAAAAATGTATTAAAATGTTATATAAATGGCCAAAAAAATGTATTTAAAAAGTTAAATAAATGGCCAACTGAACGTGGATGCCTTAACAATTTTGAAACTGAAAATGTATTTAAAAAGTTTAAAAAAAATAGGTTTGAGAGGATCAGCCACTAAAGTTCAGAGGACAAAAACAAAATACACTGCGACCTCTATTATCGGAACCGCCACAGATCCAACAGCCCCCCACTATGTACCGAATATCGATCGGTGTAGCGCATGGTGGGAGAACCGCCAGGCCCCAGGCTTGAATCACGCTAGACAATGAGAGAAGGCTTTGGGGACACTGCTTATCAGCTACGGCAGTTGGGCAGAATCTCCATTTTTTCATTTTCTTCCATTCTTCCAATCTCCATTTTTCCAAGTGCGATGCGGAGCCGATACCGCCACTGTGCCGACAATAGAGGTCGCAGTGTACTCGTACTAGTCTACGCGACGCCCAATCGCTTTGAACAATTTCTACGAGGAAAGTGCATACACAAAAAAGAAAAAAAATAAAAGCCTTAGCTACGGGGAAATTCGAAAAAAAGGAAGCTTTTTTTCTCGAAAACTAAAAGAGTTTTAATATATATATATATATATATATATATATATATATATATATATATATATATATATATATATATATATATATATATATATATATATATATATATATATATATATATATATATATATATATATATATATATATATATATATGGGGCTGATTGGGATAGGTATCGATAGGAGGCATCTGTGCGGCATTCAACGAGAGAACGACACGCTTCCGAACCTAAATTCCTCCGGTACGGTCGGATCACGCCTTACGCGCCGCCCTCTTTACCCCCTCCACGTGGCCAAAACAGGCTCTGCACAAAAGTGTCGCTCAGCAGCGATCCTCACTGCCCCCACCCGACCCACACACCGTTCGAAACTGCGCGGCGCTGTGTCGTTCTCTCGTTGAACGCCGTATAGATTTTTCCTTTTGGACGTCACTTTTCACGCCACCCACTATATAAGCCTCGGACAAACCGCCAACATGTGTATACACATAAACACACCGCGGGTGTGCACCGTCCAAGCAAAGCGAAGCTTCGTTTTCTCTCTCGGACTCACGCGCCACTGGACATCACGCAGTCACTGCGGGTTACATGTATATGTTACTAGACAAGCAGTATCATATATACAGGGTGAGGCACATAAAGTGTTACAGAGCAATAGCACTCAAACTGTTGATCATATCCGAAAATGTTTCAGATAAAAGTTTCAGTGTTCGAGAAGGCCTTCATACTGGACCACCCTATTTTTTTATCGGTGGAGGCGCTGAAGCTACGTCAAGGTCAACTCCACTTTTTAAAACAGAATGGTACATTTTTTTCAACCATCTTGTGGAGCACTTCATACCGCATAAAAATCATTAGGCGGTCAAAGTCGTTCACGGTCATTCAAGGTCACCTATTAAAATGAAAAACAAATCTAAATAACTTTATTTCGATATTTAGATTTGTATCATCGATACTGACCTTGAATGACCTTGAACGACTTTGTCCCCCGATGTTTTTTATGCGGCTCGAGGTGTTCCGCAAGATGGTTGAAAAAAATGTACCATTCCATTTGAAAAAGTGGAGTTGATCTTGACGTAGCTTGAGCGCCTCCATCGATCAAAAAATAGGGTGGGCCAGTATGACGACCTTCTCGAACAGTGAAACTTTTGTCTGAAACATTTTTGGATATGATCAATAGTTTGAGTGCTATTGCTCTGTAACACATTATGTGCCTCACCCTGTGTATATATATGTATGTGTGTGTGTGTGTGTGTGTGTGTGTTTGTTTGGGTTTCACTCACACAGGGCCGTACTCACAAGGGCAACCGCCTTACCCTAATCGTAGGTATACTTGTGCTGCACGTCGAAGTTGGTATGCGCTTATGTATATATGTCCTTTAAGAATTTTTATATCGATTTTTTATGGAGATTTATACTGATTTATATGGAGATTGTCGTTTCGGTCCTTACTTTTCGGGCCCCCCAATACCCATATACAAAGTGTCCTGTTATGAATGGATCATCCTGCAACAGTCGATAGGTCAGATCATGTCTACTATATGCTGGAATTTCAGTTTAGCAAAAGTCCCTCAGTTTTCGAGATTTTGTTATTTTTTTAAGAGAAAAATCATCTGTTTTTCGCATGCCACTTCTATAAATGATATGAATCGACAATAACTAAGCAACTTTTTAAAGTAATTGGCACGGTATGCGTAGTACTTTTTTTTTAACGGCGCAGGTTATCAAAGTTGGTTTGTATTAAAATTCTGCATAAGATCTTTTTTCTGCTTCAGATTCTGCATAAAAATTCGGCATACGATCTTTTTTTCATAAAGTTTCCTCAACATTTAAGGGTAAAAAGAAGATTTGTGTAGATAATACAAATAACGAAGGGTATTTTAAAAAAAGCCACGTCATAAAAAGTTATTCGTGGAAATGGCATGCGAAAAACCAAAAGCAGATGATTTTTATCTCGAAAACCGTGGATCTTTTACTAAACTGAAATTCCAGCATATAGTAGGACATGATCTGGCCTATCGACGGTTACAGGATTATTCATTCATAACAGGACACCCTGTATATACAGGGTGACCCGAAAAGTAACGTCTAAAAGGAAAATCTAGATGCCTCGCACCATTACCTATCCGAATCACTCCCATCCTCCGATGTTTTTTAGTGTTCGAGAATAAAAGCATTGAAAAAAAACATTTCCGATTTTTTCTGTAGCATGGGTTTTCATTTTTGTTCTCTTTTGCGCGTGTACTTTTCTCCGGGAAGTTTTCAAAAGCAATTGGGCGTCGCGTAGACCAGTGGGAGTACAGTGCGACCTCTATTATCCGCACAGCGGCGGGATCGGCTATGCATCGCACTTGCAAAAGCAGAGGTCGCACACTATCCACTCAAGCCGACTCTGCGCAACTGACGTAGCTGATAAGCAGTATCCCTCAAAGCCTTCTCTCAGACCGCGGTCACATTGGCGAGCTATTAACTGGTAGATAGTGTGCTAGTAAACTAGTATCTAGATGTTATCACTAGATAGATCACACCTAGTACTATTAACGCTGAGCACTGTGGTGGTGGAATATTGAACTGTCGGATAGTACCAAGCGAGTAACGCTAGACTACTAGTCCCAAAGCTATATCTCAATCTGCGCACCAGTTCTGAATTTTTGTAAAAAAAAATTTCAAAAAAAAATTCAAAATTTTGGAAAAAACCTGAATTTCGAGATACAAATCAAAATATTGGAAAAAACCTGAATTTCGAAATACAAATCAAAATTTTGGAAAAAACCTGAATTTCGAAATACAAATCAAAATGTTGGAAAAAACCTGAATTTCGAAATACAAATCCAAATTTTGGAAAAAACCGGAATTTCGAAATACAAATCAAAATTTTGGAAAAAACCTCAATTTCGAAATACGAATCAAAATTTTGAAAAAAAAATCAATTTTTTTTTATTTTCAAAATTTAGATTTTTACGCAAATTTTGAATGTTTTCGTGATTCGCGTAAAATTTACATGGTTTTTGGGCATGTATTGGATTAACAAAAAACCTAGAAACATTGTTCATTTTCTCAATATTTGCAAAGTGGCGTTGGATTTTCCAAAACGGCAGAAAAAGTCATCTTTTTGTACTTTTTCAAATCAATATTAAGCTTAGAAAAAAAAATATTCCTCTAAAATACCAAAAGGCACTTATAAAGGATTTATTCAAGTTTTCAAAACCCACCTTCCGCTCGCTGTACGATTATCACTTCATGAGATATCGATGATCAAAGAAAAAAGTTGACTTTTCATTCAATCGGCGATATTTCAGCAACAAAGAGCAAAAAACGAAATTGAAGCTAAAGAACCACGCTCCATGACCTCAGCATTGATAAAGCCAGGAATTTTTTTTTGACCCTATGGACGCTTTTGAAAAAACAAAAAATGTCGAAATTTTTTTCTTCCCGCTATTTCTTATGATAGCGCCGAGCTTGATACTAAACAAAAATGGCCCGCAAGATTCTTAAAGTAAACATTTCAAGCGACAAAATGCTTTTTTGCCCCCCCCCCCCCCCCGGTACGACTATTTTGCACGGAATTACGGCTTTTCGAAGATGACTCAAATTTTTTTTAAATGTTCCGTTCCCTTAATTTTTTGCTGAGTGTAACCTCGTAGATCAAATTGCAGTTTAGCTCTTCTTGAACTATGAAATAGCTACTAGTTAATACCTCACGCAACAGCTTGGCGTTTCTCCCACCATGCGCTACACCGATCGATAGGCACATAGTGGGGGGCTATTTTTTATTTTTTCTATTTTTACTATTTTTTCGACTTTTCATCAAAATCCAAGGCATCAACGTTAGTGTTCAGTTGATAATTTGTTTATCGCTCAACAGTGCACTTCCCCAGATAGAAAAACGTGCTGTGAAAATTAACGTTTCAGCATCATAGGGCGGCACACCATGGCACCACTATCGTGTATTTTGCTTCCGCATTAACGGGTTATACGCAGTTGGAGATTTCAAAAAACCGATTTTTTTATTGCATTTTCCGAATGTACATATATGTGAGTATATTCCCTGAAAATTTCGAATCGATCCTGCGAATATTCTCGGAAATACACACATATTTATAAGGACGCTCGGAGCGTGTCTCCGAGCGTGCGAGAAACTTCAAACGCGCTTTTCTCAATACGGTGTGAACTTGTCAGATATATTCTTCAGGTATTGATCGAAGGAATAAGATATCCGATAATTATTTCAATTTTTTTCAACGACTTAACGAAAAAAAAAATGGTCGAAAATCGAAATTTTCTTTCCAGAGCCACCATATTATCAGTACAGTACATGGTTTGGCGAAATAAATCGTGACGACAACACAAGCGAAAACAATCGCGAGGCAAGCACATACGCGGAGATAAATAAATAAATGCTTTTATTTCCTCGAAAAGTGAAAAAATATCACAAACAGGGGGGTGATTCGTGTAGGCACGTGGCATCTGGATTTTCCTTCGGTCACTTTTCCAGCCACCCTGTATACAGATATGAATGTGTGTGACTACCTATAGATTACAGGGCGCCGTCGGCGCAAAATACTCTCGCTACGTGAGATCCCGGTGGTCCAACGAGGCGACGACTACGGCGTCGAGCGTTCGTATCAGCGGGGCGCGCTCGCTCGTCTACACGCTCTCGGGTTATTGCTCAGCGCGAGTCTCTGCGAGCGCGCGGGACACGCGACGACGTACGTGCATAGAGCGCGCACCGCGGCGGTCGCGCAGCTCTCTCGCGAAGGCGCGCGCGCAGCACACTCGTCTCTTTCGTGCGCGCCGAATATACAACAAAGGGAGGGCGCGCGAGCGCGTGTGTTGAGACTGCAGTTGAGAGTACGCGCGCGTCGAAGGAGGACACGGCGCGGGAGTGTGTTGCGAAGCGCGTGGGTGCGTCGTCGTTGTTGTTGGTGGAGTGACACGAACCAAACAACAACAACGAAATCGTAGTTTTTTCTCGTCGTTTGTTATCTTTTTTGCGCGCGTAGATCGCGCGCGCTGTTGTACTCTCACGACCCTGGGGCGAGGGAGAAAGAGAGGCAGCGAGAAAATAAAAATCCTGACTCTGGCATTCGGACGAGGGAGCCAGGATTCCGGGAACTTCGACGTCTATTTTATCCGCGAGAACGACAATAAGAGGAACGAAAGGACGACGAAGGTTCATCTTCAGATTTATTCATTTATATGTGCATGTGTGCGTATGTGAGGGCGGGTCGAAATGAAATTCATCTCTGAACACATCTAATGATAATTCTCACGGGTCTGCTCAAGCTTGAGAAAATACCGATTTTCAATGTTTTTTCTTTCGGACGAGAGGACCGAGATGCTGAGGTCGGGATTTTACAGATGATTGATACATAGTCTTGCCAAGATTGAGGTTTTTTCAAATTGAATGATATTGATAAACAATGAAGATGTTATTATTTTAATGTATAATGTAAGTGTAATACAGCTTTGATAATATCAATAATAATAATATCTTAATAATAATATAACTGAAGTATAATTTTGAAAACTTTAATAATAATAAAACTTAAGTATAAGAATAAAACTTTCGTATGACCAGATTCCTTTACAAAATTTTTAAAATTACTATGCTGCCAACCTGTAGACAAAAAACGTTTTTAATTTTCCGTCTTTTTTTTCTATATGAAACAATTTATATATTTTTTGTTCGTTGAAGCCTTCGCAATAAAGTAGAATCTCTAAACAAGTGACGATTCTTGTATCACTATATATATATATATATGGCTCGTAAGAAAAAAATCGATTTTTTTCTTTATATATAAAAGACTTCTCTATAAAAGAAGACATTTCTAGATAAAACAGATAACCAAGAGTATTTTTTCTTAACCGGGACAAAAAAGATATGCAGGATTATCCATTCATAACAGGGCAACCTGTTATGAATGGATAACGATATATATGTATATTAGGTAATAATGTGATCTAAAAAAACAACAGATTTTTGTGACGGAAAACAAATTTATTGAGTATCGAATGCCCTTCTTTGTCGCTATTCTTTTTACGTGAAAAGCGAACAGCCAGTGTTTCAAACAACGAAAAAAAAGGAAAATACTTGAAAATGGCTTGCTGCCCCTTTGAAAACCGACCTGGAGGGCTCACTCTTTTCGGGATTTTAGCAAAATGATATTCGAACTCTTTTGCTATGATTCGGGAGAAAAAAAATCGATTTTTTCTGCATCTTCCTATATATATATATATATATATATATATATATATATATATATATATATATATATATATATATATATATATATATATATATATATATATATATATATATATATATAGGAAGATGCAGAAAAAATCGCATCGAAAAATCGAAAAAAGCGAACAGCCAGTGTTACAAACAACGAAAAAAAAGGAAAATACTTAAAAATGGCTTGCTGCCCCTTTGAAAACCGACCTGCAGGGCTCACTCTTTTCGGGATTCTAGCAAAATCATATTCGAACTCTTTTGCTATTTTTTTTCTCCCGAGTCATAGCAAAAGAGTTCGAATATGATTTTGCTAAAATCCCGAAAAGAGAGAGAAAAAAAATCGATTTTTTTTCTCCCGAGCCATAGCAAAAGAGTTCGAATATGATTTTGCTAAAATCCCGAAAAGAGTGAGCCCTCCAGGTCGGTTTTCAAAGGGGCAGCAAGCCATTTTTAAGTATTTTCCTTTTTTTCGTTGTTTGAAACACTGGCTGTTCGCTTTTCACGTAAAAAGAATAGCGATAAAGAAGGGCATTCGATACTCAATAAATTTGTTTTCCGTCACAAAAATCTGTTGTTTTTTCAGATCACATTATTACCTTATATATATATATATATATATATATATATATATATATATATATATATATATATATATATATATCGTTATCCATTCATAACAGGCTGTTATGAATGGATAATCCTGCATATCTTTTTTGACCCGGTTAAGAAAAAATACTCTTGGTTATCTGTTTTATCTAGAAAAGTCTTCTTTTTAACCTTAAATGTTAAGGAAACTTTATAAAAAAAGATCTTGTGCAGAATTTTCATACAAACCAATTCGAACATCTGACTTTGATGGGCTGCGGTGCAAAAAACATGTACTACGCATATCGTGCCAATTATTTAAGAAAGTTGCTTAGTTATTGTCGATTCATATCATTTGTCGAAATGGCATACGAAATACGAAAAGCAGATGATTTTTTTCGAAAAATAAGGTAAAGCCCAAAATCTCGAAAACCGTGGGATCTTTACTGCACTGAAATTCCAGCATACAATAGGACGTGATCTGACCTATCGACGGTTGCAGGCTTATCCATTCATAACAGGACATCCTGTATATATATGAAAGGGAATTCACTTTGAAGGCTCACCATTTTTTTCGATGTTCTTTATACCATCGAGAGAAATGGAATTCCAATGTTTCTGTAATTCCCTATATATATATATATATATATATATATATATATATATATATATATATATATATATATATATATATATATAGGGTATTGCAGAAAAAACAGTTTTATTTCTTTCAATCCATAACTAGAAAAAAATTAGAGTATGGTATAAAAAAAAAAATCGGAAAAAAAATGACGGGCCCTCAAAATAAATTCCCAAGGGCGCCACAAGCAATTTTTCGGGTTTTTCATTTTCTTTTCTATCAAAACAGTGTATTTCACATCTCAAATAAAACATGATCTTAAAGTTTGCATCATTCGAATCCAACGAAAAATCTCTTCTATATTTTTATTTCCTCATCATTATTACTTTACGGAATATTTTTCTCCAGAAATGAATTTTCGATCTCTAAATAAGCGACTCAAAAAATGATTGAAGGTTTTTCGTAACGAAGATTCCCGAAAAGAATTTCGAGCGCTTGAAAAATAATGTTCATTCCAATCCAACAATACAAACTCCAAATGGGCAAAAAAAAACGAAATAATGAGGAACAAAAAATGACATACATATTTACGTTGTTGATAACAGACCGCGGGGATTCCGACGCCTGGACGTTCAGCGTCGTCTCCAGGGACTCCCGACTCGTGGGGAACTTATGCACAGCGGGTCTCTTTGGTTCACTGAAAATCTTGATTGTTCTCATCAGGGAGGATTATCGTGGAGGATTTATAAGATTGCGATCAAGAATGATCGGATCGAAGAATAAGCCATGTGCCTCGTCACGCCGCGGCCTCGGCTTCGTCAGGATGCTCGTAGGGTCGCTCGTTATCGTCCTGCTCATCGCGCCGATTCGTGCGAACGGCTACGAGGCCCGACGGCGCCTCGAACGCGTCAATCCCGCGGCGGGCAATTCCGATTGTCCCCAGAAGTGCATGTGCTTCGTGAACGCGGTCAGATGCATGTTTCAGAGCATCACCAGGATACCGAGGATACCCACGAACACTACGGTACTGTAAGTTGAGAAAATCATCGATCGGTCCCACCTTTTAAACAAGCTTTCATTCAAGGGGTGAGACGCAGTCAGAGGCGTGAAAAAACGAGCATTTTCAATAATTTTTTTTTATGATAATTAAGTTTGTTTTACAAAAGTGGTTACACAGACTTTTTATGTTATATTTCAACTTGACTTGTACAAATTTTCAAAGAAAAATATTGATTATTTATAAAAAATATCGCCATATTTGTCGGACCCCCTTCGGCATGTGGTGCTTTGCGGTGACCATCATAAAATTGTACTGGATCATCTGAAATCAAAAAACCAAAAAAATCATTAGTTTCATAATAAATCTAGTCCTTAATCGGAGCTTTTTTTTTCAATTAATAAAATGGTGGCTACCGCCAAATAACTTTCGATTTTCGACCAAAAAATTGCTCGTTTATTGTTTGAAAAAATAGAAATTGTCAACAAAAACGAAAATCCTTCGATTAAGGACTAGTTTTTAATGCTATCAATAAGCACAGCAAATTTCATCAAAATCCATCAAGTGGTTTTTGAATTATAATGGTCACCGAATTGAAAAACATAGTTTCGAGAAAAACGCGTTTAAGGCGTTTTTGTTAAGACCCCCACTTGTAGCGCAAAAAAAAGGCCTTTTTCATGATTTTTTTTAAAGAAAACTACAAAACTTTTTTAATCGATCAATATACCATCTTAAAGAACACATCTTGAAGAACTTTCAGTAACTTTTTTATTGGAAAATATTACATTGTTTAGTGGCAAATGGCCGTCAATGAAATAATGTTTTTATATACACGGTTTGCGGTGACCAACATTGCAGCGAAGTGGATCATCTGAAAAAAAAATGCGGATGGATTTAGTCAAATATAAGTATAAACTAGTCTTTAATCGGAGGATTTTAAAAAATATTCATTTTTCACAAAATGGCGGACAGTCAAAGTTAATGGTTCGATTTTAACGAAAAGAACGGCCGTTTTTTGGCTATAAAACGGCCATTTTTTTTTTCGAAAAAAAAATCGAACGATTAAAGACTACATTTTCATGTATTAAATAAGCCTGCAAAATTTCAAGAAGATCGGTTCATTAGTGTTCGAGTAATCTTGGTCACCGACCTCAGAAATGCCATTTTGAGAAAAACGCGTTTAAAGTTTCTCTTTCAACGCTCATATCTCAGTCAATTTTGTTCGGACCGACTCGAAATTCGCAAGTGGAGGTGACCCCTTAAATTACTTAAAATTTTATTCTGAGTTGGATAAAACATTGACTGACGTAGTTCTTCCATCAATAATGTTATACATTTTCCAGGTGGTCGTAACACACAAGTTTTCCTTGTTCGCGTAATAAAAATATATGATTGCATAATTTTGCTCTTTAATTATATATTTTATGAAAAATTAGCATCTGCAGAATTCAAAGACAGCTCGTACGGATTTTTTTGAGGCTCATTGGCAAAAATTCACAAACCGTCGTTTGACTCAACTGGACCGCTCCAATGCCCTCAATCGTAACGCGATAGCATGTAGTTTTACGTGTGCACACATTTGTGGGGAGGTTTAAAAAAATGTATTTAGAAGCGGCAAATTCGTTGCTGCAATTATACGATCGTCGATAAATTTCCGAATACCGTCTCGCGGGAGTTCTACGAATTTTACTGTCTCTCCGTGCGCAACGGCTCTGGACGAGTATAGAAAATCGCCGGTCCCGAGTCCACGTGCAGGCTACACCGTTGAAATTGCCACAACGAAATATCTCGAGAGGAATGAATTTTGGGAATAAATGTTTCGGACAAAAGTTTCACAGTTTCAAGAAATGAAAAAAATAATACTGCCGGATATTTTTTAATCGCCGGCCTTTTTCAAGCTTATTTTAACGTTAACGCTAGTTTTTTTTTTTTCAAAATCGGAACCGTTGTTTTTTAATACAGAATAATTTATTGCGTATTAAAGTTGGTAACTTTTGTTCGAAACTTTTTATTCGTTTGACTTCAATTTGTCAATATATTTTTTATATTTGACAAAATATTTTAATATTCCCTTCCGATTTATTCGCCGTTTAGCTCGATTCGTATTCGATTTGCAGTCTATTCGAATCTATTCGAAGGGCAATCTATCCGAATATTCGGAATATTTTTGAAAATTCAACTGTTCTTGAAATATCTTGAAAAATTGCTGATCTATTTTCTCATCTCTTACTCTCCCTCTTTCTCTTTCTCATTCCCATGCCCTCGTCTCTCGGGCAAACCTTTCGATATCAATTGAAGTTTATGTATTCGCTAGATTTTCTCGTGCACTCGTTCGCTAATTCAAGGGATGACTCATGGAGACGCGCGGTCCATTCTCGAGACGAGATTCCACGCATCGTCTATGATAGTTCGAACATGTACATGTCTAAATATTATTTACACACACACACACACTACCGACCAAACGTTTCCGGGCACTTTAGATAATTACAAAACTTTCGATCAAATTAATTATATTATTCTAATAAAATTTTGCAATTTTCCAAAGTGATCAAAAGTTTTGCAATTATTCAAAGTCATCAAAAGTTTTGCAATTATCTGAAGTGTATGTAAACTTTCGGCCGGTAGTGTGTATATATATATACAGGGTGTCCCTCTTATCTCTGCCACCCGAAATAAGTCGGCAATTATCGACGTCACAAAAAAATGATCCCGACAAAAGTTGTACGGTGTGAAGGGGGCCATCAAATGCGACCAATTTTTTTATTTTGGTGCACGCGCTGACGCACAGTTAAGGTCAAATCCAAGGTCATTCGAGGTCAGTATCGATGATACAAATCTAAATATGTCGGATCACTACCAAATATTTGGTAGTGATCCGACATATTTAGATTTGTATTTTATTTCAATCCTCGGTGACCGTGAATGACCTTGAACGGCTTTGACCCCCTAATGTTTTTTTTCATGCGGCTTGAGGTGCTCCACAAGATATATAGGGTGGTTGGCACATGGACCAACATAAATTTTTGGGGATTGGGGGGCGGGGGGTGATTTGCTACTTTTTTCACCCTTAGACCCTATGTCCTAAGTGTCACGGTAATTAACATATGATTTTTTTTCCTTTTTTTTAATTACCCGAAATGTTGCCTTTAGATCGTCATTACTTTTTTGTTTGTGGTTGTAATAGCCCGAAATAACTTTTGTTGTATTCTGCAATGTATGTATATTATGAATAAATCAATTTTTTTCATATTGATTTTTTGATATATCATATATTTTTTGTATTTTGTATCATATATATATATATATATATATATATATATATATATATATATATATATATATATATATATATATATATATATATGAAATGTATGTTTATTGTAAATGAATCATTATTCGATACAATTGGTTTCGAGAAAGTGACTCTTGAGTCACTTTCAGTCTTAAAAATGTGTAAATGTATGAAAAATTTCAACTTCTAAATTCATTATTAAAAAAAAACTTATTGTCTTTATTTTGACCACGTAATGAATGATTTCTATGACATGTAGCATGCCGTTGGAAATGGTATGAAGTAGAGAACATTTTGAAACAAAGCTAAGTTCAAAATAGTTTTTAGTTTTTTTAAAAATTAATTTGGAAGTTCACATTTTTCATACATTTACGCATTTTTAAGACTTCGGAAGCTCGTGGGTCATTTTCTTGAAACCAATTGTATAAAAAAATACATGATACAAAATACAAATAATATATGATATATCAATTTACTTTGTATCATATATGATATATATATATATATATATATATATATATATATATATATATATATATATATATATATATATATATGATACAAAGTAAATTGATATATCATATATTATTTGTATTTTGTATCGTGTATTTTTTGATACAATTGGTTTCAAGAAAATGACCCACGAGCTTCCGAAGTCTTAAAAATGCGTAAATGTATGAAAAATGTCAACTTCCAAATTCATTTTTAAAAAAACTAAAAACTATTTTGAACTTAGCTTTGTTTCAAAATGTTCTCTACTTCATACCCTTTCCAACGGTATGCTACATGTCATAGAAATCATTCATTACGTGGTCAAAATAAAGACAAAAAGTTTTTTTTTTAATAATGAATTTAGAAGTTGAAATTTTTCATACATTTACACATTTTTAAGACTGGAAGCTCAAGAGTCACTTTCTCGAAACCAATTGTATCGAATAATGATTCATTTACAATAAACATACATTTCAGAATACAGCAAAAGTTATTTCGTGCTATGAAAACCACAAATAAAAAGTTACGACGATTAGAAGGCGGAATTTCGGGTGATTAAAAAAAAAACGAAAAAAATCATATCTCAATTACCGTGACACTTAGGACATAGGGTCTAAGAGTGAAAGAATTAGCCAATGAACCCCCCAATCGCCCAAAAAAATGTGTCGGTCCATGCGCCAAACACCCTGTGTGTATATATTTATACATAGTATAGCGAACAAACGACTTCAACGAGAGCCGGATGGCAAAGCTCTTCGGATTATTGGCGTGTGTTATCCACGGTGTGCTCTCGTGCGCGTATTTACAAGCGCGCGCGCTCAAAATCTATTTTAGCATATACCGAATGTATACAGGCGCGACGAAAGTTAGAGAAAAAGGAAAAAAAAGAGAAAGAGGAATAGAGAGAAAAAGAGAACCGTTTTACGAAGGGAAACGCAGAATGCCTCACGGTTTATCCATAAATCACGTCATCAGTGTGCGTGTGTGTGTATATAAACATAAATATATATATATATATATATATATATATATATATATATATATATATATATATATATATATATATATACACACACACACACACAAACATACACACATACATACATACATACATATATATATATATATATATATATATATATATATATATATATATATATATATATATATATATATATGTGCTGCACCATGTGCTGCACGTTTTTCCATGAACATTAAAACGCCTTTGTATACATCTACAAAATTGGCCGGAAATCTATACCCAGTGTGCTCCACTTAAATATCCCCACCCGAATATCTTCCCAACTGTTGACGGTACGAAAATATGTTTCGGACAAAAGTTAAATGGTATCGAGGCCGCGTTATCCAGCGTCAGAATGTTCTATTCCAATGGTATCGAAGTTTGCATCGTTCGAATGCGGTTGAAGTGTATTTTTTTTTTCGTACTCCCGTATTGTTATTAGCACATTTAAGCTACGAAAGTCAGGAAACATTTTTGAAAAAACCCTTTTTTTAAATTTGTAACCAAAAACTGCAAAAATATATTTTGGACTATAGTAAAACTAAAGAAATGGAAAAATCGAAAGAAACTTTCGTTGCATTCAAACGATACACACTTCAACACCATGTATTCTATGTGAAAGCATCGACGACATATGAGGGTCAATGTCGTTTTATAAAATGGAATCGTGCCTTTTTTAATTTATTACTGGCGGCATTGCTATTGTATCTTATCGTATTACGATTTTTTTTTATATGGACATAGCGCTATTCGAACATTTTCATAGCGAAACGCGCTTGCGAACACGGACATACGTGTAGGAAAATCGTAACGGAGTCGTATCTGTACGTGGAGTATTATTTATTTTTTAGAAAAAAATTGAATTGTTCATCTATAATTATATATATATATAATTATAGATGAACAATTCAATTTTTTTCTATATATATATATATATATATATATATATATATATATATATATATATATATATACACATACATACATACATACATACATATATATATATATTTAAATCTATTTATAAATAGATAATATAGATAATAGAAATATAGTAAAATAAATAGATTTTTTTTTAAACCAAAAAACTCTATTCATTTTACTTCATCCACCTATAGCTGAGAAAGAGTTGAATTTACGGGCTCGGCTTATAAGACTTTTTTGTAGAAAATTACTTTCTCTACATAGTTCTCATTTGAATTTTTTTCGATATATCTAATAGCTTAGGCGTTACAGCCGTTTGAATAGATATTTTCATACAATATTCACTCGAAATAATGATACCGCTGAAACGGTTGAATTTACGGACATGGCTCAGTGAACTTTATTGTAAAGTATCATATTTCCGATGAGAACCCACTTGGAAAATATCGCGATATCAAAATTCGCGGAATGGTAACACTAATAATGAGAAAAACATTTTTTTCAATGTTAATCAAATGGGAAACCTTAAATTTTGATTCGCGACCTGTAAATATTTTTTGACAACACCCCCCTTTCACGAAACTTCGTTTTTGGGTACCAACTAAAGGTTTTGGGGCACGATGGGTCAAAAAAAAAGTTCCCCCGAAACGAATCACCCTAATACATACACATAAATTTCATTAATTGTATGTAATTTCTCAGAAGGGTACTTGTTGCGTTGGGTACTAACGATACAGAGACCAGGACGGACATTTTTCATGTTGAAGTTTCCATCGTTGGGATGCAACGAAAAATAACCTTCCTTCAAATGTTCACATTTTTTTTGCTGACTCTTGTCAGGGTACGAAAATCACTCAAATGATTTTTCCATCTTCGATAGAGATTTACGACTTTTATGAATGAAAGAGAGTTTTGAATATAACAAAAATAAAGAAATTTAAAAAATAAAAAAGGACTTCCTTTGCCCTTCAACGATGCACACTTCAACGCCATGATTTTTGGAATGTTTGTACGTGCGCGCATCGGACAACTGCTCGACGAATTTTATGAAAATTTGACACAGATACAGCTCATAGCCCGGATTAACACACAGCCAACTTTTTGTCCCGATCCGTTAACCCGAAATTTCAGCTCAACGTGCACTTGTTAAGGCGAGAAATCCCTTTAGGAGCGTGAAAATAGGTATTTTTCGGGAATTTTTTTAGAGGGGGTAAAATAATGTCATAATTTTCAAATTTGGACATGAGTTTATTACAACTGTCAAGTTAAAAAAAAAAATTTTTTTGGAGATGACCACCAAAATGGCGGCGATATTAAGGGTGCAGTTGTCATTCTTTTTCTGTTGATCGGAAAAAGATTTAATAAGTGTCATTCGTTTACTGACATATTAAGGGGACGGATATACCTAAAAAATGATGAAAAAGTGCAACATTGAAATTTGGGAGCCTTTTTACTCCTAAGTTCGAATTTTCGACCATTTTATCGACATATTTGACCCCATAAAAATTATTTATTTACACGCTACCTTTTAAACTTTAGGTATATCCTACCGAAAATATTACTGAGAGTAACCTCCCAAAATTTCATCCAAATCGGCCGATAACTTTTTGAGCTACAACACGAGCAGTTTTTGAAAAAGTAGTTTCGAAATAATCGCGTTTAAAGTTTACTCGCTACCTGACCGCATGCCGTCCCCGCGCTTTAGACTGTATGCGATAACTTCGCAAGTATTCGATATTTCGAGTTTTCCTTCGGTCAGTATATACTTTGGGTATCATACTTTCGAAATATGTAAAAAAATCGATTTTTCGAAAATTCTAAAGGGATTTCTCGCCTTAAGGAGGTTGGAGTGGTCCAGTTGAGTCAAATGACGGTTTATGAATTTTTTTTTTCAATCAACCCCAAAAAATGCATACAGGGTATGAATTTATTCTGCCAATGCGATTTTTTCATAAAATATACAATCAAAATGCAAAATTATACATTTTTAAATTTTTATTACGTAAACAAGAAAAACTTTCGTGTTACTACCGACTTGAAAAAGTATAACATTATCGATGATTATGAAAAAACTGCGTCAGCGAAGGTTTTACACAAATCAGAATAAAATTTTAAGTAATTTAAAATGATGCCTATTTATATTTTTTTCTTATATTATTTCAATATTTATGTCACGGGATTATTCATTATTACTTAATATTAATTAATATTTATTAATATTTATTGATATTTATTAATATTAATACTTAATATTAATATAAAAAATAAAACTTAATATTAATTGATATTAATTAATTAATATTAAGTGTTGCCGAAATACAGCAACTTCGGGGACATTGAGGTTGGCAGCAATGCTCTTTATTCGCCAGCCAAGATTCGTAATCTTTCAACAAACCATCATGGCTCATTATTGAATATACGTGGTTACGATGGGCAAGATGGGTTTTTTTTTCTCTAAATGTTTACAAATGTTTACAAATGCGTAATTTATAATTATGCCTATTTATATTTATCCCACGAGATTATTTATAATTACCATAAATGAATATTAAGTGTCGTCGAAATGCGGCAACTTCGCGGACATTGAGGTTGGCAGTGATGCTCTTCATCAGCCAGCCAAGATTTGTAATCTTTCATCAAACCCTGATGGTTCAATATTGAATATATATGGTCCACGATGGGCAAGATGGTTTTTTTTCGATATGTTTACAACCACTTAGTTTGCGTTGATCCGTTGTTAAAAATGGTTCATCTTGGTGCTAAATAGCACTAAAATTACATCACCCGCAGCGTGAATCTTGCCCATTCAACCGCACGTAAAATTACACACATTAAACTATTTTTTATCTCTGGTGTTTTGTGGTGAAAAAATTTCAAAAAAATCCTAAAGACTCAGCATAGTCTCGGCAATAAGATATATTTTTTTTCAAATTTAATCTCGGGTTCTGGCTAACGTTTTCTCGGGGAGTCTTACCCCGCGGTACAATAATTCGACGATAGATGGCGCTGCACCTACTTTTTATCGCGCTTTAGCCTCATTCACTCCAAAACTCTAAAAGGAGCGACTACACGCCACCACTCGTTATCGTCCATAACTGATCATTCTACATTTGAGTTTCGTAAAAAAAAAAAAACATCAAAGTCTGCTATAATTGTGTACCCGGACATTTTGCTTCGTGATTTTCGTTGCACAACGTAACCTAACCTAGCAGTGAAATCCTAACGACGAATAAATTCTCCCGACTGAGCTGACATTTTTCTTGGCACAGAGATCTGAGATTCAACAAGATCTCCGATATCCGCGCGGGCTCGTTCCACGGCCTCGCCAAATTGGAGACTCTTCTGTTGAACGACAACGAGATTCGTAACGTTCGTGCAAACGCGTTTGCCGGCCTTCCGAATCTTCGCATACTTTATCTCTACAAGAATCGCATCGAGGTCATCGTCCCGGGCGCCTTCACGGGCCTCCGCAGACTCGAACAACTCTACCTTCATCACAATCGTTTGCGCGAGATAAGAAAGGACACGTTCAAGGATCTGCCGCGGCTCGAACGCCTGTTTCTGCACAACAACAAGCTGCGCCGCGTGCCGGACGACGCGTTCGAGAACGTTGGCCCGATGACGAGGCTGAGACTCGACAGCAACGCCCTCGTGTGCGATTGCGATCTGATGTGGCTGGTGGAACGTTTGCGGGACAAACCGGCGGGCGAAATGGCCGCGGTCTGTCAGTCACCCGACGAAATGCAGGGACGCTCGCTCAGCGCGATGACCACGTCGGATTTTCACTGCGGTATTTCATTTTTATTGTTTTATCGATGAGGAACATGAGAGTATTAATTTTGTCATTTTTTTCATTTGACATTACAAAATGTACATAAAAAACATGAATTTCTCATGTTCGTTGCACCGGGAGTCACCTAGCGGGGGCGTTAGAACTACGCCGCGTTGTGCTTAGTTCCGGACGCTGACGGTAGGCTCGCTGGTCGTGGCTGTCGGTAAAAATGGCCGCGCCGACAATACCGGCGGACAAATTGTCGCTATTGGGGAGGTTGGAGCGGTCCAGTCGAGCCAAATGACGGTTTATTGATTTTTTTTTCAAATAAACCGTAAAACAATGCGTACGATGATAGATTTATTCTGTAGATGCTATTTTTTCATAAAACATATCGTGAGGGGATTTTTTTCGATGGTTAAAACACGGTTGTCTGAATTTTTATGTCAAATCAAAGCGCTCATGAAGAACGGAAAATAAATTTTTGAACGTTTATTTTTACTTTTTTGACATTATTTTTAAGGTTGACAATGTCTTCGAAAAAAAAGTCGTCCTCACGGTGTACACGGTTGTGGTGGTAAATATCCGAAATAAAATTTCTAAAAAGATTATCAATCAGTATGAAAGCCACTGTCATGCTGTGGAGGTTGTTTTAATAAAAGTTGACAAGATGGCGGTTTGAAAAAAAAGTGTCGAAATTTGCCTATTTTTACAATTTTTTGCTAAAATAATATGAAGATTAAAAAAAAACCTTGTGTCGAATGCTCCTTAAGGGGTTAGGCCACAGTAACGGGTATAAAATCATGTGCGAATTTAACAATTTTTTTTCCGTATGAAAAAGTGATTCACTCATAAAATTAATTACACATCTATTTAGTATGAATATCTGTTAGTAGCTGTTAGATTTTTTTTTTTCGATGTACAAAATAGCCGACTATTAATATTTTCTTTTGTTATCTTTTTTTTAGGCGCTCCGCGGCGTGACATTTAGCATCCACGATTTTTTACCTAGAACAAAAAACAAAAATTTTCGTCAATCTGCATTAGAATACCTAGAGAAGTACGTAAGGAATTGAAAAAATATTCTTTTATTCAAAAGTTGTAGGTATTTGAATGTTCTTGTAGTTGTAGGAATGAATTCTCAGTGAAAAATTTCGTATAAAACTGCTCATAGAATGAAAAGTTTTCGATTAATCAGAAATTCCGTACGTACTTCTCTGCGAAATGCAATTAGGAACATAACTTTTAAATTTGAAGTAAATCGAGTGAAAATTGTTGAAGTCATCACGCCAATTGGAAATTTGTCAAATTGGGATTTGAAAGTTATCACGTCATTTGGAATAAAGCTGTTTCGAGAAAAACGCGTTTAAAGTTTTAGGTACTCTATGGCCGTGCCAGAGGTGGGCTTACGTTATACGCTCAAAGTCGGTGAAAAAAAAAAATTCTTGCTATAAATCGAATAGTGACTTGTTCTTATGATGATAAAGCACCGTTTTAGCGAGAAAAAAATCGATTTTTTGAAAATTCTATTGTGGCCTTACCCCTTAAAGAAAAAAAAAAGAAATCGATTTTTTGATCGTTATAAATGTATATCCCGCCTTAATTCGTCGTTAGAAATGGTTTATCTTGGTGCTAAATAGCCAAAAATAATTACAGTAAACTATTTTTTTATCTCTGGTGTTTTGTGATGAAAAAACTTCAAAAAATTCCGAAAGACTCAGGGCTGTATGAATTTTTTGAATTTTTTTTTAACTTCAAAAAATTCATAAAGGCCTAGACAATAACATATATTTTTTTCCAAATTTAATCTTGGACTGTGGCTACCGCACCAACCACCTTAACGCATCCATAAGGGACAGCGAGTGCCTTGCGAAGACTTTTATTGACGCGTCGCGTGTCTTCACCGCAGACAAGCCAAAGATCATGGAGGGGCCGGAGGACGTCGAGGTGAAGATCGGCGAGACGGCAGTCTTTGTTTGCCGGGTCGCCGGCAATCCCAAGCCCCGTGTCAAATGGATGAGGAACTCGGACGAGGTGAACACGGACGGCGAGCGTTGCCTCGTGCGCGATGACGGCAGCCTCGTCATAAACGAGATCACGGAGAGCGACGGTGGCGAGTACGAGTGCGTGGCGCGAAGCAAAATGGGCTCGACCGTCTCGAGAAAGGCCAGGGCGATCATCACCGCCAGCCCGTCGATTCGTTTCACCGAGGTACGTCAACCGGCAACTAGGGTGGTGTGAAGTAAAAAAAATGATAAAATGCACTTTTAGTGTAATAATGACACTTACGTACGACCGGATACTTTACGGACATTTTGAAAATTACAAAAATCCAGCGGAGCGGCTCGCTGTAGCGCAGTGGACGATCTGAGCCTTTAAAACAATCGTCAAAACTCGGCCGATTTTTTTAGTTGAAGTTTGCATCGCTCGAATGCAATGAAATTTAATTCTTTTTTATTTTTTTTTGCCGATTTAGGCCCCAAGATGCGCTCAAACGTTTTTACGTATTTTAATGAGAAATATACGATCTCAATGTGCAAAATAAAATACTTTGGACAACAATAAAAGTAGAGAAATTAAAAACATGACGAAACGAAAAATGGAGAAAAAATATTGTTGCACTCCAATGGTATTGAAGTTTCCATCGTTGAAACGCAACGGAAATTCATATTTTTATTACGATGCCAAAACGTTTTTGCAATTTTTTGCAATAAAAATAGTTAAGGATTTTTAGTAGCGAAAATCCGCCGAAACAAATTCGATAAAGTAAGAAAAAACATCATTTCCATTACACTATTCCTTATGCAGACCCCTCGAAACATTGGAACGAAACAAAGTCCCATTTTAACATTTTCATTTTCTTATTTTTATCATTCTATTAGGGATACATGTAAGTTTTAAAGAATTCACAAGAGAAGGCGTTACTAGTATTAAATCGCATCGGACCATAATCCGACCACCTTCATGTTAAAGCGTCATCAAATGGCCTTTTAAAGCAATTTTTGAGCCTTTTTTAACTAAAGCCTTTTGAAGCATTTTTTAAGTAAAGCCAACTAAAGCCTTTTTTTTACGAAAAAAGGCTTTAGTTTTCAACACGCCTCATTTTGTCGAAGTGTAAACAACATAGTTTTTTAAAACTCCAAACATGTCGACTTTTGTGCCGGCAAAATGCAATTTGCGGAAAGCTTTATTTGTCTGCTTCCATTTGAAAAAAAAGCTGCCGAAGGTCATAGATTGCCGTATGAGGCTTCTGAGAATGATAGAGCATGGTCCCCATAAACCTCACACAGCAATAAATGACCTTCAGCTGTTTTTTTTATAAATGGAAGCAGAAAAGTAAAGCTTCCCGCAAATTGCAGTTCGTTGGCACAAAAGTCGTCATATTTGAACTTCAAAAAAGCTATGTTGTTTACACTTCGACAGAATGAGAGGTACTGAAAACTAAAGCCTAATGATGACGCTTCAACACGAAGGTGGTTATAGGTTATGGTCCGATGCGATTTAATACGAGTAACGCCATCTCTTGTAAATCCTTTGAAACGTACTTGCACCTTAAGGTAATCCTATCGCCAGACCTCAAGTTATAGGATTCTGATAATTTTTCTGTTGAGCTTCACTGAATATATCAAGGGGTTACCCCCACTTGTGATTTTGAAAAAATCGATTTTTTTTTATTGCATTTTTTTGAAGTATAAGTATCTGAGAATATGTCCTGAAAATTTCAAGTCGACCCGAACAAAATTGACTGAGATATGAGCGTTGAAAGAGAAGAATACGCGTTGAAAGAGCGTTGAAAGAGAAATTTTACACGCGTTTTTCTCAAAATGGCATTTCTGAAGTCGGTGACCAAGATTACTCGAACACTAATGAACCGATCTTCTTGAAATTTTGCAGGCTTATTTATACATAAAAATGTAGTCTTTAATCGTTCGATTTTTTTTTCGAAAAAAATGGCCGTTTTATAGCCAAAAAACGGGCGTTTTTTTTCGTTAAAATCGAACCATTAACTTTGACTGTCCGCCATTTTGTGAAAAATAAATATTTTTTAAAATCCTTCGATTAAAGACTAGTTTATACTTATATTTGACTAAATCCATCCGCATTTTTTTGTTCAGATCCACTTCGCCGCAATGTTGGTCACCGCAAACCGTGTATATAAAAACATTATTTCATTGACGGCAATTTGCCACTAAACAATGCAATAATTTTCAATAAAAAAATTACTGAAAGTTCTTCAAGATGTGTTCTTTAAGATGGTATATTGATCGATTAAAAAAGTTTTGTAGTTTTCTTTAAAAAAATGCATGAAAAAGGCCTTTTTTTGCGCTACAAGTGGGGGTAACGCGTTAAAAAAAACTCGTCTGTAAAACTTCAGGGTCGGTTGTCGACCGAATTACAGAGAAAAAAAAATTAAAATCGCGTGTTTTTGTGAAGGAATTTCGAGACGACATACAAAAACCCAATTTCCGGTCGCTACAAAAGTGTATATAATAGTGGGAATCTGTCAGATTCTTAAAAATAATCAGATTTACATACTTAACACTTGTAGTAATCCAATGCTCTCAGAAACAAATACGCTTATTGACCTAATGTTTATGTAATATCAAGTTTAATTTGAACTTCCGGTATTGGATTTATCACCACTTGCTACGATAAAGAGACGTGACAGCAAGGCAACAGCTGACTGTAGTCCTAACCTCATTTCACTCATTCGAATTACCACACATATTTCATTTTTAACCGACATATTTCGACGACACAAATTTTCCACGCTTTTTACCAGTCGTGGCCCGAATACAATGCTTTATATTTCCCCCACCTGACATTGTTTTGACAGATCGACGTTGAAAAGCATGGAGGTTAAACTCGCTTGGTTATGTAAAAAGAGACGGAGATAGAACCAATGTTGCCAAATATCGAACCTAAAAATACTGCGCGAATCGTTGGAATAACTATTATTTTTCATTTTTCTAATTAAATGTGAACATTCATTAAACAGTTTACACATGGAAAATATTCGTTATTGCAAATTATTTGTTTTGCATATGTTAAAAATATGAATTGTACAAGTCTCAAGTATGATCAGTGGTATGACTAATGTGAAGCGATAGGATTACCTTAAGGGGTTAGGCCACAGTAACGGGTATAAAATCATGTGTGAATTTAACAATTTTTCGTTCATATGGAAAAGTGATTCACTCATAAAATTAATTACATATCTATTTAGTATGAATATCAAGCGGTTAAAAAAAATATAACTTTTTTCGATGTACAAAATGGTCGACTACTAATGTTTTCTTTCGTTATCTTTTTTTAGGCGCTCCACGGCGTGACATTTAGCATACACAATTTTTTACCTAGAACAAAAAACAATAATCCTCGTCAATCTATTTTATTAAAAAAAAATTAAATAGTATTGTTTTATTCAAAAGTTGCAGGTATTTGAACTTAAGAAATGAATTTTCAGTGAAACATTTCGTTAAAACTGCTCATAAACTGCTCATAATATAAAAAGTTTTCGATTATTCAGAAATTCCGTACGTACTTCTCTGCGAAATGCAATCAGGAACATAACTTTTAAATTTGAAGTAAATCGAGTGAAAATTGTTGAAGTTGTTTGTCACGCCAATTGGAAAAAATCTGTTTCGAGAAGTTTCGAGTAGTCCGCCATTTTTTACATTGAAAAAAAATATATATTTTTCAACAGCTTGATATCCATACTAAATAGATGTGTAATTAATTTTATGAGTGAATCACTTTTTCATACGCAAAAAATTGTTAAATTCGCACATGATTTTAAACCCGTTACTGTGGCCTAAGGCCTTAACTGCATGTACAAAGTCACATGACCTCACAAACTTTCCAACCCAATTTTCTCATACATGGTTAAATTTTTCCGAAAAAACCAAGCATTAGGCTGTGGAGAATTCCCTGACGCAGAGCTTGATGATTTCCTTTTGCCCTAAATATTATTCATCTCTGAAGAATCTCTGATCGAAAATTTCAGCCATCTCTCTCGCACTCGTATGTCACGTGGTACATCTTCTGCTTCGCCTTAATATCAAAACTATCTTCAGCTGATTTATATTATATATCTCTAAACAAGTATAAAAAAAAACACTTGAGGTCTTTTCGTCAAAATCTGCCCAAGTAAAATTCTCGCATTCCCCAAGGATTCCATTCCAAACCTCCATCCCCTCGCCATCAAGATCCCCTCGTCCCCCACTAGCAACATTTTCGAGTAATTTGTCTCGTCTAGATACCTCGATCCCAGACGGTGCGTGCAGGCGAGGACATCGTCCTGACTTGCACAGCCGAGGCGCGTCCGTCCGCGGAGATTCAATGGTGGCGAAACGGCCAGCGTATCCTCGGTGGTCCGCGTTTCCTGCTCGACGATGATGCCTCCAGTCTGCGGATCCTGTCAGCGGAAGTGCGCGACACGGCGCGATACGTGTGCCAGGCGCGGAACGTGAACGGCTACGGCGAGGTGAGCGCGGACGTGAACGTGTTGGCGAGCGACACGAGTCCGCCTCGCTTAACGTACGAGCCTCCGGAAGTATTGGACGCCGAGCCGGGTGCTTCGGTTGAGATTCCTTGCCGGGCGAAGGGTGATCCAAAGCCGTCGATCACATGGAAGAAGGACGGTAGTGGATTGGAGCCGGTCTCAAGGCGATACCGTATATCGCGCGGTGGAAGTCTCTACATTTACAACGTGAGCGCGATCGACGCGGGTCGTTACGAGTGCACCGCGACAAACGAGCACGGTCGAGCGAGTGCGCAGTGCCTCTTGAAGATCCGTCAGATACTCGGTACGAGCGACGTTCTCGTGGCGCGTGCTTTTCACGACGCCGAGGCAAGCATCGATCGCGCCATCAATCAAACCCTCGCCTCGCTCTTCGGCGTGAACGGCGCGCCGCCATTGACGCGCATCGCCGATCCGTTCAAGCTCGCGAGATTCCCAAACGCCGCGGCACGCGCGGCCGCCCGTCCCGCCGAGATCTTCGAGCGTACGCTCGCCAACATACGCAGCTACGTGAACCAGGGCCTCGTGGCTAGCGTGAACTCGAGCTTCGATTACAAGGACGTGCTGACGGGCGAGCAGATCGCCGAGATCGAGAGATTGTCCGGTTGCACGGGACACCGTAGGATCCACGACTGCGACGACCTCTGCTTTCACGCGAAATATCGGAGCGTCGACGGTAGCTGCAACAATCTCCGTCATCCGACCTGGGGCTCCTCGTACACGGGCTTCCGGCGTATCCTCCAGCCGATCTACGAGAACGGTTTTTCCCAGCCGATCGGCTGGGAACGAGGCAGGCTCTACAACGGCCATCCGAAGCCCGCCGCTAGGCTCGTCTCCACAAGGCTCATCGCGACTCACGACATCACCTCCGACGACGCCATAACCCACATGGTGATGCAGTGGGGACAATTCCTCGATCACGATCTCGATCACGCTCTTCCATCGGTCTCGAGCGAATCCTGGGACGGCATAGACTGCAAAAAGTCCTGCGAGAACGCAGCGCCGTGTTTCCCGATGGAGGTGCCACCGGACGATCCGCGCGTGACCAATCGACGCTGCATCGACTTCGTGCGTACGAGCGCCGTTTGCGGCTCGGGCATGACCAGCGTACTTTGGGGCGGCGGTTTCATGCCCCGCGAGCAGATGAATCAGCTGACGAGTTACCTGGACGCGTCGCAGGTATACGGCTACGACGAGGCGCTGGCGCGCGATCTTCGGGATCTCGGTGACGATCGCGGCTTGCTCCGAGAGGGTCCGGCTCTACCGGGACGCAAGCCCATGCTGCCGTACGCCGCGGGTCAGTTCGTCGACTGCCGTCGCGATCCTCTCGAGAGCTCGATAAACTGCTTCGTCGCCGGTGACATTCGCGCCAACGAGCAAGTCGGCCTACTCGCTATGCACACACTTTGGCTCCGCGAGCACAACAGGATTGCCCGCATCCTCGGTGACTTGAATACCCACTGGAGCGGTGAAAAGATTTATCAGGAGTCGCGTAAGATCGTTGGCGCGCAGATGCAACACGTCACCTATCGCCATTGGTTACCGACGATCTTCGGGGACACGATTGACCGCTTGATCGGCCCCTACGCGGGCTACGACGACGAACTGGATGCCAGTATATCGAATGTCTTCGCGACGGCCGCTCTGCGCTTCGGACATTCTCTCATACAGCCGCAATTGGCCCGCCTCGGCGATGACTTCGCCTCCATACCTCAAGGCCCGTTGAGCCTTAGGGACGCGTTCTTCTCGCCTTGGAGACTCGTCGACGAGGGCGGCGTCGATCCTCTGCTTCGCGGCATGTTCGCGACCGCCGCGAAGCTCAAACTACCCGAGCAAAATCTCAATCTCGAGCTTACCGAGCAACTCTTCCGACGCGCCCACGCTGTCGCCCTCGATCTAGCCGCGATGAACATCCAAAGATCGCGCGATCACGCGATCCCGGGATACCTCGAGTGGCGACGCCACTGCAACATGTCCCGCGTCGAGGACTTTGACGACCTCGCCAGGGAGATCAGCAGCGCTCGCGTGCGCGCGAAACTTCGCGAGCTCTACGGCCATCCGGCCAACGTCGATGTATGGGTCGGTGGCATCCTCGAGGATCAGCTACCCGGCGCCAAAGTAGGCCCGCTCTTTCGGTGCCTCCTGCTCGAACAATTTCGTCGCACACGCGACGGCGATCGTTTCTGGCACGAGAATACCAATGTATTCAAGCCCGAGCAACTGCAGCAGATCAAACGTACCAGCCTCGCGAGCGTTTTGTGCCTCAACGGCGATAATATCACGCGCGTTCAACGCGACGTCTTCCTGCTGCCCGAAGATACCGGCGAACGGGGCTTCCTACCGTGCGATCAAATTCAACACATGGATCTCAGATTTTGGTCGGATTGTTGCGACAATTGCGGCGACGCGGCGACGATAACCGATACCGGAAACTCCATACCTCGGGCAAGACGAAGCGTCGACAAGTACCTGGCACCTCTCAATATTCGGGCGGCCTCGCTCGTTCAACCGGAATTCCCGAACACCAACACGTCACGTCGCATCGAACACATCGAGATCATGATCGATCGAGCGGATCGCCAGGCTCTCAGACTCAAAGCACAAAGCGACGAACTCCTCGAAAATGTCCAACGGCTCAAACACTTGCTCGAGGACGTTAAAAATTCTCCCGGGCCAGCCTGATGAACGCGCGAGATGCCACAAAGTGCCTTAGTAGTCGTGGAGGGACGACCCTGTCGACTGCAAACTGTGGTGGGTTTTAATTTGGTTTGTTAAAATTAATCACCTGAAAGTGGGTCCTCGGTTACTCAAAATTTACACAAAAAAGGGTGGACGAAAGGTTCGAGATATTTTTCAATAGCAAACGGCGATGCACCAGTGGTGGAATTTGATATTTTTTCATAATTGAACGTGGAACAAAATAGTCTTACATTTTGTCGGAAGAAAATTTCTATTCCAGTGTCAAGGGGCCAGTCCACTTTGGAGCCACGAATAAAGGCTATTTTCGCGATTTTTTTTGAGGATTTTATAAAAGATATGAATATAAAAGTTGTTGGGCTTGATAATCTTGAAATACATTTGGAAAAAATTTCATTCATTTTTATTCATTTTTAAGTACAAAAGTATAGTTTAACGTAACGCCTCAAAAATAGGTGGGCTAGGTAGCTCCATCACAACTCGGCAACGGCTTGTCTGAAACAAAAAAATCAAAGTCCATTATATTTAGTATGACATCAGCTACAAAATGACCCTGGGATATAAAGTTTTATCGAAAAATAACAAAATGGCGGATGAAAAACGAAAAAAGTATTAAAAACGCGTTTTTTCGCAAAAAAAAGAATAAAAATCAAAATTTTAAAACCATCGAGGGTCATCTTGTTGCGAATCATGTTTACAATATGTGGTTCAAATTTCAAAAGAATCGGTTCACTAGTTTTAGAGATACGATGGAGCTAGATTTTAAAAACGTTTCGAGAAAAACGCGTTTGAAGTTTATACTATGAAAAACTCTTACCTAAACTCAATCGGCAATTCCTGCACCGTACAAAATCCCTTCTGATTGCTCATCATCGTCGATTTCTTCAAGTCTTGCTTGCTTTTGATTTTTTGAAATTGTCAAAGTGGACTGGCCCCTCAATTGCATATGTTAGAACTAGTTGTACTTTGTTCCGGGGAAAATTCGAAAAAATGTCTTCGAGTTGCTGGAATGTCGACATTTTGTATTGAAAGAATCTTAGAAAATCTTAGTGTACTCTTTTTTATGTGTATTTCGAAGAACCGATTGTAAATTTCCAAAAAGTTCATTAATCGTGAAAAAAAACCAACTTTAAAATTCCGCCATCAGTTTTCGGCCCATGACGATGTTGCGTGTGTCCCTTGAACTGTAGTTACTGTATGTAATCCGGGGATGAGCGACAATGACGTTCGACACAGAAAGTCAAGTTCGCAGACCATCGGCATATTGAGAGAAAAAAAAGGATAATATCGAATATAGAGATCGATTTTGTCCTCGGAATAATTGACGAATCGATTGAACGGGTGCAAAAAAATGCCAACAGCGAGGCACTTTTTTATCATCGAATCTTCTCTCTCCCACGTACACAATTTTTTCATTATTTGCTGCCACGTTTGTCCAGTTTTCTGTACATGAAAATTTATCGCCACTTTCGAAGTGCCTTCAATATTTATAAGTACGATAAAAATAATGATTTCCGAGGTTCTCGTTGCCAGAGTGGCTGAAAGTAGTCGAGAGGCTTGAACGAACTTTTGACTTGGACGAGTGAACAAAAAAAATTTAGTTCAATTATATCGCAATAGGTGGCGGTGGAGAGAAAACTCGAAAAATGAGAATCAGACACTTGAAAGATAAAATTCAATCAGGCACGGAGGAAAATTGATTTTGCGTTATGAAAACCGGAAGTCGATCGAACGACTGACCTAAAGAAAGTCGACGATATATATATATAACCGACCGATTAAAACGTCTCCGACCAATCGAAATACGTCGCCTATCTCCCTCCATGTATGTCGTTGTAAAACACTTCCGTTTAGGAATAAGAAGCTTTGTACGTTCTTATTAACTTTATTATTGCGTCTCTATTGTAAATATATACACACGTTTGTACGCTTACATCAATATATATATATAGATATATATATATACATGTTAATATCTCGCAACCCTCAGGACAGCAGCGTATTTTTTCTTCGTTCGTAATTGATTCTAGAATCCCTGCATTTTTCAGCACACTAAGACAGGATTTTAGAGGATCTTTTTTGTCAAAAATTATTTCGATTCTTCAAACTTGTTCGAAAAAGTCCAAACAATTTATTTCACTGATGGATTCGGGACGAAAGAATACTGTAGAAAAAAGTCGATTGACCCTACGATATTCTCGATGGAGTAAAGTGAAATCTCCAGTAAAAAAATCTGACGATCAAAATGGAATATGCTTGCATAGAAAAAAAAACCGTTTCTGGTGCTCTCAAAAACATGGGGGCGTTCCCCATACACGTATCAATGAAATTAAGATTTTCTTTCTACGGGAAAAACGAGCTCCGATTTTCATTCAACGTGGAGAAGAGTTCAGGACGCGCACATGAATTTTGTGTGCTCGAGGGCAGGCGGTGCAGTACCGTGTGCCAACGAGCCTAGCGGCTCCTGGCGTCTCCTATGTTACCTCCTATGGCGTTTGGCTATCTTATGGGAATGTTCGTCCCCATAGAGTGATCGGGTTTTCGAGTCTTAGTCTTAGTTTCGAGATAGTCTTAGGTTCCTTTATCTCGTTTAACCTACTCCGGCACTCCGCGGATGGCAGACGCGATGCTGCGATTAGTGCGTCAATCCTTACGGATTGCCCGATCTTTAGACCTAGGTCTTGAAGTCGGGAGCGCCGTGAGTGTTAGAAGGTGTTGAACGCGATACCAAGACCCTCTTTTCGAGATTAGTTCCTTCGACTTCCCAATCGAAAATTGCCCATCTTCTTCTCGATTTGAAGAGAGAGCGTTTTTAAAGTATTGTATTAATGTTAAATCTTATTCGCTACTTGAGATGACTCTTCACGTTTGCGTGTCAGGAAAAGAGTCTCGATCCTGCGATTTCGGGCCCTTTTATATGAATTGGGCGCGGTCACGTGAACGCTGGGATTTTGGAGGGGGTACTCCCCCTTCCGAATAAATCCGTGAATCCCTACTTCTCTCAATTTTCGGGGGCTTTGACCGTGCCGATTACATTGGCGGTTGGCCGCGCGTTCTCGCTTGTTTATTTATCCTACTCGCCGTTACCTGCCTGCGTGATGATTCTGGGGTAAATCGCCTTTGACCTCAGGATCCTTACTATATATATATATATATATATATACAGGGTGAGGCACACAAAGTGTTACAGAGCAATAGAACTCAAACTACTGATCATATCCAAAAATGTTTCAGACAAAAGTTTCAGTGTTCGAGAAAGCCGTCATACTGGCCCACCCTATTTTTTTCATCGGTGGAGGCGCTAAAGCTACGTCTAGGTCAACTCCACATTTTCAAAAGGAACCATGAATTTTTCTTCGATGACATTATGACCTTGTGTTGTAGGTCGCTGAATTCGTCTTAAAATGGGTAATGTCATCGAAAAAAATTATGGCTGTTGCAGACGAAGTTTCATGGCCGTGTTATCTCGCACCGCGGCGATGTGAAAAATGATCCACAGACCATTCCGGAGTTCAAGGAAGCCATTGGAAACACCATTAATGAAATTAGTCCGCAATTATGTCGAAATGTTTTTGAAAATTTCGTCAAAAGAGTGAACGTTTGCAAACAGGGACAAGGCGGCCATTTATCAGATGTTGTGTTCCACATATAACCGCCGTGTTTGAACTCTACATTAAAATAAAAATATTCGTACTTTTCAAATAAATAATACGTGTTATTAATAAATTAAAATGTCAGGTCATTTTGAGACACCCTATATATAGTTTAGAATATTTTAATATAACAATACAATTTTTAAAAACATTGCTCCCTTACGGGGGAGGCCACTGTAGAATTTTCGAAAAATCGATTTTTTTTAATTGTCCCCTAGGACCTCAAAAATGATGTCTCAAAAGATGATGACCGGGAGAAATTTTAAGTACTCGGTTTTCGAATTTTAGTACAAGGCCGCCTGGCCCGCAGCGAGACTACTCAACACTTCAAACCCGTTTATCTCAAAACTGCATTTTTTAAGTTGGCCGGAAACATATTGGGAGTACAAATTGATTCGGTTCGTTTTCAAGAGATGGCAGACATCGATAAGAGCGGGATCTTCCATACCGACCCAGCACCGTGGAATGAGAGAGTGAAACTTGCTAGAGAGGTTTCCTCTCTCTCTTACGCAGTGAACCCTGCCTAACGTAGCGACCCTATTTCGCGACACTTCCGTCCGAACTATTGGCGCGCGAGTACGCGTCAACTCGTCTTCTCCATCCTTGTTCATCGCTTCTTTATATTAATAAACGAACAGTTAATCATTGTACCTTTGAGCATTTATTATACTGCACCTCCTTAATGGCCACAAATGTTTCGTAGTGACAGCTGATTTCGGTGGTTTCAGAGAGGTTAGACATCTGTCAACAACATTCAGTTTATACCGCTTTGAGTTCCATTAAAAACCTTGTTTTTTTACTGTGTTGAAAATGTCAAATTTTGTGTTAACTAAGCAGCATTTGCGGGAAGTTTTAATTTACTATTTTAATTGGAAGAAAAGTGCAGCCGAAGCGCATCGAATGCTCGTTGAAGTTTATGGTGACGGTGCTCCAACCGATAAATCATGTAGGGAATGGTTTCGACGCTTCAAGAACGGTGATTTCAGCGTTGAAGATAAGCCTCGCCCTGGACAGCCAAAAAAATTCGAAGACAATGAATTGGAGGCATTACTCGATGAAGATCCAAGTCAAACGCAAGAAGAGCTTGCAGATTCATTGGGAGTGACTCAACAAGCAGTTTCCAGACGAATAAAATCCATGGGAATTGATTCAAAAGCAAGGAAACTGGGTGCCTCGTGACAACTCTTCTGCATGACAACGCTCAGCCTCATGTCGCAAAAGTCGTAAAAAAATATTTGGAAACGCTCAAATGGGATGTTTTACTGTACCCGCCGTATTCTCCGGACATTGCTCCTTCTGATCATTTGTTGCTCCGACGGATGCTGCAGGATTTGGCAGGTCACCGGTTTACTTCTCTCGCAGAAATTGAAAATTGGCTCAAAACTTGGATCACCTCAAAAGTTGAGACTTTTTTTCGAGTTGGAATTCGAAAATTGCCTGAGAGGTAAGGAAAAATAGTAGCCAGTGATGGACAATACTTTGATTAATCTGTTCATACCTTTTATTCTGAAATAAATGGATTTTTACCACAAAAAATGGACCGAATTAATTTGTACTCCCAATAACTCAAACAATTTTCGACCGATTCACTAGAAATGTTGAATACATCTTGAAAAATACATTGTCTATGGAAGTAGGTAGGATTTTTTTAAATCTTGCATAGTTAATTTGTTATTAACAATTATCTGACGATTTTTTAGGCAAATTTTTCACTTTCCACATTAGAAGTGCGCCATTTAGCCAAAAATCAATATATAGAAAAAATCCTACATACTTCTATCACAGTTATTATACAGTGGCATGCAAAAGTTGCGAGCCAACCTTTTTTTCTCAGTTATTCGATAAAATATTTAATGCCTGACCCTCTCCATCATTTCAAATATTTGAGAGAGCTATGATATGCATAACAGTGTGGTATATTATTTTGTTTGTTGAGTGTATGGTTTGTGTACAGCGTCGAACGTGTTCGGTCAGTGTGCAAAAATATTGGGCCGCTGCCTCATCTTCTCCAGCCACACGGTTTGTTTGTGTTGTCTTCCACGTTATATCGAAACATGAAGAACCATGAAAAAATCAGTTCTACTTCCGCCGCAATTGCGAAACACACAAAAATTGAGGTCCGCAAAGTTGTGTTAAAGCTATTTTAAAAAGGAAAGAGTTCTCGTGATATTGCAAATACTCTATCTATTGGGAAAAGCACAGTAAACCGTATTATTGCGAAGTATAAATTAACAAATTCGTTGTGTGATAAAAGTCGAAGCGGTAGACCACGAAAAACTTCAAAACGCGTGGACAAAATCATTAAAAGAAAGTGCGTCATAGATCCGCGAAAAACTGCAGCAATAATTTCGCGAGAATTACGCAGTGAAAATCTCGCTGATATCAATCGGAGTACGGTATCCCAGCGTCTCAAGGCTGTGGGATTGATTGGGCGCGTCGGTGTAAAGAAACCACTTATTAGCACAAAGAATAAGAAGGCTAGATTGAATTTTGCCGAAAAATATCAACATTGGACAGTATCGAATTGGCGGAAAGTTCTTTTTTCTTACTCCAAATTTCAATTGTTCGGAAGTGATGGTCGCAAGTACGTAAGACGTCCAGCAGGTACCAGATACGAGGTACGCTATCAAATTCCAACTGTAAAACATGGTGGCGGAAATGTTAAAGTTTGGGGAGCATTTTCTGATAACGGTATTGGTCCGCTAAAAGAAATCCAAGGCAAAATGGACGCTATAATGTATCGAAATATATTGCAAGACCATATACTCCCATTTGCAAAGAAAACTATGCCGAATGGGTGGATATTTCAACACGACAATGATCCCAAACATACTTCGCGTCATGTGAAGAATTTCCTTCACAGCCGAAAAGTGCGCCTTCTCGACTGACCCTCGCAGTCACCGGATTTAAATCCGATTGAACATTTGTGGCAAGAGCTCAAGGTTCGCGTTGGAACGGAGAATCACTCCAGCAAGACGGAATTATGGGATCATTTGCAATATGAGTGGGAAAAGATGCCACAAGATCGCATCTCAAAATTAATTGCATCTATACCCCGACGATGTGCTGCTGTAATCGCTGCCAAGGGCATGACAACGGAGTATTGACTCTAGAGGGAAAATGAAACCATGTTTTGTTATTTCTATAATGTTTTGTTTTTTGTTTTCATACACAATAGTATATGGCCCAATACTTTTGCACAGTCATTAAATAAAAACTGTTGGATAATTAATTGTTGAAGAGTGATACTACTGGTTATACCACATTTTTTTTTATATCAAGCATCTCGACGCCAATTACTAGGTGCGCAACTGAGTTCCCGGGTTTCACACATGGATGGCGCCAGCGACACATGTAGTCGGCACACAGGTCTGAAATTGGGTGTCTTTATAGCTTGGACATCCGTTAAGAATACCCAGTCGTAATATAAACAAATATCGCAACACAACGACCTTTTTACGGCCAAATAAACAGCATTTCCGGGAGGCATTGCTTTTATGCTTCAACCTAAAAAAACAGGAGCTGAAGCACGTCGATTACTTGAGGAGGCCTACGGCGAACATATACCATCAAAAACAACGTGTGAAGATTGGTTCAAGCGGTTCAGAAGTGGCGATTTTGAGACTGGGGACAAGGAGCACTCGGGAAGACCGCAAACATTTGCAGACGCCGATCTGCAAGCGTTATTGGATGAAGATGACACTCAAACAGAAGATCATCTTGCCGAGGCATTAAATGTGACTCGGCAATGTATTTCGAAACGTTTGCACGCTATGGGAAAAATTCATAAGGAAGGAAAGTGGGTGCCGCATCAGTTGACTGAGAGACAAATGGAAAATCAAAGAGCCACTTCCGAAATTTGGCTTTTGCGGCAGAACAGAAAGAGTTTCCTGCATCGAATTGTTACTGGCGATGAAAAATGAATATATTTCGAGAATCCCAAACGCAGAAATTCGTGGCTTTCACTTGGCGAAGCGTCAACATCGACGGCACGGCCAAATCGCTTCGAAAAAAGACAATGCTCTGCGTTTGGTGGGACCAGAAAGGAATCGCGTACTATGAGCTGCTGAAACCGGGCGAAACTGTCAATGGGCATCGCTACCGACAACAACTAATCAATTTGAATGTGTAAATAGCGAGGGACAATACTTCGAATGAACCATTTTTTGTATTTGTCTTGAAATGTTCGATTTTTTATTGGTCAAAAAAACCCGGAAACTTAGTTGCGCACCTAGGATAAGTGTCATCACTCGTTTGTATTTCCCGTTCCATCGTATTTCTATGCAATATCCACGAAAAATAGGGTGGCCCGAAACTTTTGCACCCTACTATATATAATCGAGAAAAAATCATTGGCTCATTATAATTCAAAAATTACAGGAGCTGTTTGTCCGGCCGTGGACCCTGGAAAAACGAGGATGTCATCGCAAAAACGCTGCACAGCCGCCATTTTGAAATTAACCGCTTCAAAAAAATTATTGTACACAGTCACTGACATGTATGATAAACACCTTTTTTGTAATCCTGATATATTTGATAGTTTTTCTGAAAAGAAAATCCCCAAAAAGCCTATTCTTCGGCCTCTAGAGTGGCCTAAGGCCTAAAACAATATTAGGTATTAACATAATTTTCTGAGTGACATAAGTAAGAGTCTGAAAATATTTCCCAAACCTGAACGCAACCCTTTGAATTTTCGCGCCTTCGCGACCTGCAAACGTGCGTCAAGATTGTTTTTTTCCTCGCCCACATTTACCGATCGAAAATGTTTTTCAACGCTGTCGAGATTTTTCGCCAAATCTATAAAGAACGTATTTCATTTATTTTTTTCCCCCCAATCTGTAGAGCACGTATTTTTTAGATTTCATTGTTGTATACGAAAGAATAAGTATGCAGGTCAACAAGGAATTGTCCTTATTCAGCAGGCACAAACGATAATAATCTGTCGTTCCAAATATCGTGCCGTCGGAAATGCCCTTGTATATTTACGTATACAATTGCGTGTAGGTTGGCGCGCGAGATAATGCGCGTGCAATTCAAAATACACCGCAGCGCAACATTATCACCGTCAAAACGAATTTCTAAGATCGTTCGTTCATCACCATACCAAAAAAAGAATTCCGAATTACGTAAAGTTGGAAAATTCCGACATTCATTTATTTTCCATCGGTATATCAAGAAAAACAAAGGATAATATCGATTATCTTCTCGAATTAATTGACGAATCGATTGAACAGGTGCAAAAAAATATCATCGGCAAGGCACTTTTTCATAATCAAATCTTCTCTCTCCCACGTGCACAATCTTTCCATTATTTACTGCCCCGTTTGTCCACTTTTCCGTACTTCAAAATGTATCGCCAATATCGGAGTGCCTTTAATATTTATGAGTTCAATAAAAATAATTATGCCCCAAGGTCGTGGTTGCCAAAGCGGCTGGAAGTAGTCGAGAGGCTTGAACGAACTTTTGCCTTGGACGAGCGAACAAAAAGTTAGAACACAGCCCCATTGTATCGCGATCGGTGGCGGTGGCGAGAAAACTCGAAAAATCAGAATCAAGCACGTGTAAGATAAAATTCAATCAGGCACGGAAGAAAATTGATGTTGCGTTATGAAAATCGGAAGTCGATCGAACGACTGACCTAAAGAAAGTCGACGATATATTATTATAAATAATTGTTTTAATATATAAACACACGCGCGCGCGTGTGTGAGTGCGTATTATACATATGAGGTATTCCACGTGAATCCGGTGGACTTTTTTCCTGACCCCCGCCAATTCGATTTTTTTTATCTGATTCCACTGACAAAAAAAATTCTCCGAAAAAAACGCCCCGATTTAAAAATCTGAGAAAATTCCCAAAAATGCGTGATTGTATGTGAAAATGTTCAAGCTATCGCCCGCAGTGGAAGGGTGATTTTTTCTGTGCTTTCTGAGCGATTAACGTTGAAAAAAATCCGAAAAATTCATGAACCGCTTACTTCGGGCGGATACTTAAATATTTTGATACCCGCAATGAATTTTTTTGACCGTTTTTGAATTATCAAATTACAATCATGGACCGTCAACAGTAAGCAGTCAATTTTTAGGATTTTTTTTAACGTCAATCGCTCAGAAAGCACAGAAAAATCATACTTCCACTGCGGGTGATAGCTTGGAAATTTTTACATATAATCACGCATTTTTGGGAAAATTTTCAGATTTTTAAACCGGCGCGTTTTTTTCGGAGAATTTTTTTTTTGACTAAGGGTTTTTACGAAAAATGTAAAAAAAATCAGGGTTTCTTTTAGAGTCAATGGAATCAGAAAAAAAAACATTTATGTTATATATATATATATATAAGATAAAATGAAGATAAAATTATTTTATATATATATATATATATATATATATATATATATATATATATATATATATATATATATATATATATATATATGACAGATTAAAGCGTCAAAACACGTTGTAAAACACTTCCGTTTAGGAATAAGAAGCTTTGTACATTCTCATTAACTTTATTATTGCGTCTGTATTGTAAATATATACACACGTTTGTACGCTCACATAAATATATATATACACATATATATAGATATATGCACATCAATATCTCGCAACCTTCAAGGCAGCGGCGTATATTTTCTTCGTTCGTAATTGATTCGAGTATTCCCGCATTTTTCTGGGCACTAAGACAGGATTTTCGAGGATCTTTTTTTCTCAAAAATTATTTCGATTCTACAGATTTGTTCGAAAAAGTCCAAACTATTTTTTTCACTGATGGATTCGGGACGAAAGAATACTGTAGAAAAAAGTCGATTGACCATAAGATATTCTCGACAGGGAAAAGTGAAATCTCCAGTCAAAAAAATCTGACGATCAAAATCGAATATTCTTGCATCGAAAAAAAAACCCGTCTCTGGCGTTCTCAAAAACATGGGGGAATTCCCCATAAACGTATCAATGATATTAAGATTCTTTTTCTATGGGCAAAACGAGTTCTAATTATTATTCAACCCGGAGGAGAGTTGTTTAGGACTCGCCGATGAATTTTGTGTGTGTCCCTCGTGCGACCACCGTGCCGTCGCTCTTTTTGGACAATTCCACGGCGAGGAAAGCCAACGTCCGTCCGGCCTTTACAGTCTTGCTGTCGATGGTGACGACGTCGCCGACTCGCGCCGCCTTGAGGAAACTGCGGCGGATGAGAGAAAAAGTTTGAGACGCTCCGTCTTTGATGTCTTTCATCGAGGAGGAGAATTTGGTCGTTGCGAGGCGACAACTCGACTCACGTGACGTGCAGGTCGACGGACACGCCGGGAACTCTGCGGCCGGTGGTCATGAGGCCATAGGAAGATACGCAGTCAATGAGGGTGGAAGTGCAACCGCCGTGCAGGGTCCCTCCGCAATTCAAATGCTCTTCGCCGACGGTAAACTCAGCCACGCAGTTACCGTTATCCGCCGAGACGAATTCAACCTGTGGAAGCAAATATCCAGTTTTTTCAGAATCGACAAAGTCGGCGGGTTTTCTTTAGAATTGTCGAATAACGAGGCTCTCCCGAATTTTTTGTTGGTAAAAGCGAAGAGAACAATATTATCGGAAAATTTTGCAGGTTATGTTGACCGACGTCCTCCTCGCGAATCGTAATACATTTCGGAGGGAAAAAATTCTCGCGACTGCTGAAAAAGACATTTTTCATCGCGACACTCGGGGGAAGAAAAAGAAAATCTTGACGCGAGTGGGCGAGTCGTTACAGCGCGAAAGTTCGAAGGACCTCGTCGCGATTATTTCACGAGCTGTCACCGTCCCGTGTTTACGGACGCACGCTCGATAGATATTTTTCAAGGTCACGTGATTATCGTTACGCTCAAAGTCCTATCGACGCACTTACGTTTCTCATGCACTGACCGTAAGCGTTCTTCTTCAGCGCGTGCTGAGTTACCGTCCTCACGATATCCAACGCCCGTGATTTTGACATTATCGCCGCGTTTGGGTCAAACGACGCTATACCATTGGCAATTCACGATACGAGAGGTAACGTTGATGTTCACTTCTTCGTCATACGACGAACTTTCGGAATAAAACAATATATCGCAGACGACAGCTCGACAATTTGACGCAACGTGAGCGTGTTGCAGAAACGCCGCTGATTTATATAACTCGGCTAGAAGATGCTGATCGATTTCGGCAATCGCACGATGATGAGCGCGTTTTGATGGCGCGTGCGGTTGCGTAATTTTATTGGAGAAATATAAAATGATTCAGCACAAAATCGGCGCTCGAAGAATATATACATTTACAATTCAAGAATATACATATATCGTTGATAATATATTATTTTCTGATATATATATGCTACGAAGTATCGCCTTCACGACCCGCGAATGCGCGTCAAGATTCTATATTTATATTCATATTTTCTCCTCGCCCACATTTAGCGATACGAAAATGTGTTTTAACAGTCGCGAGACATTTTTCCCTCCGAAACGTATTTCACTGCGCTACGAGAACGGACGTCAACATAACCTGCAAAATTTTCCTAAGATATAAGAAATGCCCTTGTATATTTATGTGTGGATAATGCGCGTGCAATTCAAAATACACCGCAGCAGAACATTATCACCGTCAAAACGAATTTCTAAGATCGTTTGTTCATCTCCACACCGAAAAAAGCATTCCCAATTGCGTAAAGTTGGAAAATTCCGATATTCATTTATTTTCCATCGGTATATCGAGAAAAACAAAGGATAATATCGAATATAAAGATCGATTGTCTCCTCGAATTAATTGGCGGATCGATTGAACAGGTGCAAAAAAATATCATCGGCGAGGCACTTTTCCATCATCGAATCTTCTCTCTCCCACGTATGCAATCTTAGCATTATTTACTGCCCCGTTTGTCCACTTTTCCGTACATCAAAATGTATCGCCACGCCTTTAATATTTATAAGTACGATAAAAATAATTATTCCCCAGGTAGGTCTATTCTGTAACTTGGTAGCGATAATTTTCGCTATCGTTAGCTAGCGACAGCCTATCGCATGCACGATCACAGAAGAAGTGGAGCCTCTTATTGGCTGTCGCTAGTTAACGATAACGAAAATTGTCGTTACGAGTTACAGAATAGGACTACAGGGTCGTGGTTGCCAATGCGACTGGAAGTATTCGAGAGCCCATGTAGAGGTTGCCATGAGTTGCCCGATGTTACGATCAGGCCAATATTGGGACCATCGTATAAGCCAACAAAAGAGAAATAATATTGGCCCATTACTGTTCCGCTCTAAACTGAAAACTGGCACAATATCGGCCCATCCCAAAAGCCTGTCCTGGCCCATCTTTGAAAACTAATAAACAGCCGTGATAGTTGAACTAAATTTGCCAATTTAAAAACTGGGGATACTGAAATACTGACAATTCCATTGGCCCAATATAGTTCCGTAATAAATTGAAAACCGGCACAATATCGGCCCATCGTTTAAAACCAATAAATAGCCGTGATGGTTGAACTATATTTGCCAATTAAAAAACTGGTGATGCTAAAATACAAGCAATTACATTGGCCCATTATTGGCCCGTTATAAATTGAGAACCGGCCCAATATCGGCCCATTACTGAAGATTATCCTAGCCCATCTTTTAAAACCAATAAACAGCAGTGATAGTTAAACCAAATTTGCCAATCCTAAAGCTGGCTATTGCATTGGCTCATTATTGTCTCGTTCTAAATTGAAAACCGACACAATATCGGCCCATAGTTAAAACCTATCATGGCCCATCTTTTAAATTCATTAAACAGTCATGATAGATAAACAATATTTGCCAATTTTTAAACTGGTGATGCTGAAGTACTGCCAATTACATTGGCCCATTATTGTTCCGTTATAAATTGAGAACTGGCACAATATCAGCCCATTACTAAAATCTATCTGGACCCATCTGTTAAAACCAATAAACAGCCGTGATAGTTCATCGAAATTAGCCAATTTTAAAACTGGCAATGCTAAAATACTGGAAATTACATTTCATTAATCTAAGCCTTTTATTGGCTAAGTGGGTTAGACCATACCTGCTTTTATTTTATTTAAGCCTTCGGTTATTCATTGTCTGTATATTGTGCCAGAATAGGCAAATAACTGGCACGTCACATATTAATCGTCTATATTTTGTAGTTCAGTTTTTGAAATCAAGTCTTGGCCTATTATTGGCATTTGTAAATAACCAACATAAGTAAGTAAAATATTCCAATTTTGAAACCTGTCATATATGCAAATCACAATTTATTTCAAGGTTATTCCATAAAATATGTATCCATAAGGACCAATCTCGGGCCAATCTTGGCCCGATATAGGTTGAATATTTATCACGCACTCAAACAAACCCAAACAAACTCACGGCCCAATATTCTAGATAGACTAACTTCTAGATAGACCAACTGTGAGGGCCCATCATAGAGCCAGTGGTCAATTTCTACATAGGCCCTTTAAGAAGACCCACATAGGGCCAAGTGCAATCACCAACATTGCCGCTACAATGAATTAAATCGTTGGCCCAATAATTGTTGGCTCTGTTGGCCGATATCGGGCCGTTCTTATCATTTCTACAAAGGCACCTCAATGGTAAATACTCACGGCCCAATATTCTAGAAAGGCTAACTGTGAAGGCCCTTCAATCAGGCACGGAAGAAGTTTAATGTTGCGTTATGAAAGCTGGAAGTCGATCGAATGGCCAACTTAAAGAAAATCGACTGTGTATGTGTGTGTGTGCATGTGCGTGTGCGTGTGCGTGTTTGTGTGTGTGTGTGTGTGTGTGTATATAGTCGATTTACGAAATACGTCGCCTATCTCCCTCCATCTATATCGTTGTAAAACACCTCCGTTTAGGAATAAGAAGCTTTGTACGTCCTTATTAACTTTATTATTGCGTCTCAATTGTAAATATATACGCACGTTTGTACGTTTACATAAATATAGAATTTTTTTGTTTTATTGTAGCGTCCATGTGTACAGGGTCCTCCCTCTTATTAAATTCCCTACCATATTCCACTTCACATCCCCACCTTGCGGCCGCACCCAACTTCCCCCTCTGTATCGCATTCACCATTCTGCCGTGGGTATAGGGAAACTGCGGAAAACCTATACCAATACAGCCGGTCCTAGGTTCAGGGCAGCGGCGTATTTTTTCTTCGTTCGTAATTAATTATAGCATTCCTGCATTTTTCAGGACACTAAAACAGGATTTTTGAGGATCCTTTTGGTCAAAAATTAATTCGATTCTTAAATTTTTTTTCGAAAAATTCCAAACATCTTTTTTCACTGATGGATTCGAGACGAAAAAACACTGTAGAAAAAAGACGATTGACCATAAGATATTCTCGACAGGGAAAAGTGAAATCCGAAGATCAAAATCGAAAATGCTTGCATCGAAAAAAAAACCTCGTTTCTGGTGTCCTCAAAAACATGGGGGATTCCTCATACACGTATTAATGGAATTAAGATTTCTTTACTATAGGCAAAACGAGTTCTGATTTTTATTCAACCCGGAGAAGAGTTGTTCAGGACTCCCCGATGAATTTTGTTTGCCCCCCTCGCGCGACCACCGCGCCGTCGCTCTTTTTGGACAATTCCACGGTGAGGAAGGCCAACCTCCGTCCGACCTTTACAGTCTTGCTGTCGATGATGATGACGTCGCCGAGTCGCGCCTCCTCGAGAAAACTGCGGCGGATGAGAGAAAACGTTTGATACGCTCCGTCTTTGATGTCTTTCGTCGTGGTGGAGAATTTTGGAGACACGAGGCGACAACTCGACTCACCTGACGTGCAAATCGACAGAGACGCTCTCAACTCCGCGGCCTGTGGTCATCAGGGCCAAGGAGGATAAACAGTCGATGATGGTGGAAGTGAAACTCCCGTGCAGAGTCCCGCCGAAGTTCAAGTGCTCCTCGCTGACGGTAAACTCAGCCACGCAGTTACCGTTGCCCGCCGAGACGAATTCAACCTGCGAATGTTTTTTCGGAATCGACAGGTTATGACCTCAGTTCACCTCGCGGTTCGTAATAAATTTCGGAAGGGTAAAATTCTCACGACTGTTGAAAAAAATGTCTTATCGCGACACTCGGACGAAGAAAAAGAAAATCTTGACGCTCGTTGGCGAGTTGTGACAGCGCGAAAATTCAAAGGATCTCGTCACGATGATTTCTCAAGCTGCCCCAAGTAGCAAAATGTTATCTATATGGTATCCGAAAAATATCTCAAAACGAATATGGATAACTTTTTGGTTGTCTAAAAGATGCCAGTTTGAATTACAAATAGTATCACTAATGACTGCTTCGCGGATAACTTATTTGTATCCAATGAGTTAACTATACGGTAACTTTTAATGGTTGACAAATTGACAACCAGACGTTAACTTTTATCCATCGCCGGTACGTTAGCGTTAAGTTATCAAATCGACATATCCGAAAGATATCTTCTTAAAGGCACGAGAATGCCAACACCCCATAGGCATCTAAAAGGTGTCCAAAAGGCATCCATAAAGTTGACAAAACGATATCCAAACGGCATCAAAAAGTCCTATCGAAAGGATATCTATTTATTGGCGATATATATATACATATGAATTTATTTATCAAAATCAACTTATTAACAGTCTAGGATTTTTTATGTAGCCCAATATTTTCTATTTTTAGTTATTACATGGTAAACATCGTTAATAACCAAATTAAATAGCTATATTAAATATTCTAGACTATTAATAAGTCGATTTTGATACAGAGATAGATAAGATAGTATTATGATGGGTTTAAAGAGGATCGGGAATTAAATGTTAGCTGGTAATAAAAAATAAAATGTAATTTAATACTTCGTATTCGTTGTTTGTAACAATACATTCAATACATTCGTTGTTTGTAACAATACATTCAATACGTTCGTTGTTTGTAACAATACATTCGTTGTATGTAACGAATATTGTAAGTGGGAAATATCAATGCAACGGCGAGACATGTGGGATAAATCTATTCTATTCTATTCTATATTAATTGTTTTTCATTGTCGTTAGGGGGGCAGCTTTTGTCAGCCACCAGTTGCCTAGCCTTCAACCGGTCGCCCCCACGGCGAAGCTAGTCCGCGATGCGATTTTCGATATCCTTTAGTCGCGTCACGAAATGTGCTTCGTACGATATCTGAAAAATAAAATGAACGAATATTATTAATAGAATTTTATTAAACGTGCGATGACGTCTTTACAGCGAATGACTTGACAAAATATTGAAACAATAAGATATTTATTTATACGTCTGATATATACGTACCGATAGTGTACTTACTCAATATTTGGCGTCTCCTCGAAAAAACTGCCTGCGTTGTAGATAATTCTCTGTATAACCTAAAAAGCAAACGTACGCTTTTAGAATACAAGAAACGTACATTAAATATACATATATCTACTCACCGAGGTATATATACTCGCGTGTATTTGTTTAAACACTTTCGCGTTTTTATTTATTATTTTTTCACACTTTGCACTACACCCCAGCAAGCGAGCCGATGAGAATATAAAAAACAACACAACATTATGACAGTCATCCGTTAAGTGTCATCGTTCCGACAACATTCGGATGCCTTTTCGCTATCTCCCGCCAATTCCAAATACGTCAAAAAGACAGCATATTACCGATGTCCGAAAGATATCATGAAAAAGGCATCTTATGTGATTATTCTTTAGGATATCCTTCGGACAACGTTTAATAAGATAGAATAGATAACAGCAGACAGATAACTTTTTGATTCCGGAACATCGTCATCAATTGGATAACAGCTTGTGATGCCTTTAAGAAATCCGTTTTTACTGCCAAAAGATATCATAAAAAAGATAACTTTACGACAACATTAAACGGAATTTCGTTTGAAAGATGTCGAATAGTTATCTTACGGTAATGTCTTAAAGATAAGCTAAAAATGGTAACTTATCGGCTCCAATTGGACGTCTATGCTACCTGTGTGTACACCGGCCCGTGTACGGACCCACGTTCGGGAGATATTTTTCAAGGTCGCGTGATTATCGTTACGCTCAAAGGTCATTCGACACACTTACGTTCCTCAAGCACTGGTCAAAAGTGTTCTGCTTCAGCGTGTGCTGAGTTATCTTCTTCACGAAATCCAACGCCCGTGATTTCGACATTATCGCCGCGATCAAACGCCGCTACTTATATCATTCGCAATTAGGTTATTAAAAAGTTAGTAGATTTTTTAAATTCATTTATTAGGTTATTAAATAGTTAGTAGATTTTTCTAATTCAATGTTTTTATCAATCATGTGTGGCTTTAATAACGAAAGTATTTTTTTCAAAGAATTAGCAACGCTATGGCACCTTGAAACTTTGATTTTATTTGGCTAGGCGACAACTCGCCGAACGTATCCGCAGTAACCCGAGCCGTTTTATTTTCCGTACAAACTTTGCCACTCCCTACCGTTTAGGAGTTGAATTTCGAAAAACGCTAAAACACATCTTTTATTAGTTGTGTTGAAGAGCATTATTACTAAGTTTCAAGTAAATATTCTGATTAGACATTTTAAATTTTCCATACAAATTTCGCTACCTCTTTTCTCCCTTTAGGGGTTGAATTTCTAAAAACGCTGAAATACGTGTTTCATTAATTGTGTCAAGAAGCACAAACACCAAATTTCAAGTAAGTCCAACCAGATTGTTTAAAAATTCCATACTAACTTCGCCACTCCTTTTCTCCCCTTAAGCGTTAAATATCGAAAAAAACCTTCTCAAATAGTGTTTGCATAATAAAATAAACATGCCTTCCAGATCCCACGTTTCTACATTTAGCGGTTTAGGCTGAGCGATGATGAGTCAGTCAGGACTTTGCCTTATATATATATTAGGGTATACGGAAAAAAATCGATATTTTTTTTTCGGTTGCATCCACCAAAAAAGGTGAATTAAGGTAAAAAAAAAGAATCCTCGAAGGAGGGCTCAAAAAAAATTATTTCGAACGGCGCATTGCATTTGAATACTTTCCATAAGAATAACAGAAAAATATTGGCACTTCTGAACGTCGTAGTAGAACTCTTCAGAAAAAAATCTCACAAAAATGTCATTAAGATATTCTGGTAGAGAATTGAATTCCCTACAAAAAAAGTTCCCACGAACGATTAGCTTAGAACAACCGTTCAACTGGTATGGCTGTCTGAAATTAAATTTTATTATTTAAGCGACGTGCGCGCCATAGCACACGCTGCCAGCTGGCGGCAGCATCCGGTAGCTCGTAGTGCAAAATTACAAGCTTCACACTAGCGCCACGAACGGGACACCGCGACATTTTTCCCCCATTTTGGCCCCAAATCAAGATCTGTCACTGCTACAAAATTTCATTCGGTATTGCGAAGTGAATCCTGTATTAGGGGAGGCTGCCTCGAAAAAATTAGCTAGTCACTTGTGGTACTTTAACGAGAAAATGGTTGCTTTTGTCGTTTTTCGACAATGCTGTGCCGATAAGTGTGAAGGCAAAAATGGTACAAGCTCTGCAATCTCGAGAAAAATCCAAAAATCCTTCCGAGTGAATAATTGTTAAAAAAAATGATTGGGAAATGTTGCTGAAAAAAGACATAAGCGATTTCGTTACTCAAGAATCCTTACTTCTTTTCCAGCAATTCAATTCACCTCATGATTTTTTGAGAGTAAATATTGAATTATGGCCGGAAAATGCCACTTATTTGAGTTGCTTAGATTTTTTAAAAATCGAAGTCGTTAATAACGTAGCCGAACGTGGTGTCACTTTGATAGAAGCATATAACGGTTCATTAACAAAAAACGAAGAGCAGCTACAATATTTACTGGGCATAGTGCAAAATCATCGACAGAAATACCCTAATTGCAACAAACAGGCTCTTAAAAAAGGAACGATGATTATCAAGCATTATAATGTAAAAACAAATTGTTTTATCTTATTAAACCAAATTCATTGAATAAAACTTTTCGAAACACGATCAATGATGGTCGTCGTTTCTTTTATATTTCTTGTTGTACTTGATTCTTTTTTGTATCAGAGAAATATTTTGAGAATGATTCCATGCAAATTGTATGTTAGAGCAGAACATTCTCTACAAAAAAAAACCCCAAAAAGTTTTTTCGTAAAGCGAAAAAAATTTTACAGCCTTTTGAATTATTTTTTTTCTATCCATTCAATTTCAGATAGCGATTCCACTTGAACGGTTGTTCTGAGCTAATTTTTCGTAAAAACTTTTTTGTTGGAAATTCGATTCTCCATAAAAATATGTTAATGACATCTTGGTGTGATTTTTTTCTGACGAGTTGCACTACCACATTCAAAAATCGCAATATTTTCCTGAGTTATTCTTATGGAAAATATTCAAATGCAATGCGCCATGCGAAATAATTTTTTTTTTGAGCTCTCCTTCGAGGATTCTTTTTTTTTTACCTTAATTCACCTTTTATTGGTGGATGCAACCGAAAAAAAAGTATCGATTTTTTTCCGCACACCCTAATATATATATATATATATATATATATATATATATATATATATATATATATATATATGTCTGTGTGTGTGTGTGTGTGTGTGTGTGTATACAGGGTGAGGCATTTATAGTGATCTAGGCAATTTTCTTCCAAACGAAGCGAGATACGAAAAAATGTTCAACACATTAGTTTCATCGTTTCAAGGGGGACATAAGATGGTGTCTTTAAATTTGTTCCAAAGTCGAAGTATTAAGGTCATTTGAGGGTCAACTTTGGTTTTTCAAATGGTATGGTGTATTTGTTGTTCCGGAAAGCGAAAAAGCATTCAATTCCAGGTACTAGTCTGCTATGGTCTCGAAATTGAAGGATCATGGGATATACATTAAAAAACAAAAAATTTATTTACTCAAAAGTAAACCTTTAGAAAACGTTTACTTTTTAAATTAATAATGTATTGAACATTTTTTCGTATCTCGCTTCGTTTCGGAGAAAATTGTCTGGGTCACTATAAATGTATGTAGATAGATAGATGGATTTACCCCAAGTTTTATGTCAATCGACCCGTGGGATAATTTATTTCCATAGATAATTTAACACGCTTTTTTACCCCGTAAAACGCGATTGTATTGAAAAATGTTCAAGCACACGTTTAATTATTTTCTTCAAAGACCATTTGTACCACGTTTGAAGTCAATCGACCCATGGAATATTTCGTTTCCATACAAACTTCAACACTTTTTTTACCTCTAAAAGGGGGTTGTTTCGAAAAATCCTTAAAGACGTGTTGAATTATTTTCCTCAAAGACCATTTGTGCCAAGTTTCAAGTCAATCGACCTAACGATTTTTATTTCCATACAAACCTCAATATCTTTTTTCACCCCTTAAATAGGGTTGTTTCGAGAAATGCTCAAACACGTGTTTAACTATTTTCCTCAAATATTATTTATACCGAGTTTCAAGTCAATTGGCCCAATAGAATAAATTGTTCCATACAAACTTTAACAACCCCTTTCACCACCTTAGAGTTTGAATTTCGAGAAATACCTTCTCGAACGATGCCTCCAATATAAAAAAACATTAGAGGCTCAAAGTCGTTCAAGGTCACTCAAGGTCACCTATTAGATTTGTATCATCCATACTGACCTTGAATGACCTTGAACGACTGACCCCCTAATGTTTCTTATGCGGCTTGAGGTGCTCCAAAAGGTGGTTGAAAAAATGTACCATGCCATTTTAAAAATTGGAGGTTACCTTCGCTGTGCGTCAGCGCCTCCACCGAAATGAAAAAAAAATTGGTCGCATTTGATGGCCCCCTTCACCCTGTATGTATAGATATGGCTTACGCGAGAGTGTAAATAAATTTGACACTTGGTGAGATTACGAGATACACTATACGAAAACATCTAAAAACCGTTTAAGAAGTCGAATCCACAGAGGAACGAAACAAGTCTTGTACGTCTTTATCACTGTCATTTTTTACAGAATTGTCGTCTACACGCGTAGTTCGTATACCGGCCATGACATCGTGACGTCAGAAGCGCGAGCGCCAAACGCGTTGCATTTCGCGTCAGCGCCTACGATTTGAATTTTGGTAGTACCAAACACCAAGAATAATTATGATTAAAACTATTAAAAAAAGAAAACCCCAATGTCATTCTGTTTTTTTAAATTATGAGAGCGCAATTCGAGAAAAAATAATCGACCCCTTTTGGTTATGAACAACCCAATACTCGTACTACACGAGTAGTTTGTATACAGACTATAACTTCGTAACGTCACAGCGTGCTCGGGTAACTTCGGATACGTTCCACGCATTTTCGCCTAGTCGAAGAAAATAAAAATTTCAAGGTGCTATATCTTTGTTAATTGTTTAAAAAAAAACACTTTTTTAATAAAAACCGGACTTGATCTTTACAAAGTAAAACATTTGATAACCTATAATTCACGATACGAGAGCTAATGTTGATATTTACTTTTTCGTTACTCGACGAAATTTCGGTATAAAATAATATCGCGGACGACAGCTCGACAATTCGACTCCGCAGAGCGCTTTGCCTCCTGCCGTGCGACGATAACTTTACGAGCGTGTTGCAGATACGCCGTATATTTATATAACTCGGCTAGAAAATGCTAATAAATTTCGGCAATCGCAGGATGAATAGCACGTTTTAATCGCGCATGGTTGCGTCATTTTATTGGAGAAATATAAAACGATGCAACACAAAATTGGCGCTCGAAGAATATACATTTATAATTCGAGAATATATATATATATATATATATATATATATATATATATAGTTAACAATTTAAACATTATTTTCTTATATATATGCCACGATGTATTGGAAAATATTAAACAATAGAAATAACATAGATTGCTCCTTCGAACAAAATTAGGTATTAACATTATTTTTTTTACTGACATCAGTGAGATCCTGAAAATATATTTCCCGATCCTGAACGAGTGTTTGACGTATAGCAACAATCGCTACCCTTCGAATTTTCGCGTCTTCGCGATCCGTGAACGTGCGTCAAATTTGTATCTTTCCTCCCCCGCGTTTAGCGATAAAAAAATGTTTTCCGAAAGCCGCGAGATGTTTTTTCCCTCCGAAACGTATTTCGCTGTGCGAGGAGAACGGGCGTCAACATGCAAAATTTTCCGAAGATATGTGAAAGGCAACGCAAATCTTGGGACAGATGGCGCCACCATAGCACGTCCCAATCATTTTAAACTTACGTTACGTGCCCGAAAGTGAACGATTATACATATTTTATGAAAATATAATATTTTAACATTTAAAAAATTAATTTTTCGTTAATACGAAATTTTCTTTTGCTTCCGTTATTAAGGCCTTAGGCCACAGTAACGGGTATAAAATCATGTGCGAATTTAACAATTTGTTTTCGTATGAAAAAGTGATTCACTCATAAAATTCATTACACATCTATTTAGTATGAATATCAAGCTGTCAGAAAAAATATATATATTTTTTCCGATGTACAAAATGGCCGACTACCAATATTTTCTTTTGTTATCTTTTCTTAGGTGCTCCGTGGCGTGACATTTAGCATCCACAATTTATGACCTAGAACGAAAAACGAAAATTCTCGTCAATCTACATTAGAATATCTAGAGAAGTACGTTCGGAATTTAAAAAGTATTGTTTTATTCAAAAGTTGTAGGTATTTGAACTTAAGAAATGAATTTTCAGTGAAAAATTTCGTTATAACTGCTCATAAAATGAAAAGTTTCCGATTAATAGGAAATTCCGTACGTACTTCTCTGCGAAATGCAATTAGGAACATAACTTTTAAATGTGAAGAAAATCGGGTGAAAATTGTTGAAGTTATTTGACACGCCAATTGGAAAAAAGCTGTTTCGAGAAGTTTCGAGTAGTCGGCCATTTTGAACATCGAAAAAAAAAATATATTTTCAAACAGCTTGATATTCATACTAAATAGAAGTGTAATTAATTTTATGAGTGAATCACTTTTTCATACGGAAAAAAATGGTTAAATTCGCACACGATTTTATAACCGTTACTGTGGCCTAAGGCCTTAAAACGGACTTTTTAGAGCGACCGACGTCGCTGTTTGTAGCATATGTATGCGAAAGACATTGAGGTTATTGCAGAGTTTATTTGTTATTGTGTGCAGAGAAGAAGGACATCTCTGCATTCTCTGTCGTGTGCAATGAGTACCCAAAATAAATATGCGCACTCAAGAGTCGAAGAATTGAAATCCATTCTCAGAAGCAGAGGAGCAAAGACGACAGGGAAAAAACGACAAAGCTATTTCCCACTGTTTGCGCTAGGCGTCATCCTTAGAGAAAAAACGTGTTCCTTCAGCCATACATCCTACGCACATCACTGAACCACTTTAAAAAAGCACCCATCTACCCTTAAATGATTAAATTAATCGTAATTAAATAAATACGTTTGACCGTCTGGTTGAAAACAAACGCTCGGACACCGCTCGCTCACGACATGCTACGTTAGCGCCGCCAGTGACGAAAAGTGGCAGTTGTCCTTCCCGTTGTTCTCGAGAGCACGCTCGATGGACGAATCATAAGTCTCGATCCCCGTCTAGGAATATTCCAGATGCCAATTACCTTCCAATCTATCCTAAAATTTTCGCGCTCTGAGTTTATTTGTGACGTATTTAGTTTCAACGCGCAATCACGCGATCCTTTCCTCACGAATTTTTTGATAGAGCCTCGCGATTCTTTGAGAAGCTTGCCAGATGCCTTCGATGCGATTCCCGATCTTGGGGACTTCCGTTGAATCCGAATTAACCCGATCCCTATGTTGCTTTCTATTGAATCCAAACGCAGGTAGTAGTTGACAGACGTCTTTCCGAGATACCAAAGATGAATCAAAGATGAAATTCATTGGATCCTGATACACACGTATTAAGTTGGTAAGAAAGTCTTGCGACATTAAACTGCTCGGTTAAATATTTTTCCTAGCGTAATTGGAGCTTCTTCCAGCTAGTACGACAATAAATGCCAAGATGCCTACTCTAGACAATTACATAAGCTGTCTGAAAATATTAAGCAAAAACGTCGTAAACGCCGACACGTTCGTCTCCTTCACAACAACGCTCGGCTCCAAGTAGCTAAAATGACCCAGCCCCCTGACACTGGTAGATAAATGCTGTTCGGAAAATGTCCTTGCCGCGCACTGTGGCGCTAGTAGTCGTGTGACAGGCATGCATATGTATGTTGCGCCGGTGTTTCGAACATTTTATATGAATAAAAGTATTCATATACTTGGAATGATTTTCCGTTCTAATGATTTTTCGTTCGAACACAATAAATAACGTCGCAATCACGGTAACGGGACGTAAGCCACGAAAGTATCGAATCGTTCAGCTGATTGGAGTATTTAGAGCCGAAGGCTGTCACATAACAGCCAACGCTAGTAGTGGCGATTTTAAGAACTAAAAAGCCGTGACTAAACGCGTTTTCGTTTATCGTATAGGAATAGTAGGCCAGTGTCATGGGGCTAAACGACACCAAAAACTTTCAGAATTAGAATGGGGAGTATTATCACGTCCATCATACTCACCGGCCTTAGCCCTGTCAGGTTATCATTTATGTAAGACTTTAAAAAACTACGTGATAAACAATTTGATAATCAAACAGATCTTCAAAATACCCTTGAAGAGTTTTTCAATTCAAGACCTAAGGATTTCTGGACAACTGGCATTCAAAGTTTACGAGAGCATTGGACAGGAGTTTTAGCTGAAGAGAGAGACTATATTATAAATAAATCTTAACATAATGTTATGTTTATTTAGAAAAGTTGTCGTTTGTGTCGCAAGACTTTTTTACCAACCTAATATATTACCAAAGATTGATAAATAATGCCCAAAATAATAATTAGAACAATGTAAAACGGAACAACTCTCTAAGATTTAATCGGCAGGCCACGATCATCCAGCAGATGTTCTTCAGGACCGTCGAGGAATTCCGGCCCCTCGCCAACCCTGGTACCAATGACGTACGCGACGAGTCCCTCCCGTTGTACCGGGAAGTCCATCAGTGCCACGAGCTCCGCGCTGGGTCTCTGGACTGCAACTCCCGCAGCTTCGCCTCGAAGATACTCCTCAGCCTTGTCGCTCGTCCCGTCAGACGATTTTCTCCGTGGAACAAAATGATCAAGGACTCCGAGCACCTCCGGGACGTTCCGTTCCAGGAGATAGAGAACGGTGTTGGGTCCAGCGTCGTTGGTGTAGGCTAATCGCGGCTCGCCGACCGCCGCGTTGTACGCGTGCACGAGGTCGATCACCAGGTGGCTAGCGTCGTTCAAGTAGTGACACGGAGGATAAGCATCGATGGTGCAGGCGTGCATGGAGTTCGAGTCCCTCATGGTCAATTCGGCGAACTTTCCGAAATCCCGAGCGAGAATGGCACGCTCCATTTCCTCGACGCGAGCCGGCACAATTTTCTCCGCCCTGTACTTGAGAAACTCGGACGTCTCGAGCGTCCTTCGCATAGCGATCGAGCTTCCGGTCTTCTTTCTCTCCTCGTTCAGGACGAGAATCAGCACTCGCATCTCCGGCCAATGCGAGGCCGGCGCTATCTGTGCGGCGAGGCTGTCCTCGCCGCTCGACTGCTCGCCCATTCGCCATCTCACGAAACCACCCTGCGTACTCCTGCAAGCAGAGCCCGAACCGATTCGCGCGGCCGAACTCACGTCACCCTGAATATGAGGGAACATCTTCAATGCCTGTCTTTCAATCTTCCACCATTTTTCGGTTATATGCGGAGACAAAAAAAATTGAGAATTTTTGGAATTCTCGAAAAGCATTGAAATTTCAACGAGTGTGCGTAAGCTTGAATTGTAAAAGATACGATTGTTTTTATCGTTATTTTTGTAGTCTACGATCTTAATTTTAATTTGCAATAGAGACTGTGAAAATTCCTAAAATTGACCGAGTTTCTGATGAATTTAGCGAATGAACGATTTTTGTGAAGAGTCAGATCGATTTACCATCTTTTCTTTTGCACTTTTTGTCGAAACTATGTTTTACGAAACGTTTCTTAAAATCTATTCGTTCACTTCAAAGTTGGACAGAGCTTAGTTTGCAACATTTTCTATCGTATGACCGAACGATTTTTTTTGCATGTTTATACATTTGGTAATAAATCGAAAATCGAGCTTTTTCTACAGCTCGCCATTTTCGTAATTTGAGAATTTCGAAAAAGTACATATCATTGCAAAGAGACAAACTCCATGGATAATTCCAATTCGCAGTACTTTCGCCCTCGTCACTGCCTACCTCAACTGCATAGAGTTTGGCCAGGGCCACGCTCAGACAAGCGTAGCCTGCAGCACTCGAAGCCAGGCCGGCAGCAGTTGGAAAGTTGTTCTTCGAGCATATGTGAACCTTCCAGTCGAGGCTCTCCGGCCCCAGTGCCGATCGCTTTTTAACTATGAACCGAAACAAACCCGAACAGTTGATTCATCATTGCTATATCAATGCTCCGCCTGGGTATGAACTTTACTCACTTGCGCGTAGGCAATTTTGCAATCTCTTATTGCTCATGGATTCCTCCCTAAAAAGAAAGATTCCAATTTATTGCTGCTAATTACCTCTGTATCTCTCTCGCGAATTTTATTTCAGAATGTGACGTACCGGCCGTTCAACCAAATGCGATCAGTCTCGAAGTCTGGGCTGGCCATTACAGTAGTCTTGGCGCAGAGCTAGAGTGAAATGGAAAACGACAATCAACATCTGTCGGGGCAGGAATGTACATGAAAATTTAGCGAACGTTCATCGCATATAATTCTCACCTGTTTGACGTCCAACGATGCACTTATGGAATCGTTGATCGGTAAAATGAGCTCCTCGTCTCTCTTACCCCCTAAAGAGTAATAATAATGAAAATAAGAACAATAACAATGAAGATGATGATGATAACACCATGAATAGCAGTAAAAAGTAAAGAAAGCGAATGGTAACAAATAGTAACAGTAATAAAATACTATAGTGTAGAAATGTGGAAGAGAACCGTGAGATATATAGATGAGGTAATGAAGATGGGAAACTACAAATGGCCAAAGGTTTGCCTGAGGGAGAAAGCTGGATACATTATGAACGGAAATCCAACGAAATGGCGAAAGGAAATAAAATTGGTCATGGAAGAAAAGGGGGATGAGCAAATATGGCAAAAATAAGAAACGGCGATACGCGAGGAGTAGAGCTGGCAATGGAGCGGGCCAGCAAAATAAAGATTGACCATGAAATACAGGAAGACTGGAGGAAAAAAGAGAAGTCAACGTATTGCAGCCGGTATGAAGCCACGGAGGGAAGCGTAGGAATAGAAGATTATCGGGAGAGTAAGGAAATTGAAGGAGAAACGAAAGAACCGTGGGCAAGAATGAGATGTGGGAACGTTGGGAGGGAAGGAAACAAAAGGCATACAGATACTAACTGTCCGGCATGTCGGACGAGAGTACAGACCCTGGTCCACATATGTGAATGCGAAAAACGAAAGGAAGCAATTTAAGGGGTCAGACCACAGTAACGAGTATAAAATCATGTACGAATTTAACCATTTTTTTCGTATGAAAAAGTAATTCACTCATAAAATTAATTACACATCTATTTAGTATGAATATCAAGCTGTTGGAAAATCTATATATTTTTCTTTCGATGTACAAAATGGCCGACTACTCGAAACTTCTCGAAACAACTTTTTCCCAATTGGCGGGACAAATAACTTCAACATTTTTCACTCGGTTTACTTCAAATCTAAAAGTTATGTTTCTAATTGCATTTCGAAGAAGTACGTACGGAATTTCCGATTAATCGAAAACTTTTCATTTTATGAGCAGTTTATGAGCAGTTATAACAAAAATTTTCACTGAAAATTCATTTCTTAAGTTCAAATACCTACAACTCTTGAAGAAAACAATATTTTTTAAATTCCGTACGTACTTCTCTAGGTATTGTAATGTAGATTGACGAGAATTTTTATTTTTTGTCCTAGGTAAAATATTGTGGATGCAATTTGTGGACGTTGCGGAGCGCTTAAAAAAAAATAACAAAAGAAAATATTAGGAGTCGGCCATTTTGTACATCGGAAAAAAATATTTTTTCTAACAGCTTGATATTCATACTAAATAGATGTGTAATTAATTTTATGAGTGAATCACTTTTTCGTACGAAAAAAAATTGTTAAATTCGCACATGATTTTATACCCGTTACTGTGGCCCAATCCCTTAAAAAGAAGTGGTAGTTGATCTGACGGTATGGGCGAATCGCAGTGCAAGAAAAAAACTTAGGGGGGGAGACACTTTTACGCCAGGAAAAAAATCGCTTATTTTCATCGCTTTTTTTTTAAGACGAAAGACTTTTCTTCGCAATTTTTGACACTGTTGTTTGACACTGATGTTTAATTACTTCTATTGGCTGTTAGATGATGTTTTTCTATTTTATTCATTTTCAAAACTGGCGTGACATATAGCTAAAAAACTAATCGACCGACTTTGATGAAATCTGGTATAATTCTTTCTAACCTTATTGTCTAAAACATCCGAAATTTTGAAAATAAAAAAAAACATTTTTTATTGCAAAATGTAGTCATATTTCGGAAAATTCAATCTTTTTGTTTCAAAGCTTACCATTCCACCGATTTTCAACATTTTTCACTTTTTCTTGGTTCATATTCTGCGAATGAGAATTAATGAAAAAAAATCGTCGTTGGTATTTTTTCTGACTAATCCCGCCGACGCTACGTGTCACGCCGTCTGACAACATACGAACGCCATTTTTTTAAATTAATTTTAAAAAAATACCATGTAATAGTTCAAAGTAGTAATAAAACACCCTAAGTCTTAAAAATGGTGAAGAAATCTTTCCCTTTGAAAAAAATCATGAAAATCAACCATTTTTTCCTCGCCAAAGGTATCCCCCCCCCCCCCCCTAAAAGCGAAAATAGAGCGCGGATCAAAAGGTGGGCCGGTGACCGAACTGTGCCCATATGTGAGAATCGCTGAGCGAGCAAAGCAAAACATCTAAGTAAGAAAAATACATTATATTGCGTTATAGTATAATCTTATGGGGGAGGGGGGGAGGGGGTGCTGTGTCAAAACCCGAAACGGTATAACTTAAAAATAAAACAACAACTACTACTGCTACTAATAAAATACTATAATAATGATTTTTTTACTACTGTACTATTTTATTATTTCTACAATAATTATTCTTATTGCGATTATCATCTTTATAAAAATCGCAGGTTATCAAAGTCAGATGTTCGAATTGGTTTTTATCGAAATTCTGCATAAGACCTTTTTTGTATAAAGTTTCTTTAACATTTAAGGTTAACAAAAAGACTTATAGATAAAACAAATAACCAAGAGTATTTGTTAAAAAGCGGGTCGTAAAAGTTATCATTTGTAAAAATGGCATGCGAAAAACCAAAAGCATATTATTTTTATCTCGAAACCGTTGGACTTTTACTAAACCAAAATTCCAGCATTATAGTAGGACATTATCTGACCTATCGACAGTTGCAGGACTATCCACACATCCCTGTGTATATATATTTTCTTCATATCTATAGAACACGTATTTCTTAGAAATTTTCCACAGAGAACGCGCAAAATGATTTCATTATTATATATGAAAGAACAAGTACGCGGGTCAACGAGGAATTGTCATTATTCAACAGGCACAATAAGATAATAATCAGCCGTTCCAAATATCGTGTCGTAAGAAATGCCCTTGTACATTTATGTATAGAATTGCGGCGCGCGGGATGATGCGCGTGCAATTCAAAATACACCGCAGCGCAAAGATATCACCGATATCACACGAGGTCATTTTCGCGTACGAGAAAATGTTGAAAAGAGATGTAAAATGACATAATCGTAGAAACTATAATAATAGGATTTTTTAATATTAAAATTGACGTAATTTTACTTACAGTACTTGATGACCGCGATATTCGGCGGTGCTACGCAAGTTACCGTAGTCATTGTTATAAAAAGAAAACTAATGAAAAATAACAATCCTGGGCGGCAACTATCCCTGCATACGTGTTACAGGGGAGGGAATTATAACGGTACCGCGAATAACGCGATGTGTCCAACGAGCACGCAAGCGAGAATGAAAACGGGAACCCTCGTTTTCCATATTATATATATGCGCGTATGGTCATCGAGAGCGCCTTCTCACAGTCATCGAGTGCGAGCACGGTCTTGCATGCAGGTCTGGAAACTCGTAGGGTGGGGAGTTACTCGGATAATGAGCCGAAGTGGTAGTTCTTGCTTCCGCCACCAGGAGCGCTGCTACCTTAGGGCGAGCCAATCAAAAGCAGGGCCGAACAGCTGCGTAATCCCCGGTGGAACGTTTTTTTTTTTAATTGATGAATTATTTTATCAGAATTAATATGAAAAGTGTCAATAATTATTGAAAAATATTCAAACAATTCTATGAAACATTGTCATATTAGGATCAATTCTAATCTTGCAGACAACACCAAGAAATGCAATATAACCTTAAATATAATCGAACATATTATTACATTTTACTATATATTTTGGGAATAGCTATCTTTCATAAAACGTCTTATTATTGATAAAATCGAATAAGTAGTATAAGAATGTGTGATAATTTGATAGATATATTTATAATTTTTTATGATACTTACTGTAATTTATTGTAATAATCAGTAATTACATGAATTGACAATAAATACGATATTCTGGTAAGTAATTTAAGATTATGCATTATCACATATATATTTTCTAAGTGATCATGCATTTTGTGTTCTAACGCCAGCATATCACTATTATTTTATTGCTATTAAGTAATTCCACTTTTTATTGGAATGTTTCAATATTTAGTAGGTACTTGCAAAATTACAAATAAAACACATTTCCGTTTGAGTATTTTTTCATATATTCATTATGAATCAATGATACAAAAGAACATATATATAACTTAGAACTAATCATCATTAGAGCCTTTTGGAATTAGAGCTATACATTTTTTCTTCTTCAATTGTCATCAGGCTGCACGTATTTTCAAAGTTTTCTGGTTTATAAACGCTCAATTCCCCATTTAGATCGCATGCTTTTATGTGCTGTATGTCACTGGTAAAATTTAGAAAACAATAGTTACGTATTGCGTAGAAACGCTTAACGGAAACCACGCAGTCATCGGACCGTTTTCTTCGGTGACTACATGACAAATATTTTGAATTTGCACCTATTTCATCGTCATCGAATACAGCTACGGAATTGTTTATTTTTGAACAAAATTGTTTTTGATATGCTGAGTAGATATAGTAGCATTTGCACGTTTAAAAAACAACGTAAGTTAAGTAAAGAAAAAATAATAAAGAAATTATTGTCCAGTAAAAATGCATTTATTTATTTTTAAACACCAAAATGGAATAAATTAAGAAATAATTTTTTAGGACAAAATATATGAAATCAGGTATATTTTAAGAAATAAAAATACAGAAAATGTAATAAAATATCCTATGATGCCATTATATTACTAATATACTTATCGAAAACTAACAAAAAAAATCCTAATATATCAAGAACTGACGAACAGAATCTTCATTATTTGATATAAAATTCTAAAAAATGATGATTTATTTGACAATTACTGAGGAAATATGACTTTTGGTTCCAATTCCGGATCATCTAACTACATAACTGGGCAATTTTTCTTAATATGTTACACATTTTTCACAAAATTTATCAATTTTCGTTCAAATGTTGGAAAAAATCTGAACAAATATGTTCAATTCTTACAAAATGTGACCAGAAAGTTCCACCAGGGATGGTGTTGATTTTCCGGAATGAATAATAGTTTAAGGTAATCCTATCGCTTCATACTATTCATACCACTGATCATACTTGAGACTTGTGCAATTTATATTTTTAACATATGGCAAAAAATAATTTGAAAGAACTAAAATTTTCCATGTGTAAACTGTTCAATGAATGTTCCCATTTATTTCAAAAAATGAAAAAATCGTTATTCCAATGATTCGCGCAGTATTTCTAGGTTTGATATTTGGCAACATTGGTTCTACTTCCGTCTCTTTTTACTCAACTAGGCGAGTTTAACCTCCATGGTTTTCAACGTCGATCTGTCAAAACTATGTCAGGTGCGGGAAATATAAGGCATTGTATTCGGGCCACGACTGGTAAAAAGCGTGGAAAATTGGTGTCGGCGAAATATGTCGGTTAAAAATGAAATATGTGTGGTAATTCGAATGAGTGCGATGAGGTTAGGACTACAGTCAGCTGTTGACTTGCTGTCACGTCTGTTTATCGTAGCAAGTGTTAATAAATCCAATACCGGAAATTTAAATTAAACTTGATACTACATAAAAATTTGGTCAATAAGCATATTTTTTTCTGAGAGAATTGGATTACTACAAGTATGTAAATCTGATTATTTATAAGAATCTGATGCATTTCTACTATTATATACACTTTTGTAGCGACCAGAAATTGGGTTTTTGTATGTCGTCTCGGAATTCCTTCACAAAAATCCGCAATTTTAATATTTTTTTCTCTGTAATTAAGTCGATAACCGATCCTGAAATTTTACAGAGACAATTATTAATATATGTAGTAAAGCTCAAAAAAAAAAGTATGAATATCTTATGGATTAAAGCCTGGCGATAGGATTACCTTAAACAGCAATATAACCTGAAAATTATTCGGATTTTCTTTACTACCGATCCTATAGCGAAAATGACAATTATTCGCGATTATTAAAAATCCTCAAGTTTCTTCATTGATGGCATCTGTAAACATCAAGCGAAGGCACGCGACTTTTGAGATAGTAACATTATATTCCAGTGCAAATGTGGTGCGCCGTTTCTAGCACTTGAATGCGCGGAATTGCGACTTCCCAATTTCGATGCAATTCTTCGTCCTGAGGAACTTTAAATACTGAAAACTTTCGACTGTTGTTTTTCAAACTTTTCTGACAGTTCGGAACCATTTGTGCTTTGGGCATTTTCTGAATTGAATAGACCGTTTACTTTCTTTCGAGACTGCGACGGAAACCGGAAACCCGATTCACAGCCTGAGGAACCCAGGTAGCAATTTTCAAAAAGTTGTCCAAGTCGGCTAAAAGGGTGCCAAATGTCCGCCCGGAAGTTATCTTAAAGTCAACAACCATCCAAGAAGATAACTGTTGGACACATGATAACTTATAGGTAACTTCCAAGCGGACATTTGATACCCATTTGGACAACTAATAGACAACTGTTTTCAAATTGCTATCTGAGACGGTATCTGTTGCTGTATATCTATATTTACGATACCCCTACGCGAGGGCGCTCCTGGCGAATCGATAAGGAACTAAGTTTGTGCCTCACCAACGGCGACACTCCCCGCCACTCAAAAACGCTGGAGTTTTCAGATTTGTACGTAAGACAGTGAGTACGAGTGACCCTTGACTTGCGAGAAACCACGCGAGAAACGTACGAGAACGAGGAAAAATAATAATTTCTGCTCGCGACGCATCGGCGAGACGTTCACGTTTGGACCGCGTGTTTTCTTCAGCATAGCGGAAACGATCGAGCCAGACTGCACTATCGAGCGCGTACATACAGAGGTTCCTCCCTTACCGACCAACAGGCTGTCCCATCGAAGCTTCTCGCGAAGGTCGCTCAGAAGACGGCACCACTCTGCAGCACGTCTCAATTGAATTCCCCCCCAACCGGCGAATCTTTCTCGCGGCAGTTGCTGCGCAGTCACGACGCCAAGGAAAAAAAACAATTGTCCTACGGCGGCAGCAGGGGGGGGGGGCAATTGCTGGCGTCCACAGTGTCTTAGTCTACAGTCTACAGTGGTTTGCCAAGTCGTGTAGCAGTTACTCCAAACCGGTACGTCTCGAGACGTGCAGTTTTTATGCATACTCGTTATAGCGCGTGATCCCGAGCGTAACAACCGTCGCGTACAGCACGATACACAAAGGAGAACTTTATTTTGCTGATTATTCGTCTCCGCAGAGCAAACGCTTAAGGGAGACTTTGACCTTAAAATTTTCAAAAAATCAATTTTTTTTTTATTACGGATTCTCCATCTACATGTAAGTAGAAATAAATCTGTGGAAGCGTTTCCCGGATTTCGAACGTTTACGATATTTTAAACGCGTTTGAAGTTGACACCGTCAGCGCGCTCTGACCGTCTCAGCGGGGCGCCCGGCTAGCTGGGTTTCGGCAGGTCTCAGCGCGTCTGACGCAGGTATACAGAGCTTTTTATGCTTAGAAATCTTTTAATAGGGACTCTACTTTCTCCTTTATCGATTTTGCAACGGTTATTACAGTCTGGCTTCGGCATTGAAAGCGAAAACATCGTAGCGTCTGTGTTTTTTGTTTTTCGTTATTTTCAAGTAATTTATCGAAAATTTGTGCGCAATATGCCTCGAAAGGGTTCAAAAGATCATCCGAAGCAGTACGGGCGCAAAAGACGGCATTCGCAACCACCTAATCGCTGGGACTTAAAAAAGAGCAAATCGTCCACAAGCACGTCACGGCAGAAAATGGCGAACGCAATTCCACCCGTTTTAGAAAAACTGTTCAGGTATAATATTTTGCATTTGTAGAATAATAATAATAATAATTCAAATTTTATATGATAATAAATAATAATAATAATAATATAGTTAGTTAAGACTAATGTAAGACCGATCTGTACGAAGTTTGTAACAAGATTCCCTAACCTATACGTCTGTAAGATTCTCATGGGTGCCGGCTAATTCCCGAGACTTGTATAATAATAATAATTCAATACAACGGGATGACACATTGACTCGCATCTTTGCGAATATGCGAACTAATTGGAATAATAATATCATGGCGATAATGAAAATAATAATGATAATAATAAAAATCAATAAATGAATAATAATAACAATATTAAATCATTATCAACGATAGAAATGATAAATAATAATTAATAAAAAAAATAATAAACTATTATACTTAACGTTAATATAGTATTTATAATAATGATGATCATAAATGATAAATAAAAAAATTGTTCCTGATTACTAGTAATAATAGGGAGGAAAATGAATGAAACATCTGTGCTGAGTGCTCTCAATTGTGAAACAGGCATCCCACAGTAAAAACCAACGCGACACGTAGCGAAATGACTCACAATAATCAGCTCAGCTTGACGATAACTCAGACCGTCTGCCACCCATATAATGTATTATGGACACAACAACGAACATTTTTCATTGATAACCATTGATTATAATAACAATAACATTTCGTTGCGATAATTAATGGGGAAAAAATAATGAATATTTAAAAAACGAAGTATTGACAAATATTGATCATGTGGAATAATTCCGAATATTAATAACAGGAAATAATAAATAAATGCTGATGGTATTGACAATGAAAAACGTTGATAATAATATAGAATAATAACGAATATGAATAATAGGAAATCATATTCAATGACAGTAACATAACATAATAACGAACGTCAATGTTAATCGTGCGAAATAATGTTGAACATTAATACGAAGTAACAATGAATATTGATAATATCGATAATGAAGAACATTAAAAATAATGAATATTAAAAGTAGGCAATTATATCGAATATGAATAACATGAAATAACAATGAACTTGAATTGTTATACATTTTGGTTATTAACTATTATTAATAACATTAATGTTATTAATATTCGTTATTTTTTATTATTGATAATATTCATGTTATTAATGCTCGTTATTAATTATTGTCAATAGCATTAACGGCGTCAAACAATAACGAACATCAATAACAATTGGGGGACCATACTAGGTCACTGGCTTAAAAAGTGCTGATTTCCATGATTTTTTCTTTTTTTAAATAAAATTCCATAATCAGTCCGATTTTTTTGTTTATTGAAATGACTTATGTTGTACAGAAAAATATTTTTAAATATTTTAGTTTAATTTTTTTGGCCACTGTAAGATGATGCCGAAAAAAAAGCGCATGACGGAGAAAAGTCCTCCTCGAAAAATTGTCGAAAAGAAAAAAACCAAAATGATTATTAATCAGTATAAAAAAATGTAGAGGCGTACGGAGGATTTTTTTTTCGATAAAAATTAATAAAATGGTGGACATTTCAAAATAAGGTGTCGAATTGGGCCTTTTTGTCGACACTTTATCGTTAAAAAAAATGTGAAATTTTCAAACAAACAAAAAACGCTTCCGTACGACGTTAAGAAATGGCGTAAAGAATGATTCTGCAAAATTTAAGAAGGATAGCTTGAAAACTCTCCGTTAAAAAATTTTCCACGGTTTTGGAAAACGACTTTTCGAGAAAGACGCGATTTCGGGCCAAGTCTCACGCGGCCTGTCGAATCCCTTTTTCTAACAAAATCTCTAGCGACTCGAATAATGCAAATTTTGCGATCAAAATTCAACAGCATGATTATGAAAGTCCATATTTTCGGATAATACAGAGAAAAAAAAACGATTTTCAAAAAGTTTTACACTGGAATGGTCCCTTAATGTTCGTTATTATTTAATTTTATTTGCAATACTAATAAGCGAAAATAATAACGGATATTATATGCAATCTTGTGAATAAGATTCGCGAGAGAAATTGATGCAAGCTTCGTTCGCTTCGTTCGCCCATGAAAAAGTCACAAAGAGCTGTGGAAAGAAGCAGCAATCTTGGATACCCACCTGCCTTGCATATTTCTATTTTTTCCCTCGTTATCGTTCAATTGTAAGCCCATTTATGAACCCGAAGTTCGGATTTTTTCTGCCTACCTGGAATTCACGATAAGATTACGAGGCAATCAGATTCGAACTTCGAACAGATTCGAATCACGATTGTCCGGTCTTTCGAGGAACGAAAAAATAGAGCGCTGCAGGAAATTGCAAAAATCAAAGTTAACCGGTATAAAAAAAAATGACAAGAATAAAAGTTAAAAAAACGAAAGAAAAAAATGCTAAAATTAAACCCATAACTAAAGAAATTAGCCAAGGAATATTCTTCGCGTATGTTCGGGCTCGGCGAGGGCGCGAAAAAAATATGTAGAAATGACGAATGAATTTTTGACCAGCCACATAGACGGCCACAAAGCAGAGTACATCGAGAACCTGAGAGAAGCGGTCGCGATCCAATCGGTCTCCGCATGGCCCGACAAGAGGCAAGAAATCGTCAAAATGATGAAATGGGCGGAGGTGAGACTGAAGAAACTCGGTAGCGTGACCGAGCTCGTGGATCTCGGCACCCAGAAACTTCCCGATGGCAAAGTGATTCCCCTTCCGCCCGCTCTTTTGGGCACCCTCGGCAACGATCCGAAAAAGAAGACTGTCCTACTTTACGGCCACTTGGACGTTCAGCCCGCCCTGATCGAGGACGGCTGGGACACCGAGCCCTTCGTTCTCGTCGAGAAGGACGACAAGCTCTACGGCAGAGGCAGCACCGACGACAAAGGTCCCGTACTCTGCTGGATTCACGCCCTTCAAGGCTACAAAGCCTTGGGCGAGGAAATTCCAGTCAATATCAAGGTAACGCCGAGAGAGAAGCACAAAGCGAGAACTACATTAGGTCGACGCACACGTCTGAGACACGTGTAAGATTGATGTGCACACCCAAAACCGACGCGCGTGTTAAGAAGCCAGTCCACTTTGGAGCCACGAAAAAAGGCTATTTTCGCGATTTTTCTTTTGAGGATTTTATAAAAGATATCAATATAAAAGTTATTGGGCTTGATAAATAAAGTCTTGAAATGCATTTAAAAAAGATTTTAATTCATTTTTCAGTACAAAAACTATAGTTTAACATAACGCCTCAAAAATAGGTGGGCTAGGTAGCTCCATCACAACTCGGCAACGGCTTGTCTGAAACAAAAAAATCAAAGTCCATTAGATTCACTATGACACCAGCTACAAAATGACTCGGATATAAAGTGTTATCAAAAAATAACAAAATGGCAGATGAAAAACGAAAATAGTTTTTAAAACCCGTTTTTTTCGCAGTTTTTCGCAAAAAAAAGAGTAAAAATCGAAGTTTTAAAACCATCGAGGGTCATCTTGTTGCGAATCATGTTTACAATATGTGGATCAATTTTCAAGAGAATCCGTTTATCAGTTTTAGAGACACGATGGAGCTAGATTTTGAAAACGTTGTTTCGAGAAAAACGCGTTCGAAGTTTATACTATGCTCGGCCGAGCGCGCTATACGCTCAGGTAGACGAAATGAAGTTCTGACGTTCAGGTGGAAAAAAAAATACTTAGAGAGCTCAGATTTTCATAAAATTTTGACACAATATTTCTGAATGCACGTACTTTCGAAAACAGTAAAAAAAATCGATTTTTTTTTAATTTGCAAAGTGGACTGGCCCCTTAACGTGTGTCGCTGATTTCACGCTGGTTGTTGATCAAGTAAGGACTCTGTTATCATTGAGATAAAAATGTACGCATCGGACAGTCATTTTGAAGAAGATTTACTTTTCTTGATGGCTTCAAAACGCTTCGGAGCAGTAAGGAGAAAACACACGAAAGGAAAACACTGGGTTCGCAACGTAAACTTGAGAAGAGAAGAAGTTGGTGAATACCATACTCTCGTGAAAGCCTTGGAAGCAGATGAAGCTCGCTTTTCCTGGCCTCTCTATGGTTGGTTTACCCGTAACGCCAATAAAAAAGATGACTATCTTCATACCGTAGAAGATACCATTTTTTTACAACTATCACCCCCCGACACGGGTGGATTTCGGCAAACGAAAATCGCTCATTTTTTTCCTGGCTTCTCTATGGTTGGTTTACCCGTAACGACAACAAAAAAACTTCCATCATTTGTTATCAACAAATGAATAAACATTTCGAAAAATCGTTTGGTCATGCGATGGAGAACGTTATAAACTATGCTTTGTTCAGATTTGAAGTGAGTCGGACGAATAGACTTCGAAATACGACTCAGTTTCATAAAACAAAAAGAAAAAATGCTAGTCAGGGGAGTAGGATAATAATAATAATGATAATAATAATGATGATGATGAATTAACATAAATTATTTTGGACAGTTCGTATTCGAGGGAATGGAGGAGAGTGGCAGCGAGGGTCTCGACGATCTTCTTTACGCTCGCAAGGAGAGCGATTTCATCAAGCAAGTCGATTACGTCTGCATATCGGACAATTATTGGCTGGGTACAACGAAGCCCTGCATAACTTACGGTCTACGTGGGGTTTGTTACTTCCACGTTGAGGTTACGTGCGCCGAGCGTGATCTTCACAGCGGCTCTTTCGGCGGCACCGTTTACGAGGCGATGTCCGATCTCGTTCATTTGCTCAACACCCTCGTGGACGTTCACGGGCGCATACAGATCGAGGGTATCTACGACAACGTGGCGAAGATCACGGGCGCCGAGGTCGCCGCTTACAAGGACATAGAGTTCGACGTTGACGAGCTTCGCACGAACGTAGGCACGACCAAGCTGGCACACAACGAGGACAAGGTACGACGAAGTCATAGAATTCGAAAAAAAAGAAGGTCACTTAATTTACTTAATTTTGCGTGCGGCCGAAAAAGTAACTAGGTATGTGAAAAAAAAAATCGACCGCATTTATCGCAAAAGCAAGCTGTGAGCTGTAGAATAAAATCGCAAGCGTTAAGGGGCTACATCTACCTAGAGGCCCGCAAAAAATGGCCATATTCCGAGGAATAAAATTCTCGGAAGCCGTTGGTGTACAAGAAATTTCATTTTTTAACCCAAACGTGCACAGGGTGCGCAGGTGTGCGCAGGTTGATTCTTAGTTCCGCGTTGTCACGCTAGATTCGCTAGTCGTGGCTGTCGATAAAAACGGACGAGCTTCTCGACTTTCAGACGCAAATCCTGATGCACCGTTGGCGCTTCCCGAGCCTGTCGATGCACGGCATCGAGGGCGCGTTCAGCGACCCCGGCTCCAAGACAGTGATACCGAGAAAGGTCATCGGGAAGTTCTCGATCCGCATAGTGCCGGATATGACGCCGGACGAGGTCGAGCAGAAGGTCAAGGCGCACTTTGCGAAACTCTGGGCGACCCGCGGCAGCCCGAACGTGTTGAAGGTCGAGATGGGCCACGGGGGTAAAGCCTGGACCGAGAATCCCGACCATCCGCACTACGTAGCAGCGCGTACAGCCACCAAATACGTGTACGGCGTGGATCCCGATCTGTCACGCGAGGGTGGCTCCATACCGGTCACCCTGACCTTCCAGGAGGTCACCGGCAAGAACGTTCTCCTACTTCCGGTTGGATGCGGCGACGACGGCGCTCACTCGCAGAACGAAAAACTCAACGTTCGCAATTACATACAAGGGGTGAGTGGAGGAAACGCAAGAGCGAATGAAAAACGATCGGGCTCTTTGCATATTTTCAACGCGAACAAATCATCATTATCATTATCGTTCCCTGTAATATTGACAATCGTACGTTTTATATCGTTGCAGACGAAATTGCTCGGTGCTTATCTCTACGAGGTCGGACAACTCTGAGCCCTTGCGATTCGCGCGTAGCGCAACCGGAAGCTGGAGCCGTAGGACGGCGATTGGCGCGTCTAATTTTAAAAAACGGGGTCGTCGCGAGTGTTCCAAGAGGACGAGACCACGTTCCCCGTCAAGTGCGATCGGATCGCTATTGTGCAATGCATTTATCAATACGAATCGATATTGTCAGATTGGAGACTTTGTAGCGCGTATATACGATGAGAGAATGTTTTGGAAAACATATATTTTACTGTATATTCGTACCGATGTATTTTTCTTTGCCCTGCATAACCCGTTTGTGCGAATACGCACCGGCCCTTTTTGATTTTATGTTATTTTCGAAGGGTAACACTAGTTCGGTCGCCCGAAGAAAAGTTTCAACTTTGGGCGTTTTTTGTGCTTTAGAAAAAGGACGCAAATCGAAAATCGATAAAAACAACTTTGTTGTGCATATCTGTATTATTTCTTTAGAGATACCAAGCGCTCGAAAAAGGTTTTATTTTCGTTTTAAATGAATCAATGATTAATAACGAATCAACTGATACACTAATTAAAATTGATTAATTAACCAATTTAAATAACAAAGTAATTTTTAATTAATTAACGGATTAATCAATTTCAAGTGATCGATTGACTAATTGAAATGGCAATTTTTCGATGCGAGACTTTGTACATCAAGCACTTCAACCCTTTCAATACGGCGGGCAAATCAGTTTAGTGTGGCTCATTACCGGGAACAGTTATTTCTCCTCCAAGAGTTAATTACGATGAAATAACTTTTCTGTCTGGAACATGCTCAATAAGGGTGCGAATTCCTCATGACTGAAATGCGCCTATGTTTTTCAGTAACTGGGACATATGTTGTCCCAGCCGTGATTTAAAAAATGTTCCATACCTGGACAGCATATCTCCCGTCAGGTGTGAAAGTGTTAATACTAAGACCCCAAAGTATGATCTGACGTTGAGAAGGTATTTTTTCCAACCCTCTCGACTAGCGTTACCTGCTAAGGGGGAAAGACTACGTGAATAATTTTATTTTTTTTTATTTGGTTTTTTCCTTTAGGTACACGCTTTTCGCGTTTGTTACCTATTCTTTCCCTTCATTGTGCCCGTTTCTTTCCTCTATTGTTTTACTCCTTTTTTCTCCACCTTTCTCCTTGTTCCCCCCGCCCTCTTGCGGCCGCAGCCGACTTCCCCCTCTGTATTATATTCATCATGACATTTCTGTCATGGGTATAGGGAAACTGCGGAAAACCTATACCAATACAGCCGGTCATCGAGTTCGCCCCCAGTCGTGGAACTAGTCTTATTTCGCCACGAAATGCCGAACAAAAACATTTCACGACGAAATGTACGCGACTGGGATTCGAACTCGGGACCTCCCGGTCCGCTGGTTTAGTGGCGAGCACGCTAACCACTAGACCATCGCACCGGTTGCTACGTGAATAATTTTAGGTCTATTTTTTTTCGAAAATGGAACGAGGGCTTCGCAACTCGACTCGGAAAACCCAGGCGGGCTGTACCCCGCGTGCCTCGATCGGCAAAGTAATTTCCAGCGCCTCTTTGGTGTTTTTCCAAGTGAGCTCGTATTTGCAGTCCGGCCCGAGGAGGCAGACACGATAATCGTCGCCCAAACGTATGGGCGTCACGCGAAGAAGATTGTCCTCAGGCCAATGCAGGATCGAGCCGTAGATACGCCTGGCAGCCCTGTTCGCGGTCCACCAGACATTTTCGTTCACCCTGTCATTTTTGCAGCTCCCAGGGCTTCGACCCGTAGATGGCCTTGCCGTTGGCCGACAACCAATCGCCTGTTGACGGAGACGGGGAAATACAGAGAGACGAAAAGAGAGACAGGGCGACGGCAATGAGAGTATTACTCGCTACTGAAATTCGACGTTACTTTCAGAACTGTACGAAAGACCGTTGTCATTACCCATTCGGCGCCTTCGAATGCAGCGCATAAGTCGCTTGGATCTCAATATTTTTCCATGAAAAAATTATTTAATATAGGTCAAATATAGCCAAATATATTCTTAATTTTCCGAAACATTTAATTGAGTATTTTTCTTCCAAAAAATCCCGAAAATCACCCAAATTTTCAGCGTTCACACTGGTATAGCCCCTTTAAGTAAATGAGTCAGTGCCTCATGAAGAAATCAAGTAAATGAGCAAGTGCTTCAGGCTGGAGAGGAAGAGAAGAGCTCGGGCGTACTTTTCCAGGAGTGCCAGAACTGTTCGGAGCCAAAACTGGGAACGCTGAAGACGCCCCAGTGAATGAGGATGCCGAACTTCGCCTCGTCGTACCAAGCGGGCAACGGACGAGCGTCCAGGCTGTCCCAGGTCGGAGCGAACTTCCGCTGCTGTCCCGGTGCCTCGGTATCGACGCCGTTCTTGCCCGTGCCGCCATCCTGATTCACGGTGAAGACCTGGCCGGCGGAACATCCGCCGAAGAGGGCCAAGCAGCCCCAGATACTCCAAAGTGCCATCGTCCTGCTGGAGTGTCGCGATGGAAATAACACCTCGCGCTGCGAGTAGCGTTGCTGTGACCAGCTACCGAAGAAATCTGAGCTGTTGTACCAACCATCTTATTTCTGGTCGATTACGAAAATCGTAAAAACATTACGCAAGTGTTGGAGAAATACCCAACCCCTTATCTCAAATTTAGACACTGCTTGTTTTTAATCTACGAATGTAAATATCTTATCGTTGTCGATCTTTTTTCATCGAAACACAATTCTGGCCTCTTTTTGGTACAATTTTTACCTCCTTTTTTGTCGGGCTCATTCCATGTGACAGCTATTGTTTTTGCATGAACCATTAAGGGCTTAGGCCACAGTGACGGGCATAAAATCATGTGCGAATTGAACAATTTTTTTTTCGTATGAAAAAGTGATTCACTCATAAAATTAATTACACATCTATTTAGTATGAATATCAAGCTGTTAGAATATATATATATATATATATATATATATATATATATATATATATATATATATATATATATATATATATATATATATATATATATATAGGAAAATGGCACGCATTAAAAAAAAAAAAAAAAAAAAAAAAAAATTTCACGCAACATTTCTGTAAAATGTGGATTAAAAAAGTAGTTTTTTTTTTCCAATTTTCGTCAAGTAGAAGGTACCAATATTATCAATATTTCTACCAAGTTTTAACTCAATCGGCTTAATAGTTTTGAGTTATCCTGCACGCCAATTTCGATAATGCAGTTTTGAGAAAAACGCGTTTGAAGTTTTTCGAATTTCGCTTTGAAACTTTGGGAAAATTTTCTACATATATAGTTCTATCGTTTAAAAAAGGAAAAAAAAGAAATCGATTTTTTGATCGTTGTAAATATACATCCCGCCTTAAGCCAGCTTAAAAAAAAACAATTTTTTGAAAATTCTACATTGCTGTTACCCCTTAACGCGGCACATGCAATGTCTGAAAAAGTCTTCGATGTGTTCACATTGTTTTATCTGATTGTTGCGGTTACGTTTGGAACAGCTGAATAAATGGAGATAGGACAATAGAGGTTTAAGTTCCGGGAATAGAATAATCAATCAGTATTTTGACGTTTGTTTCTTATCGTATTTTTGGAGATGTTTTTTGCAGATTGCAGGCCCGGTTCGTTCGGTAATTCGTGGTATACCGAGAACTTTCTTACTGACGCGAAGTACACGTGTACAGAAACACCATGAGAACGAGCGTTAAAACGCGAACCATTAAGGGGTTAGGCCACCCTAGAATTTACGAAAAATCGATTTTTTTTTAATGGTCCCCTAGGACCTCAAAAATGACGTCCCAAAAGATTATGGCCGGGAAAAATCTTTAAGTACTCGGTTTTTCAAATTTTGGTACAAGGCCGCCTGGTCCGCAGCGAGCTACTCAAAACTTCAAACGCGTTTATCTCAAAACTGCATTTTTTAAGTTGGCCGGAAACATAACTCAGACTATTTTCAACCGATTCACTTTTTAGGATTTTTTAGGATTTTATTTTATATTGCATAGTTCATTTGTTATTAACAATTATCTGACGATTTTTTAGGCAAATTTTTCACTTTCCACTTCAGAAGTGCGCAATTTGGCCAAAAATCCATATATCGAAAAAATTCTACGTACTTCTATAGCAGTTATTATATATAATCGAAAAGAATTCATTGGTTCATTATAATTAAAAAATAACAGGAGCTGTTTGTCCGGCCGTGGACCCTGGAAAAACGGAGACGTCATCGTAAAACCGCTGCACAGCCGCCATTTTGAAATTAATCGTTTCAAAAGAATTATTGTATACAGTCACTGATATGTATGATAAACACCCTTTTTTGTCATCTCGATTTATTTTGTAGTTTTTCTGAGAAAAAAATCCCCAAAAAGCCTATTTTCTCGGCCTCTAGAATGGCCTAAGGCCTTAAGGGGAGGGTAGGGGTTTGCAGTTCGGAAAAATCGATTTTTTTTTGTCTTTTCTTATAGTTAAACATTTCAAGAATATAATCCCAAAATTTCAAGTCAATCAGAGCAAAACTCTCGAAGTTATTGACTATTTAGTCCCGCTCCTCTAACACTGTAACTCCGACTTCTCTAAACTTCAAACGCGTTTTTCTCGAAACCACTTTTTCAAAGTCCGTGTTCACTGCCATTTGAAAACTACATGACCGATTTATTTCAAACTTGGTACACACTTTCTACATATAAAATACCTCCCCCCAACGGTCAGTTTGAGCTTTTTTTACATTGAGGGGGTTTTCGACTCCCAAAATGGCGGAATCTTTCGTGAAAAATAGCACTTTTTACTTTACATGACCACCAAAAATAAAGAAATGAAAAAAAAATTATCAAAGCCCGTTGGGGGGAGGATTTGATGATACTTTGACTAAATTTTAATGGTACTTGATTTCAGATAATATCCAGCTGAGATACAGTGAACACCGCAAATCGTGTTTTTCCAAAGGCGTTCTTGGAAAAGCTTTGTCAGCGGCTTGTTTGTGGATATTTTCGCGTACAAATTTCACGGAATGTTCTTGAAATGACACTTAACAATGTACAGAAGGTTTGAATAAATTTACTTTATCCATATAGATGAAAAAAAAATCGCAAAAAAGTGTTTTTTTTTCACGCTGAAACTCCTACCCTCCCCTTAAGTAACGTTGCACGATATCGTAGCTTCTTAAGTGTGGAGGAGAATACCTCAGTAATTGTCGATCCTCAATTTTCAATTTTTAATTGTTGGTTTACGATTTTCCACGTCGTATCGACTCGAGGGTCCGCGCGCAGATTTGAATATTCGCGACAAGCTCTACGGCAGACGCAGCACCGACGACGAAGGTCCCGTTTTCTGCTGGATTCACGCCTTACAGGGTTGCAAAGCGTTCAGCGTCCCCGGCGCCAAGACCGTGAAAGACCGTACCCGCAAGGGCGGCTCCATAGCGGTCACTATGATCTTCCAAAAGGTCACCGGCAAATCATACGTTTATATCGCTGCAGACGAAATTGGTAGGAGCTTATCTCAACCGGAAGTGCGAGCCAGCATGTTATCACCGTAAAGTACCGTACAAATTTGACGATTTTTAGAATCGTCATTTTTTGTTAAAAGTTCGGCACCTTGGCTTGAAATTTTTATATTCGGATTCTTCAAAGGTCTTCCTTGAGTGAGATCGGACCGTTCTCGTACGATGCATTTACCAATACGAATCGTGATTGTGAGATTGGAGACCTTGTAGCGCGTAAATCCGATGAGAGAATGTTTCGGAAAACGTATTGTTTGCCGTATATTCGTACCAATGTATTTTTCTTTGCGCTGCATCGCCCGTTTCTGCAAATACACACTGGCTGTTTTTACTTTTATCTTATTTTCACAGGGTAACACGAGTCCGGCCGCCCGAAAAAATGTCAACTGTGGGCGTACTTTTGTGCTTCATAAAAGAACGCAAATCGAAAATCGATCAAAACAACTTTGTTGTAAGTGTCTCAGTGTATTATTTTTTTTACAAATGCTAAACGCTCGAGCAAAAGTTATATTTTAGTTTTTCATTGGTGAGTTAATTGACTGATTAACTCATTTAAATGGCAAATTTACTAATTGATTCACGTTGATACATTTTTTAAATTATACACTTTTTAAAGACTTTATATCAAGCAGTTTTATACTACGTATGTAACAAAGTATGCTCTGACGTTAAGAAGGCATTTATCCAATCCTCTGGACTAGCGTTAACTGCTAAGAGGGAAATACTACGTGAATAACTTTAGGTGTATTTCCTTTCAGAAGTAAGAGGATGATTGCGTAGCAGCTCGATTCGAAAGACCCAGGCGGGCTGTCCCCCGCGTGCCTCGATCGGCAAAGTAATTTCCAGCGCTTCGTCGGTGTTTTTCCACGCGAGCTCGTATTTGCAGTCCGGCCCGAGGAGGCAGACCCGATATTCGTCGTCCAATTTTATGGGCGTCACGCGAAGAAGATTGTCCTCGGGCCAATGCAGGATCGAGCCGTAGATACGCCTGGTAGCCTTGTTCGCGGTCCACCAGACGTTTCCGTTCACCGTGTCGTTTTGCATCTCCCAGGGCGTCGACCCGTAGATGGCCTCGCCGTTGGCCGACAGCCAATCGCCTGTTGACGGAGACGGAGAAATACAGAAAGACGAAAAGAGAGACAGGGCGACGGCAATGAGATTATTCCTCGCTACTGAAATTCGACGTTACTTTCAGAACTGTACGTAAGACCGTTGTCATTACCCATTTGGCGGAGACGTTCCTCGAACGCGAGGTCGATAACGCCGTCCTTGGTAGGTCCAACGTTGACCAACAAATTGCCACCGCAACTGACCGTCGTCACCAATTCGCGGATCAATTCGGCGATCGTGAGGTAATCCGCGAGCCTTGCGTTTCGACGATATCCCCAGGAATTCTTGTCGATCGTCATTGCGTTTTCCCACTTGTGTTTCTGCAGTACACCGGGATTGTAACGATCGGCGCAGGTGTAAAAGTCACCGTGATGACAGGCAATCTCGTGGCCCCAACGATCGTTCACGACAACGCTCTCCCTGACCGGACTCTCGTTGTATAGCCAGGCCAAAAATTCCTTGGACTTCCAATAAGTGTCGGGCGCGTCCCACTCACCGTCCGACCATATCACTTCCGGCTTGTAGATCTCGACTAACTCGCGCAGCTCGGGCAGTGTCTTCGACGTGACGAAATCGTCGCTCGTAAAATTGTTACTCTGGTCGGCCAACCAGAGAGGATTGTACCACTCGAAGAGAGAGTGGTAGAGGCCGAATCTCATCTTTGTGTTCTCCCTTATGGCTGTTGCGAGCTCACCTGCATTGTATTCGATGAGAAGAAACGGAATTTTTATCTTATGGTTATTTTTAATCTTATAGGGTTGCGCGATCGAAGACTTGTAACTTTGTCGTGTTTGTCCGTCCGTCGTAACTTCACAGTTTCTACAGTTTTAACACTTCGTCTGTAAACGTTTTTCCGGTACCTTTCGTTTGTAAACCTGGGTATTTCATGTCCTGCCGTTTGTTCAGCCAGTTGATGCATTCGATTTTTTTTTTAAACATTCATGCTCGTGTTCGAAACATTCAATTTAAGGCGGGATATATATTTTCAACGATCAAAAAATCGATTTCTTTTTTTTTTCTCTTTAGACGATAGAACTATATATGTAGAATATTTTCCTCGGAGGAATCTCGGATTGGAAGCGGGCGTGAACTTTAAACGCGTTTTTCTCAAAACTGCATTATCGAAATTGGCGTGCAGGATTACTCAAAGACTATTAAGCCGATTGAGTTGAAACTTGGTAGAAATATTGATAATATCGACACGTTCTACTTGACGAAAATTGTTTTTGAAAAATTGGAAAAAAAACTACTTTTTTAATCCACATTTCACAGAAATGTTGCGTGAAATGTTGATTTTTTTTTGCAAATGCGTGCCATTTTCTCAAATTTACTTTTTCTTCTTATTAATTACTGTCACATAGAAACTATACATGTTCTAACTGAAAAAATGTTTGAACTTTTTTGCCAATCAAAGACTACGGAAAGCTAGACTGCACGCCGATTCGCAACTCCCGCGGCGACCTTGCTGTAGCACTCTGCCACAGCGCTGCCATTTTGATGATGAATTAATTTAAAAAAATTGTTTCGTATACTTAAATATACTATTAAAGTACACCTGAAGTTTGATGATTGTAGAATAATTATTTCTTAGTTTGAAAAATCGCTCAATATTGCTTATTTTTTTCCTGTCTAAATGTATATCCCGCCTTAATATATCAATTATAAAATTATAGGAAAATACATCTTTTCATATATTTTTTGTTAAATAAATTAACCAATTCGGTAGTGAAGTACTTTTGGCTCGGACACGAAATACCCAGGTTTACGGACAAAGTGTTAATATTCCATGCACGAAATTTCGCGAGTAGGTGCTCCGGATGAAAGTCTCAATTGATCTGTAGAAAAATCTTGAAAATACACTTTTCAAGGATTTTTCTCCGGAATGTGGAATGGAGGCGATTTTTTTTCCGGTACATCTTATAAAGTGGAGGACGAAGCACAGAAATGGAGGTTTAACTGATGACCTAAATAAACCTAATAAATAAAAAAATACAAAAAATAAAAATAGCTGTTACTTCACGGTGGTTAGGAATCCCATAATATAAAAAATACCAAAAACCCGTCTTTCGTATTAACAATTCGGGGAAATTTCAAAAAATAAAATAACGAGTGTCATTTCTTGAGAAAAAAAATATTTTTGAATATTTTGCCCTGAAACCGACGTTCGACTTGCTCAATAAAATCTAAATCAATTTATTCTGGAAGGCTAGAAAAAGACGCACATTTACGTTTTTTACGATTGTAAATACGTCAAATCCTGCCAAAGGTACAGCCATTTGAATGGAAAAATATTAAAAAACGATAATCAACGAGAAAAAACGTCAGAGATTTTTTTTAAATGTCGACACTCGGTGAATATTTTTCAATAAAGTAACTCGATTTTTCAAAATTATATGTGGTCTTTTTTTTTCACTGGCTGACGTGACATGGAATGCCTCTAATGCATTACATAAAGTAATCCATTATTTGCAACCCTGACTCCGATACGACTTCGACGCATCAATAATTCCCGCCGTGTTGGACACTCACCGACCAAGTCCCTGTTGGGACCCACGTCCATCGAGTTCCAGCTGAAGGAGCGCTTGGACGGCCAGAGCGTGTATCCCTCGTGGTGTTTGCTCGTCAGGACCACGTACTTGGCGCCTGCAGCTTCGAAGAGTTTGCTCCACTCTGTGGCGTTGTAGAACTCCGCCGTGAATTCTTTTCCAAAGTCCTGGTACGTGAAGCTCGCGGGGTACCGCTGCTTCATGAAGTCGCGGTACTTCGTAGAGGCGCCGGTTTCGGCTGAAAAGATTCCAATGATCCGGTAAGTGCCTCAAGCTGAAGAGGAAGAGAAGAGCTCGGGCGTACTTTGCCAGTGGTGCCAGAACCATTCAGAGCCGAAACTGGGCACGCTGAAGACTCCCCAGTGAATGAAGATGCCGATCTTTGCCTCGTCGTACCAGTTGGGCAGCGGACGAGTGTCCAGGCTGTCCCAGGTCGGTGCAAACTTATGTGGCGGTCGCGGATCCTCGGAATGGACGCCGTTCTCGCTCGTGTCGCCATCCTGATTCACGGTGAAGATCTGGGCGGTGGAACTTCCGGCGACAATGGCCAGGCAGCACCAGACACTCCAAAGCGCCATCGTCGTGCTGGAATGTCACGATGGGAATGACGCCCCTCGTTTCCAGTATCGTTACTGTGACGAGCCTCCGGAGAAATCTGAGCTTTTGTACCAACTATCTTATCTCTGGTTGATTACGATAATCGTAAAAACATTGCGGCAGTGATGGAACAATGGTCACCGAGGCCCGTATCTCAGATCTGGACCCTGCTTGTTTTAACCTCGGAATGTAAACATCTTATCATTGACGATCGAGTTCGCGATCTTTTCTCATCAGCACGTAATTCTTAGATTCTTTTCGGTGCAATTTTTTTCCCGTTTCTTTTTTAATACGGCACGTGCAAGTGCTGAAGAATTCTCCGATGTTTTCAGTTTTTTTTGTTGCTGTTTGGGTTTCGTTTGGAACAGAACAAGAAATGCAGATAAGATAGTGAAGGTTAAAATCGCGGCAGCCGAGTAATCATTCAACGTTTTGACTTTTGTTGTTGGCGTATTTTTGCAGCTTTTTTGCTGATTGCGGGCCCGGTGAGTTCGGTAGTTCGTGATATTCACGGAATTTTCTTACCGACGCCAAGTACACGTGTACGGAAGGACTATTGCATCAAGCGTCAAGGGGGGAGAAACCTTTGCGCGAGGGAAAAATTGATTTTCATGATTTTTTTTTAAAAGGAAAGATATCTTCCCATTTTTTGTTTTATTACTACTTTTCACTATCACATGGTATTTTTTTGATTAAACTTAAAAAATGGCTGAGGTATGGCCAAAAAACTTTGGCCGTATGCATAGCCTATTCGGTCGCGTTCAAACGGTGTCGCCACAACCCAGGTAGCAATTTCAAAATAGTTGTCTATTAGTTGTCCAAATGGGTACCAAATGTCCGCTTGGAAGTTACCTATAAATTATCATGTGTCCAACAGTTATCTTTTTGGATGATTGTTGACTTTAAGATAACTTCCGGGCGGACATTTGGCACCCTTTTAGCCGACTTTTGGACAACTTTTTGAAAATTGCTACCTGGGTGGGAAACGGCAGCGACGATCGCGTGGCGTTTTGGCGCCGACATCTACAGCTTGAATTATCATGATATAAAACAATTCATAATTATTTTCAGAATTATTTCAAAGAAAAACCTTTTTGACATTCGGTTTTTTTTTTATCACAAAAGACCAATTCTAAATTTAAAAAGTCGAATATTTTTTTTAACAACTCAATTTGGTGGGATGAAAGCTGGAGGTAGATGTTCGAAGGACGGGTTTAAAGTTTTGACGCAAGTTGTGATAGAAGTCCTTTGATCTTTGGATTGGCAATTAAGGGAATGTACAAGGTCTACATAACCTCACAATTTTCAAACCCAGTTTTCTCATAGATGGTTGATTTTTTTAGAAAAAACAAAGCATTAGGCTCTGGAGAATTCCCTAACGCAGAGCTTAATAATATCGTTTTGCCCTAAATATTATTCATCTCTGAGTAATCTCTATTCGAAAATTTCAGCTATCTTTCCCGCACTCATATGTCACGTGGTAGATCTTCTACTTCGCCTTAAGACGGAATGACACCTCAGAGCCTTCAAACAAATCAAATATGCGGTCATCATGAATGATCTATAGATTAGGACAAGGGCCCAAGTTTCGGGGCACCACCAGGTGATTCCGCGGCATTGGAAAATGTTCAGTGAGTTCGTACATTTCGTTAGTAGATTAGATAAGTGTCCAGGAGACGTCATATCGACTCGAGGATACGTGCAACAATTCGAATATCCGCGCGCGCCTCTCGCGGCGCTTCGCCGAACCGCCGCGGCAAGGTAGGCGGCCGCCCGACCGTCAGTCGTGCGGTGGCTTTCACCGCGCGTGCTTGTCCCAGCGCATAATTCATTACGCATGCGCCGTGTTCCGCGTTCGAATAGACTTCTGTTTTATCGGGAGCCGGATCGACGTTCGTTTTCCTCGCTATCGACAAGAGACAACATCACGTGTAAACTTCTGGTAGCCCGCCATATTTGATTCTCCGAGACACTATTGTTGTCATTTCGGTAATCGTTTTTTTTCGCCGCGCCTACGATCCACCAATTGCAAAGCTCTTTTTTTAGAACAGTTAGGCTACCCAAATGCTCGAATGAAAATTGAGTGTAAGAAATATTTACTCGAGTACACCGAGAACACAGGACCGGTAAAATCCTCGGCGACAGACCGAAATTTGCTTTCTCGAACATATTATCGAATCGTAAAGTAAAATCAGCTCCAAAGCGCATAATACGCTTTACAATTTCAGTGAAAAGTATTTTTTTACAATCCTCTCTGACTCGTTAATATTTAACTTAACTTTTTGTTTTTTGCGATGCAGAATTTCGCGTAATTTCGAATTACCCGTTCTCGCGTACCAAAATATCAATGCGCATGCCACGAGAATGATTTGTACGGGGGGGTGTCGAGAGCTGCGTGCAGCGTCTCACCGGCGCGTGCTGCCGCGGCCGGCGTGTCGTGGAAGTTCTCGTCGGCGCTGCTGCGTTCACTTCGTCTCGCTCGTGGCGACCCAGTGGAGGGGGATCGGGTGCAGCGCCGCCAGGCGGCACTCGCGCGCAAACCGCACTCCGGTGCAATCCGCGTGTGTGTTTACGTGTGTGCGTGTCCGTGCGTGTTTCTTCCTGACGTTTTTTTGTCGCTGGAAACAAGCGGTAAGTGAGGCTTTATTTTCGCGACAAAATCATTACATAATTGTCGAGTGTCCGCAGGGTAGGGGGCTTGTGCATTTCGAACGTTTAGCGTCACGTGTCTCGCGCTATACGAGCCTCTGCAAAGCGAATTAAAATACGAAACGATCGCGGCATCACTTGTGTGTCACATCGCCGAACATGGCAAACTCCCTTCCCTATACCTAACACACACACACACACACAGCGTATACGCGGCTATCGCACGAATCGCCCACGCGAAATCTCTTCGTGCCTCACACCCCGACACTGACAACTCTTCCAAAATTTTCTTTCCGCCAGCGCAAATTCAGAAAAATCATTCTTCGAGCCAGAGCATTGCGGAAAAAGCATGCGACTAATTTTTCTTCCGTAAAATTTGTTCGCTGTCGAATTTTCTCGCACGCTGCAGAATTCGCCCTTTGTTGTCTCTTTTCGTGACTTCTAGCTCGCTTCTGCCCCGTCCACTGAAGGTTGTGTTTGTTTTCCGTGCCTTTGCGGCGTGTTCCCGCGGCGTAAGGTTTGTTTTCGAGGGAATTTCGCGTCGCGGTGTATCTCGGGCGAAATGACCCTGCCTTTGAGGCGCGAGGTGAAGGAGAACGTTGCCAAGGGGGTAGCATAACCTCAAAGACTGGCCGCGGGCATGAGCAGTCCGGCCCCGAGGCACCCTGAGCTCGTTGTTTATTTTCGATCTACCACGTATAGTACGTGTGTGTCAGTGTGTACGTTGGTATACTTTGTCACGTTATTATTACTATCACATTGATAATAAAAATAATGTGTATATACATACACACATATATATACTAAGGTAACCTATATATATATATATATATATATATATATATATATATATATATATATATATATATATATATATATATATATATATATATATATATATATATATATATATATATATGATTATTATATTTTATTTGATGTATTCCAACGTATAGCGTGACCGCTTTTTACATATCCATTTTTAATACTTATACCTTTTATTTTTTTCGTGTTATTACAATATATCATACAGGGTGTTACGAAGGTCGATGCAAGGTCTTAAGGGGGTGATAAGTCACCTCGTTAGGAACATATCTAACCTCGGTTACCTTAGACCAAAGTCTAAGGATTTCGAGTTATCATGGTAAGTGTGATTTTTGGAAAATTCCCGAAATTTAGGTACTGGTTCATAATGTGCGAACCGACAATAATTGGCAACTAAAAACTTATTTGCGTCTTAGCTTAATGTGTGCAGCTTTACATTTACACCATATATGTACACACATGTATTCAATCGACAAACACCAATACAATCATCTGTATTCACACAATTACCTAAATGGGCATGTGTTGAATAATGTAAAACTTGTCAAAAAACGAAAAATACCTGTTATGTTAATGCTATTTAAAAAAATAGCATTAACGTAAGAGGTAAACGAGTTAGTACCTAATTTTGGGAAATTTTCCAAAAATCATACTTACAATGATAACTTGAAATTCTCAGACTTTGGACTGAGGCAAACTAGGTTAGATATGTTCCTAACGAGGTGACCTATCACCCCCTTAAGACTTTGCGTCAACCTGCCTAGCATCCTGCACACACGCACACGCACATTAGAATTTTCCCGTTTCCGAAGTGCATCCAATAAAAAGTACAAAGATATTATTTTGCGAACAACCCAATATAAAAAAATTGAACAAGAAATGAAAATTGGAATTAATTATCACCTCGCCACACCCTAATGTGTGTGTGTGTGTGTGTGTATGTGTGTATGTATGTATATAGTGGTTTAATTCTGGACACTTTGGACAATAGAAATTCGCTTTTATTAGATATTTACGCAGATAATCCATAGTCCACTACGCCGCAATGACACCGCAATGATAGTGTAGATAAGGGTTTTTTCCGAAAAAAATTAAATCTTATTCCTTCGAACTACTACCTGTTCTACTTTAAGTAGTACTGTACTACTTTAAAAAAATAATTTTAATGCATTTAAAAAAAATTAATTTAATTCGATAATATGTTGATAATTTTATAGAAAAATAATTATAAAATATAACTCCGTTGATAATACTTATTTAAAAAAAACATACATGCCATATGATGTTGACGTTTGCATCTTTGGAACGCAACGAAAGTTCTTTTTTACATTTTATTTTCCATGTTTTTGTCGTTAAAGATCTTTGTTTTTATAGGATTATATTGTAGATGGGTAAATAAATATCGTGAAAAATGGTTGGAGGATTTTAGGACGGAAAGTTTGCCAAAGGAAATTAAAGGAATTCGGAAATATTATTTTTTTGTTGCGTTCCAACGATGCAAACTTCAACATCATCATACCATACTGTCACTCTCGAACTCAAGTCTAACGTATAAGCGCTCAATAATTTTCTTCATTTGGTTTACATGATAATTCACTGCTTTATATATACATATATATACACATATATATATATGTATATATAATAATAATAATAATAATAACAGGTGTGTATGTGTGTGGGCAAGCATTTTCTCATTTGATATTTTCACCACATATACACACATCGATATTTCCATTAAAATGTTTCATATTTATTTGATGTAAGTGAATGAACTATTATTGTTAATTATCATAACTAACGACATTAAAGCATGAATCGTTGGAATGCAACGAATTTTTTTTTTCTTCTGTTTGCAATTTTTTTGCCAGATCAGAGATTTTGAAAAAATCTTCATTAGAGACCGACACCCTAATTCTATCGGGAAATATTTTCCATGACAATAACAATTATGAATAAAGGAAATGAAAAATAATTTCCGTTGCACTTCAACGATGCAAACTTCGACAGCATCATAATACATTTTCAATTATAATGATCAGTACGGCATTTATATATATATATTCCCAGAATCTTTACGTATTTTTCGAAGTTCATCAAATGAAAAGTACGAACATATTTTTTGTTTATATATATATAAATACACATTGGCCATGCCCAGGACGATTTTCGTCTGGCTAGGAACGTTCATTGATCTCGAGAAAGAATTTGACTGAAGAAGAATTATTCTTTACAGTTATTCACCACCTGTAAGCAATATTTCCAAACTAATCGATTTCGCATGTCCATAAAATACATTCATACATATATATACGTATATATATATATATATATATATTCTAGTATGGTAATTAATCATGATCACCTTTAAGTTCTCTTTCGCCTCATTAATTTCGTTGTTCTTTTTTTTCCTTCTCAATCCTCGACCTTGCGAAGTCTTTCCAGTATTCGTAGATCAGATCGCGACAGGTTGTAAAAAATGAAACAAAAAATACTTTGCGCATACACTCACGACCAAAAGTTTGGCACACACGGTGCGAGCATTCAACTCATTCGCGTCACGATTTTTGACTCAGTGAGGAGAAGAAAAAAACGCATGCACGAATGACGAGGGAAAATTGAGTGACAAAAAATGGATTCTTTTCTTTTTTTTCGCGTTGCGATAACTTTGGGACGATGCAAATTTCGGATATTTTGCAGTTCCTTTTTTATGTTTTGAAGCTGGGTAAACATGGTAAGGGTAAAGGAAAAGTAGAATTGAATGAAAAAAAAGGCGAAAGGGAACTTGAAGAATTTGGCAATTGTTTCGTATTTTTTATCGACTGTCGGTCAATTAAGAGACGTCGGAATTTTCGCGCGGAGCCAAGGGGGAAGGGGCCAATTTTCGTGTAAATTCTCACGTTCTTTTTCGTACGAAGTGAGGGTCGAGATTCATCGTGCTTTTTTTGTCTTTTTTCTTCCTCTTCTTTCTCTCTCTCTTTTCCATTTTTCATGGATTTTTCTTGTTTTATTTTTGTCCCCTCTCTGCTCTCCTTCGCCGTTGAAACGAGTTTCTTTGGGCAAGGGATCGCGGGATGACGCGATCACCGTTATTATATCTGGTCCGGTTCATCGGTAAATCCACCACCCGGTCACCCGAACCGTTTTATCCTTTTATTCGCATCACTAACCCCCTCCGCCGCTTCTCGTCGCTCCCTACGTTCTCACTCAACCCCCCCCCCCCCCCCCGCCCTTCTGTCTGGTCATTCTCCTCCTCCTCTGTCTTCTCGTCTCTCGTTCCTCCTCTCGTTCTTCTGGTAGAATCGGCTACTTCGTCATTTCTAATTTAGCTGTGCGTAAATTAGAGGGAGAGAGAGAGAGAGAGAGAGAGAGAGAGAGAGAGAGAGAGAGAGAGAGAAATTGGGAGCAATGAGATTATATCATAATAAAGATACTATACCGTACATATTATGACGTTTAAGTTTGCATCGTTGGAATGCAACGATTTTTTTCATGAATATTATTAATGTCCGAAGGCTTTTTATCGGAATTGAAGTCGTACATTTTCAATAAAAATACGTAGAAATGTTTGAGCGCTTTTCGCAGCCTAAATCGGCCAAAAACAATTTGCGCAATTAAAAAAAAATTAATTTTCGTTTGCAATCCAACGATGCAATCTTCAACGTCATTATATTTTATGGATATACATATACAGGCTGTCCTGTTATGAATGGATAATCCTGCAACTGTCGATAGGTCAGATCATGTCCTACTATATGCTGGAATTTCAGTTTAGTAAAAGTCCCACGGTTTTCGAGATAGAAAACATCTGCTTTTGGTTTTTCGCATGCCATTTCTACTAATGATGACTTTTTTTACCCGGTTTTTTGAAAAATACTCCTGGTTTGTTTTATCTACCCAGATAGACACGTGTAGCTCATATTGGCATCATATGTAGATCTTCCATGAGGCATAGAAAATCACGCAGTTATGTGTCCCTTATGAGTGCTTCCCTTCAAGTCACATTTGCATCACATGATGATTCACAATAACAAATCTAAATGAAGCGAAGTTGTTCCCACGCGAGTATGCATGCAGTGAATTCATCAGAACTAGCAAAATCGGCTCACGAATATCCAACAATAAGTGAGTGCATATGGGGCTCATATGGGTGTCACGGCGTGAAGAAATTGTAGTGCTCCTATGGAGCTATTGGCGGCATGGCGTGACGTAACTATGTTGTGCTCATATGGAGCTCACCTGGGCGTCGCCGCGTGTAAAATTTAAAAAATCCCAAAATTTTGAATACGAAAATCTGGTAGTGTTTTTTGTTCTATATGCTTTATTTCTAGAGCTCAATTAATTCCATATGCTTTAATTCTAGAGCTGAGCGCGCTACCTACTTAGCCTTACTACTTAGTTAGAATAACACTTGTGTAAACTTTCTTCGTTTCTTTGTCTTTTTTTATCATTTTTGATTTTTATCAATATGCATATTGCCGTCATATTGCGCTTATCGAACGTATCACTTAGAAACATCTATATCGCTGTTATAGAATGTATCACTAAAAAAAAACGCCGTCATATTGCGCTCATGGGATGTACCGTAAAAGGGGGCTACTTTGAACAGGTTTTGGGAGTTTTTTTTGTAGGTAACTTTTTTTTAACATCCTAGATACCAACTTTTCTTGATCTAATAGAACAGTGTGTCCTTTGGATATTAAATGTATAAGGAGGTCAAGCTCCACCAACCCCTCACAATTTGATATATACATTTTTGAAAGTGTCGAAGTAGCCCCGAGTGTGGGGCTTCTTTGACAGGGCATTGAAATGCAACTTATGTCAAAGTTTGAGGGATACTTTAAAATCATTTTGATTAAAAATGTAATATTTTATACATTTTACATGGAATTAAATGAAAAACAACGATTCTTTATAACCAAATTGTCATCGTCATGAAGGCAGCAGAACTCGAACAATTTTCGTCCAATCGACTTGAAATTTTTAATGCAGCTTCCTAGATTGCTTGAACAGTAAAAAACGAGCGCTTTTTTCGATAAAGCGAAAATTGTGAAAAATATGTCACTTTTGAGATTAAAATTATAGTTGAAAAAAACTAACTTTTTTTTCAAACTCGTCTCTATTTTTCTGTCAATTAGTTTTTAATTCCCCCCGTAATGCTAAAAATAATATAATTAATGAAAATATTGCACTCTTAGTTCCGGGACTAAATTTACGACAGTTCCACTGCGTGTCACGGAGAGGGTTGGCTGAAAAACAGTAGTGCTTTAGTGACTTGTGCGCTGCCATTTTGTATACTTTTGACAATTTATCTTTTACATCCTTCAATAAATACCTTATAAAACCCTTATAAAAACTCATCGAATGTATCACTTAGAAAGATGCATATCGCTGTTATATGGCCTGCATGGCATGTCTACTACCAGCTAACCCAGTGAATTCACCAACAAAAGTCATTGGATGACTTCCATATGACGTCAATCTGTCAATATTGATCGGAAAATTCAAATTTGCCGTCTTGTAGTCAACGGATGATGCATTTTGAAACGACAAATTTCAGTCACGATGTATCTCAAATTCATGACACTGAACGAGCTCATGAAATGCCTTTGTCAATGTAAACGAAATTGCGTTCATGTTAAGTACAATTCATGAGAACAATTAATGCTACCATAGTGAATAGACGCCAAGATGTCTACACATGACTTCAATATGACGTAAAATTTGCGGATATTAATTACGGACACTTGAGCACCGCGATACGAGTTCACCGTGCTTCAAACATACGATGCAATTGTAACGACATATTGAGGTAAAAATGTTTTGTACATTCATGATACTAAATGAGTTCACGGCTTCGTATCACGACATGTAATCAATATGCTGTAAAATTTGCTTCATCAATTGTATGCACGGCGTGATCATCATGACTGTCTATCGGGGTAGAAGTCTTCTTTTTAACCTTGCATGATATAAGGAAACATTATGAAAAAAGATATGCGGAATTTTGTTATTGTGCGATTCATATAATTTGTAGAAATGGCATGCGAAAAACCAAAAGTAGATGAATTTTTTTCAATAACCCAAAGCCCAATATCTCGAGAACCGTGGAACTTTTACTAAACTGAAATTCCAGCATATAATAGGACATGATTTGACCTATCGACAGTCGCAAGATTATCCACTCATGACAGGACACCCTGTATATAGATATCTGATTAGAATTCCGTTCTCGTGTACACTGCGATCGGATAAATGCTTTTGCGCCTCCAGACAATTCGCGTCTCACGTCGTTGGCAAGTAGCACACTCCGAATGGGTGCACGTACTCCCATACGTAGCATAATCGGCGGACACACACACACACGACACACAATCACTAACCTTTTGCCGCGTGTCCAGTGCACATTATATATAGATACACCGGATATCGAGCGATCCATCCTCGTCTAATTAGAATGAGGAATGTTTGAAATATTAGCAAGTGCATATATTTATTATATAGAACAGAAGGAGGGAAAAATTCCGATGGAGACCAGGATCCACTTTTCTCAATTAGGTGTACGTCAAAAAGGGGGACAGAGAGAGGGAGAGAGAGAAAGAGAAAAAGAGAGAGAACGTAGGCATATTCGGGCATAATATTTAATTCATGAGGTCGGTATATTATTAGCATTCTCAAGTTGTATTCTTTGTTTCTTTTTTTTCATTCATTTTTTAGGTTTGAAACCAGCATCGAAATCTAGTAGGTTTTGATACATAGACATATATATATATATAGCGTATTTTATTTTGCACTCTGTTGTGTTAGTGAATTTATAAACAGCCATCAACTTGAAAAAAACAATCGCCCATAAATTGCCCTCGTACGTATTCATTTTTAATGTAGTTGATTTTTTCCCCTTTTTTTATGTCCATCACTGCGTCTTCTTTTCGTCATGTTCGTACTTATAATTGATATAATAAAAAACACTATCACTTTATATTTTATTATATGTATGCATATATACAGGGTGTCCCAGGACTGAATGCGTTCCGTGAAATGGGCGGTTGGGGGTGAAATTCTGAGTCGATTGATATAAGCATGTGTGGCTCTCAGATCAACCCCTGAATTATTATTAATTTTTAAAGGCGGGCCAATCAGGTGCGTCCGATAAGCGATACGCGCGTGTAGTGGCGCCTGGCGGGAGCACCGCACCTACACGCGCACCTGGTTGGCCCGCCTCTAAAAATCAATAATAATTCAGGGATTGATCTGAGACCCACACATGTTTATATCAATCGACTCAGGATTTCACCCCCAACCCCCCATTTCAGGGAACGCATTCAGTTCTGGGACACTCTGTATACAGGGTGTCCTGTTATGAATGAATCCCTGTCGATTGGTCAGATCATGCCCTACTACATGCTGGAATTTCAGTTTAGTTAAAGTTCCACGGTTTTCGAGACAAAAATCACAATTCACGAATTCCTATAGTACTTTTTTCATCCGGGTCGATGTAGCACAAGCTGCGTTGTTTCGTGAATCGAATAATATACGATATCATTGAACGAAAAATAGAATACAAAGTTAAGCCGGGGATATCTTGTACGTATAGCAAAAAAGATTTCATATACGAAAAAAATATTCCACATCGAAAAATAGATGATATATTTAGGAAAAACAAACGTCATATAGAAAAAATATTTCACATAGAAAAACAATTACATCAGATAATGGCTCCGCCACCTTTTTCCCATAACAATTAAACTTTTGGCTGAAACGTATTTCCGTATCGTCGACAGTTTCGAAGACGATCCAGTGGGTCGATTCAAATGGAACACTCTGTATATTCGCGGATACATAAGTGCCAGGATTTAGTGCTTATAAATGAATCACCATGATATATATATATATATATATATATATATATATATATATATATATATATATATATATATATATATATATATATATATATGACTTGCAGAGATTTTACGTGCATACATATACGTAAACACATGTGCGAAATCATTTTGACATTAAGCACACAATGAAAATATATGATAATTAAAAAAAATACAAAAAAAAGTAACAGTTCGCGACCGGAGGCTTCCTCGTAATTGCTGTAAGTTTCCCGTCGCAACATGCGAGTGGTCGTTGGATCGGGACAGACGTTAACCAGCCTCATATTTAATGTGGCGAACGAGTTTCGCAGCATTCAGAGTGTGACTGTAGTACGTGAAGACGTACGTGTGGCACGGAGAATCAAACGATAAGCTGTATATGTATATGGTGGTCATTCGTGCGAAAGCTTCTGTCTTTTGTTAAAAGTCTATTTTCCTCCCTTTCTCTCTCTCTCTCTCTCTCTCTCTCTCTCACTCTCTTCCTCTCCCTCGTCTCTCTCATTCCCTCTCTTCACTCTTGCCTCTTCTCCGTTGTTCATCCCGGGCCACGGGCGTGCACCATCCCGTGAACGAGATTAATGACCTTTTAATTGCGCTCTCTCGCGAACGATCGAGAGAGAGAGGCGCGCGTGCATCGACCCGATCTGTGCACCTCTTACGACTCCGGCCCTCGAATTAAGAGGAAGAAAGAAAAACGAAAAATTCTTTCGAGCCGATATTGGTCGAATTTGGTCTCACAGGACCAATTCGAATTCGTTTTGTGTGTGCCGCCCCCCCTTTTTTTACTGTATATTCGGTTTGGGTTCATACTTTTGTGTTTATATATACATATACGTACATACATACATACATATATATATATATATATATATATATATATATATATATATATATATATATATATATATATGAGAGAAAGATTAGCATTTCACAAGCACGAGTCAGCAATGGTCCTGATGTCTCTCGGACGATTGCTCCATTCTATTTTTAAAATACCCGAACATCGCGCGAGTGCGATGGGCCAAACGTTGCGGTTGGTCAGGGATTTGTGGAGTTACGCGTACACGGGTATACGTGTGTCGTAATTGGTAATAAAATATGGCAGTGTGAAATTGAATGTTATATGAAGTATTGAGATAGATGAAATTTCATATGCATGTATATATATACAGGGTATCTCGTTATGAATGGATAATCCTGCAACTGTTGATAGGTCAGATCATGTCCTACTATATGCTGGAATTTCAGTTTAGTAAAAGTCTCACGGTTTTCGAGATGGTTTACTTAATGTTTTTTTTTTTTTTTTCATTATTTGCTTTCGGTTTTTCACATGCATTTCTACAAATGATATGCATCGACAATAACTAAACAACTTTTTGAAGTCATTGGCACGATATGCGTAGTACATTTTTTTTTACACCGCAGGCTATCAAAGTCACATGTTTGGATTGGTTCGCATGAAAATTTCTGCGTGAAATATTTTTTCACAAAGTTTCTTTAACATTTAAGGGGCTATACTAGTGTGAACGCTGCAAATTTGGGTGTTTCGGGAATTTTTTGTAAGAAAAGTACTCAATTAAATGTTTCGGAAAATTAAGAATATATTTGGCTATATTTGACCTATATTACACAATATTTTCATAGACAAATATTGACATTCAAGCGACTGATGCGCTGCCTTTGGAGGCGCCAAAAAAAGTTCCTCCACTGCTGACATGATTTCGGCCGATTGAGTAGCTGAAACCAAAAAAGAAAAAAAAAATCGTTAAACTGGAAGGTATTTCCTGTACAATGACGAAGGATTTTCGAAAAATATCAAAATTTAACAAAATGGCGTAGTTATGAAAAACAAGTCTGTTTTCTTGCCAATAAAATGGTCGTTTTTTTCAATGCCAAATCGTCAATTTTCATCCAATCAAACATATCCTACGTCATTGTAGAGTAAATATATTCAAGAGTACTCAGTTCAAATTTCAAGTCAATCGGATAATTGCTCTTTGAGTTACAGTGTCAGCAAATTTGAAAAATCTCATTTAATATTCTTGAAAGTATAAAAATCTCATCTCATATTCTTGAAAGTATAAACTGTCGAAAAACGAAAAAAAAATCGATTTTTTGAGTGTCACCCTGGTATAGCCCCTTAAGGTTAAAAAGTAGACTTTTCTATATAAAGCAAATAACCAAGAGTATTTTTAAACAAACGGGTGAAAAAAGTTATCATTTGAAGAAATGGCACACGAAAAACCAAAAGCAAATGATTTTTATTTTTATATTTATATCGAAAACTCTTTTACTAAACTGAAATTCCAGCATATAGTAGGACATGATCTGACCTAACAACAGTTGCAGGATTATCCATTCATAACAGGACACCCTGTAGATATACCCATAGAGTGATTTTTGGAAATCAATTCCGTTGTGAATAGCTTGATAGCCAGAATTACGTAGATACATCATTTTTTTCCTCATATATATTTATCAAAATACATCCCTCCATTTTATATAGTAATCCGTTATGTACTAATCTAATATAAAGTGTCGTGCAATAATCTTGAATATTATAAAATTTATTATAACAGATAAAATTTCAATTGCCCGTGTTGAGTTATGTTATATATAAATTAAATTAAAGCGTAGAAAATAAATAAAACGCAACGTGGTAAACTGAAATTTTATCAGTTGTAATGTATTGCGCGACACTTCATTTTGTGCTACAATATTTCATTTTCAATGAGGCAGGGAGCAAGAGAAGAAGTGCGAGACAGATTGATTGATTGATAGTTTATTTTATGCCTCCGTGTAACCTTTAAGCGAAGATGCATATTAAGTACAAGCTATCATGATAAAAATACACTATACTAACATGAGTATATGAGAAAAACAGCGTAACATTGTATAACGAAAAAAACTATTTAGTACAACAAAATGACAAACAATAAAGTACGAGATAAACAATTAAATGAATAGTTGAATAAAGTATATAAGAAAAAGGCATAAAGCCAAAATCGGAAAATGGTATGACAATACAAAACCAGGCAGAGAAGCTTATATGAGCGAACAACGAAATCCCGCTGCAAAACGAGCCAAAAGCTAGAGAAATAAAAATGATAATAAAAATTAACAAGCAACTACAATAACGAAACATACACATGGCTGTACTGAGTGTGGGAGACTTAGTAGATGTGTGTGTATATATGTATATATATATATGAGGTATTCCAAGTGTTTTCGAACGGCCTGACCTTCTTCAATCTTTTTCAAAGTTGGTTTTTGTACAATATATTTTGAGTACATGGCATTTTTTTCAGATTTTCATCGGCTCTCTAACTCGGCTAACTCGGAGACAAGACTACACGTGATAAATTTCAAATGATCGTATCGTAGTGATCTTCTCGTCGTACGAAAAAATGTCCTCGACAAAAAAGATGCGTATTTCTATGAACTATTTGGAAAAAAATTCGAAATTTTCCAAGTACTACAACACTAAAAAAAAAATAAAAATCTTTCATTTTGTAATTTTTTAACCCCAATGACTAGGTTGATCTAGCTGAAATTTACACTGAATTTTCTTTTATTAGTGTAAAACAACATGTGTAAGTTTCATTCTGGGCTGAGCTTGCGTTCAGTTAATATCGTCATCTTAAGTTTAATGGGAAATTGTTTTTGTTGAATAACTCGGCGATTTACAATTTTTGAGTAAAAATTGTAATGACTAAACTTGTAGGAAATCGAGTGCTTTAAAACTTTGCTCATTACAGTTTTTTCGCTAACATCGATATTTTTCGAATTAAACCTGAAAAAAGAGGAAATTGTTCACAGAAAAACGCATCTTTTTTTGTAGAGGACATTTTTGCGTACGACGAGAAGATCACTACGATACGACCATTTGAAATTTTATCACGCGTACAATCTTGTCTCCGAGTTAGCCGAGTTGGCGAGCCGATAAAAATCTGAAAAAATGCCACGTACTCAAAATATATATTACAAAAACATCACGAACTTTGAAAAAGATTGAAGAAGGTCAGGCTCTGGGCCGTGCCAAAACACTTGGAATACCTCATATATATATACACTACCGGTCAAAACTTCTCGAACACTTCAGATAATTGCAAAACTTTCGATCTCTTTGGATAATTGCAAAACTATATTAGAATAACATAATTCATTATAAAGAGCCATAAAGTATCTTCGTAGAATAATAAATGAAATGAATTATATTATTTTAACATCATTTGGCAATTATCCAGTGGACGATAGATTTGCAATTATCTGAAGTGTCCGAAAACTTTTGACAGGTAGTGTGTGTGTATATATATCTTCGTCGAGTCCTTCGAGTTGAACATTAAAAACTGATAAGCCCACCTTCCCCCCTTGAAACTCGATTGAACCAAAAATCCTGGACGATTTCTCCATTGTCAGATCAACGACCAATACGAACTACCGCACGGATCTTCTCTGTCGTATCGCGACTATACATTCGTTTATTATTCTTTCGAGTCACCGTAAATCGCGGCCCTCTCGTGTCCGCAGGTGTGCGTGTTCGTTCTCTCTCTCTCTCCCTCTTTCTCTCTCTCCTGCAGGTGAAGGCTCGCGCGCGCCGGTTTCTCGTCTGGGCACAGGTATTGGTCGCAGGTGGGGAAGCGCGGCTTCGCCGGCTTGTGGTCTCCGGCTCGAGTGGGCCTCAAGTCAGTCTCGTTCTCTTTTCCTCGCGCCGCGGATCGTCTCGGTCTCTCGAAAGCTTGACAGAACGCGCGTCCTCGTACGCAAAGTTTTCCCACCCCGCAAGGGGAAACAAAATTGACCTCAAAAGCATTCAATGCCAAAGAAAGTAAAAGAAAAAACGTGAAAACCGCGTCCGTTCGATGTACCAGTCCGCCAGGTGGCGCGGCCGCTCGATGTACTAATCCGCCAGGTGGCGCGCCTCGTCGCTCGCGCATTCGTACACTCGTTTCCCGCTCTTTGAAGACCTAATCGGTCGTTTGTTTTTTTTTCTTCGAAAATCCAATAACGATACCGTGACGTTTGTGAATAGTGAATCAGTGAGACTTGCGAAAATTCGGATCACGATTCTACAAATGTATCGTGCGCAAACATAGAGATATAAAAGTTTACGAGTGACAACGTGGTGTGCTGGCGTTCATGAATATTGAAATGGGGGAGCGTGGAATGGTTCGAGACGGCCAAATTTGCAATTGAACTATTCGGGGCTCTTTCCGGTGGACCCTTTGGTTCCCACTCGATTAACATAGAGATAGATACAGAGAGGGAGAGAGCAACAAGAGAGAGAGAGAGAGAGAGAGAGAGAGAGAGAGAGAGAGAGAGAGAGAGAGAGAGAGAGAGAGAGAGAGAGAGAAAGACTGAGACTCGTGACGTCGGCAATTTCCCAGGCTCGAGGAATCCCTCCTCTTAATTAAAATCCGGACACCGTGTGTCCGGATACTCTTGGCACATATACGTATTTGCCCAAAACGCGAGGGGGCAGCAGCGAGGATAGGACCTCAAGGAACCGAGAGGGGGAGAATCGTGACCAGGAAGTAATATGTCCCGGAAGGAGATAACATTTTAATACCACATATAGGTATCCGCCTCTCTCTCGCCCTCTCTTTCTCTTTCTCTCACACCCATGTGAGCCTGCGAGGAGCGTGACGTCACGAGAGTCTCTCGACCCTCGGGTTCTCGTATCGAAAAGATTCACCGTCGATATTATGGGATACGAGCCACGTTGCGTGCAACCCAAACAACATGGTCGTCGTAACCTCGTCGGCGGTCGCTGTCGTTGAGGACTTTTCCAAGGACACCCTCGGCAGGTAAGGGACACGCGAGCTCTTGCCACCGTCGATCCAGGGGAGTCCGGCAAACTCGCTCCCTATCCATCTCGTTCAAGAATAAATGAGACGGGAGAGAAACAACATGAAAAAGGGAGAAACGTGAACGAAAACTTTGCTCCTTAGAGATTGGACGGAAAAGATTTTTTTTTAAGGAGATCGAAAAAAAAACTGTGTTGCAGGGAAACGAATTGAATGTTTATTTTTTTATTTCCCGATTATGGAGAGGCTAAAAGGGGCTTTAGACGGAGCTTGAAGAGGCTTTAAACAGAGCTCGAAGAGGTTTTAAACGGGGATTAAAACAGCTTTGAACAGGGCTTAAGAAGGCTTTAAACAGAGCTTAAAAGGCTTTATACAGAGCTTAAAGGGTGGTTAAGCAGGGCTTGGAGGGGCTTTGAGAAGGGTTAAGCAGGGCTTGAAGTCCCTTTAAACGGAGCTAAGAGAGACTTGAAAAAAAACTAAGAAAGTCACTTACGAGCTTAAAAACGCTCTAAACAAGCGACTTGGATCAACAATAATGTGACACTGACTGTGAGCATGACTAAGAGGGCTTTGAACGGAGTTTAGAAATACTTCGAGCAGAGCTTAAATATACTTTAAACAGAGCTTAAACATACTTTGAACATAGCTTGAACATAGTTTAAACAGAGCTTGAACATACTTTAAACAGAGCTTAAACATACTTTAAACAGGGGAAGGGTTAAGCAGGGCTTGAAGTCCCTTTAAACGGAGCTAAGAGAGGCTTGAAAAAAAACTAAGAAAGTCACTAACGAGCTTAAAAAGGCTCTAAACAAGCGACTTGGATCAACACTAATGTGACACTGACTGTGAGCATGACTACTGTGGCTTTGAACGGAGTTTAGAAATACTTCGAGCAAAGCTTAAATATACTTTAAACAGAGCTTAAACATATTTTAAACAGAGCTTAAACATACTTTGAACATAGCTTGAACATACTTTAAACAGAGCTTGAACATACTTTAAACAGAGCTTAAACATACTTTAAACAGAGCTTAAACATACTCTAAACTGAACTCAAACATACTTTAAGCAGAGCTAAAATATGCTTTGAACTGGGCTGAGAGAGGCTTTAGATAAGCGCTAAGTCAAAGACTCAAAACTGTGTAAAAACTTGAGACCGTTAAGGGGAGGTACCCAAGTAAACGGCGAGAAAAACAGGTAAACTTCGGGGAATTTTAGGAGGTATGTTTAGGAATTTTTAAAAATAAACTCGTTGACTGGAAGCGATTCAACCGCGATTATTTCGAAACATAGTTTTCAAAGTCGATGTATCTCGAAAACGGCTCGTCCGAATTTGGATACAATATTCTTCGATAGTTTTTCTCGTTCGCCACGTAGGATTTTTTTTTTGAAATTTTCATTTTTGACGTAATTGCGACCGTTTTAATTTAACATTCGTTTTTCGTTCGCAATTTCCGACGATTTTGGATTGCATACATATTGCAAAAAAAAAGCAATGGTTCAATCAAATGAAAAACCCCTAGGTGGCGAACGAGAAAAACTATCCAAGAATATTGTATCCAAATTTGGACAAAATCGGACAAGCCGTTTTCGAGATACATCTGGCAACGACTTTGAAAACTATTTTCCAAGATAATCGCGTTTGAATCGCCTCCAGTCAACGAATTTATTTTTAAAAAATCCTAAACATATCTCAATGTACATATTTTCCAATAAAAAAAACCCGGATCCAATCGAAACATTAGTTTTTGAGATAAAAATTCCCGAAGTTTACCTGTTTTTCTCGCCGTTTACCCAGGTACCTCCCCTTAAGATTGGCTTAAAGAGAGACGACAAACAGGGTTAAGCGAGATACTATAAACGGGTCTACGTAAGCGGGGATACGAAGAGGGTTGAAGATTGTGATGTTGAAGTTTGCATGATCGGATTGTAACGAAAATCAATTTTTTCTTCATTTCGGAATTTCTCTTTGCAGCTTTGAGCTACGAAAGTCACGCAAACCCCTTTTAGGATTCTTATTTAGCGATCTACAACAAATCTGCAGCATATGATTTTCGATAATAATGAAAATGAGAAATTAAAAAGAATGTTCGTTGCATTTCAACGATGGAAACTTCATCCCCATTGAAGATTCCTCAAGTGACACCGCGTAGATAATCGGCGAAGTGACCGCGCGAGTCCGTGCGTACTACAAACTCTCGTGTATAGATTTTTCGAGGTCGGTGAAATTCGCAACGTGTTCATTCTTATTCGTCCGGTGCGGCCCCTTTGTCAACATCCTTTAAAAGCGCGTTATAAGAGACATCAAATGGCTCTGATGCTGCACGCGCATGAGGCACGCAGAGCTAAATATATATGTATGAGATAGCGAGAGGGAGAGAGATATGAAGAGAATACGCGTGACGTTGACCGATCGAAAGTTTAGTGTCCCGGTGAGACCCACTTTTCATTGACATCGTTCGTCATGTACACACGGATAGAGCAATTACGAAAATTTATTTGTATCCGCTTTATGGGAAAGGATTTTATATCACTTTGGATACACGTACCACCAGGCGCATTGGCAAAAAATAATTTTTCCAGCTCCAAATAAATGTTGTACGTTGATCTACTATTCATACACAGTCTGGCCGGGATAGGGATTTCTTTTTTATGATTTAAAAAAATACATTATGACGTTATTATTATTTAACCCTTAGTAGTCACACTGAGCTACAATCACGTTATCGTCATACTGGGTCCATGGGACCCAGGCGTCTTTAAATTATTATAAATAATGAAATAATGCATTGAGCGATATGAAAAAAATAGTGAGCTTCAATTTGAACCTTGTTCAATACAAGGATATTTGTTAGAAATCAAAAATTAAATTTTAAATATGCAAAAAAAATTATGCAAAAAAAAAACGTGAAAAATGACTTTTTTTTAAATTGCGGTAACTCTTGTAATTATTGACAAAAAAATGGTTTTATAATCTGGAAACAATGTACTTTGAAATTGACATAGCGGTTTCTGTGGACTTATCAAGAAGTATATTCATTTCATCCAACGCCGGTGCGATTTAGAAGGAAAGAATAAAACGCTTACGCATATAAAAAAAAGTATGTTGTATTGGGAAAAAAGTTGTACGGCATCAAAATAATTTGTTTGTACGACCGGATACTCTTTTGAAATTTTGAGAATTACAAAAATGGGCAGCTGTAGAAAAAAAACCTTTGATTTCCGACGAAAAAATTAATTGAATTATTTGTGGTTAACAATTGGATGAACGTATGAAAAAAAATCATCCGGTCACAGGATGGACAATGTTGTAGAATATGCTCTGTCCGAATTTGAAGTGAATAGGACGAACAGATTTTGCGATACGACTTACATGGTTTTATTAAACATAGTTTCGAGACATTTTTTAAAATGTTTACAAAATCTTTGTTGCAAATTGAAGTTAAAACCTTAGGCTATGAAACTATGCAATAAAAAATCGTATTTCCGAAATACCAGGCTTATGCAGACTCCTAAAAAATATATGCACGTGCATATAAACATGAAATCAAAAAAAACCTTATTTTCTATTCAATACCAATCATAATAAGAGTCCGGAAATTTTTCAGCTACACGTATAGATATTTTCAAAAATATGAAAATTTTAGTATTATTATTTTATAATTTCACTATTTTATATATATATATATATATATATATATATAATACAATTGTGAAATAATAATAATAAGAGTTATATATATATAATTCTTTATGGTACAACAATAAGAATATTTTGTCGTCTGTGTCCATATATTTCCACAATTTTCAATACTCACTTTGTTACTATACATTCACTTCCATTTTAAAAAATCACCACACACGCACATATACACGTAATCCCTCAAGCTTATCTAATTTATTTCAAACGGGACACCCGGTACATAGGTATTCAGGCATCGTACGATTAGACGATATATACTTTAATTATTATTATTATTATTGGGTTTATGAAATACGTAATAATAGCAATAAATAACCTACTTGTCTGTATGTATGTATGTACGTACATATTTTACGGACCAGATTTTCATTCCCCACTTGGAGTGGAATGACCCAATGAAAACTCGATTAAATATCGTTGTACAGCGATATCATCATTCAGCAAATAAAAGCCAATTAATTGACTTATCCGGATAAGAAATTAAGATAGGCGAATCGTGGCCGCATCGGTCGTACGTTCGGTACGCGATGTGTCGACAATTTATATATATATATATATATATATATATATATATATATATATATATATATATATATATATATATATATATATATATATACACATACATACATACATACATACATACATACATACATACATACATACATACATACATACATACATACATATATATATATATATATATATATATATATATATATATATATATATATATAGTTATAAGGTAGGTAAGTGCGGTGAGCACACTTGTTCAATTATGGGATTCCTCCAGGCCGGAACGGACGTTGCACCAACCCATACACGTTTAATACATACGTATGGAAAATCGTATAACTACGTACTTGCGATGCAATTTTCGTCTCGGCGCTATGCCTCCCAGCCTATAAGACCATATGGAATCGTCTCGTTTCCTCCCTCGATCGTGCTCTTGGCCTCAATTTTAACCGCAATGTCAGAAATTACAACTTGTTTTTTCTTTCTTTAAATTAACAATTTTATTTTATTTTTCGAAGGTAAAGGAACTATTGAGAGAACTCGATTAATCGTTGCACACATTTTTTTTCAATGATTTTATTACCATTATCAACGTCGACAATGTTTCTATTAATCTTCGTTGTTGTTTTAAAGTTTGTGTGTATATATTGAATTGTTTGTCGTCGTTTAATTTGTTCTTGTCAATTTGTTAGAATTTATTGAATTGGTATTAAAATTGTTTTTTCAATTTGTTGCTCCGTCGTGAATTTGCTTGAATTTATTGAATTTTTTTTACATTTGGTCTTTGGAATTTGTAAAATTGTCTTTTATTCCTTCGAATTCGTTGAATTTGTATTAAATTCATTCGTTCAAATCTGTTGTATTGTATTAAATTTACTCTTTTAAATTTATTAAACTGTCGTAAATGTGTTCTTCCAAATTTGTTAAATTGTCATAAATTTTTTCTTTTAAATTTGCTGCATTGTCTTCAATTCTTCAAATTTATCGAATTTTCAGACTGTTTTGATTTTTTAAAATGATTTTTAAACGATCAAGCGAGAAAATAATTTCCTCGAAATTCGTTCTCGTTGGACTTTTGTCCGGGAGTGTACGCGTATAGTTGAGGCATCCTTAAGGGAATAAAGCATCGCAGCGGCAATAATTTCTCGTTTATATTCGAGTGTGTGTGTGTGTGTGTTCGTCTGTAGATGCGTGATCCTGCAGCCTCGGCAAAAAGGCTCATCTTGTGTAGTATGTGTCCTTGCCCCTGTGGAATCTCACGTGACTCGTTGTGTACGCGAGAGGAGTCCGTTATCGAAGCTACTTTCGTGGCGTAATATGTCTTTCGCGACGCATTCGCCATATTCGCAAGCCTACGGAATTGCTGATTAATTATTTGCACGATTTGAAGAAGAAAAAAAATTGTAATCATTATTATTATCAACCGTGTAAACGGCGTGAAAGTCTCTCGTGGCTGTCATAGATTCATTGACCTTCAAATTTTTTAGCATTTTTTTATTAATCTAAATTGCAAATGTAATACGGACGTTTTTCGTTACTTATAGACATTTTTCTATATTTTTTGCAGCTGATTGAACAGTTGGTGAGTCAAAGATAATTGAAATTGAAGAATGACCAAACGAAATGCATTTCTCATGGTTTTTAATATTTGTGATTTTTACGATGTTTATTCATTTTTATTTAACAATTAAATTGAAATATTCTATTGTAGTTATTGATTTATTGTTAATTTATTAGTTTATTTATTTATTGTTTGATTTTTTTTGTATTTATGAACGAAATATATTGGTGATTCTTGGGCATTGTTCCACGCGACCGGTCACTGTGCTATTCAATATCAATCTCGCGAATTCTCGTCTCGGCGCATTCTTCGTAATAAAATTGTACCGTTCGATCGCGCCTGCGTAGCCTGGAGGCCGGTTATCTCGGTTCAGAGGGCGAATATCGCTTTGATTTTTTTCTTTCTCTAAATTTCCTTTGTGTTTTGGTGCTGGCGCTCCGGTGGCGAATCACTAAGGTTACGTTTTCAGAGGACCATGTGGGTCAGTACAAAGGGTACTCGCGACCCGGTCGCTAGCGCCAGCGCGCCGCGTGTGGTGGGAGTAGCGTGAGAGGTGGGGGGAGCCGCAGCGCGCGCGTCTTGCCGGTGGAGCACGTGGGCCTTTGTCAGTCGGCCGCGGAGCCTCGTAGCGGCAGGTTTACTTTTTCATGTTGTTTAGCGAACCGCGTCACTCTCTTGTTTACGTATCTCCCTGTCAATAAACACTCCTCCATCACTAATAGCCCCAAAATTCTTACGTACCCCTATCCCTCCAATCGTGAGATAATTTACATAATTTTCTTTTTTAAGATCTTTCTCGTTATTTTTATCCATTCTTTACAGTTTGTCAAAATGAGAATTGGGCTTGGAGACACAGTGGGTGTAGTTCCGAGAAGGACGTTCCTCCGATTAAATTGGCATTTCGTGTACTCACGTATTTTGACCCGCTGATTACGAATATCATAGTTAAAATACCCGCAAATTTTATTTTCAAGGTCAAAACTCATAAAAACTGATAAAAGTTTTTCTATTTTATTTTAATAAATGTTGATCTTCGAGGAAAATGTTTCCCACAAAAGTTGTAGCCTATAAAAAGATTGATCTTTTATGTTCCATACAGTTTTTGTGTGAAACCATTCTGTTTCGAGAAAAATTGAATAATGCTCCAATAAGTACATTTTGCTAAACTCCATTAGTTTCGATATTATCTACTTTCGCACTTTACCACGGGAAGGTTGGCGTTTGTTTGGGTTTGTTTGTTGTTTAGGTATGCGTATAGTGTTAAATATCAAACTGCAGCCTTCCCGCGGAAAAGTGCATAAGTAGATAATATCGAAACTAATGGAGTTTAAGGCCTTAGGCCACAGTAACGGGTATAAAATCACGTGCGAATTTAACAATCTTTTTTCGTATGAAAAAAATGATTCACTCATAAAATTAATTACACATCTATTTGGTATGAATATCAAGCTGTTAGAAAATATATGTATATTTTTTTCGATGTACAAAATGGACTACTAATATTTTCTTTTGTTATCTTTTTTTTAGGCGCTCCGCGGCGTGACATTTAGCATCCACAATTTTTTACCTAGAACAAAAAACAAAAATTCTCGTCAATCTACATTAGAATACCGAGAGAAGTACGTACGGAATTTAAAAAATATTGTTTCACTCAAAAGTTGTAGGTATTTGAACTTAAGAAATGAATTTTCAGTGAAAAATTTCGTTATAACTGGTCATAAACTGCTCATAAAATGAAAAGTTTTCGATTAACCAGAAATTCCATACGTATTTTTCTGCGAAATGCAATTAGGAACATAACTTTTAAATTCGAAGTAAATCGAGTGAAAATTGTTGAAGTTATTTGTCACGCCAATTGGAAAAAAGCTATTACGAGAAGTTTCGAGTAGTCGGCCATTTTGTACATCGAAAAAAAAATTGCAACAGCTTGATATTCATATTAAATTGATGTGTAATTAATTTTATGAGTGAATCACTTTTACACGAAAAAAAAAATTGTTAAATTCGCACATGATTTTATATCCGTTACTGTGGCTTAAGGCCTTAAGAAAATGTACTTTTCGGAGCATTATCTTATTTTTCTCGAACCAGATCGGTCTTAGACAAAACTTGTCTACAACATAAAATATCAATCTCTATAGGCTACAACGTTAGTAGGAAACACTTTTCTCTAAGATCAACATTTATTACATTAAAATAGAAAAACTTTTGAAAAATCAGTTTTTCCTACTTTTGACCTTGAAAATGAAATTTGCGGTCAAATTTTCACCATCGTAATCGTGATCAGCGAGTGAAAATACGTGGGTAGACAAAATTCCAAATTAACCGGTGGTATGTCCTTTTCGAAACTTTATCCGAGACTTTTCTCGATTCAAACAGTCGAAGACTAGTTCGATTGACTTGGCAAACGATTATGAAAATGAAATGTCCCGGGTCTCTTGAAAATCCTTTGGAATACAATCGGAATTTGCCGCCGGGTGGATCGATCGTGCGTGGGGGTTGTGTCTGCGGTTTCTTACAAAATTCCGTACATTCGCGGTCGGGGGCTGGGGGGGGGGGATGTATATGCATGCGAGCATATATCGCGGGTCGTCGCACGCCGACGTAGTCGGGCTGGGTCGCGACGCCCCTTTGCCGAAATACGAAGTACATCTCGAGAGCAGCCAGTTCGGCGCGCGACGTCGATCCCGTCCGAGCGTCGTTGAGTACGCGCGCGGCTCGCGAGCGGAGCCACTTCCGGTTCGACGCCGATACCCCCTCCGCGCCAGCTCCTTGTGGACCAAATTTTCACGCGTTGTCTTCGCCTCTTTGTCTCGCGCATCGACCTTTCTTCCCTCGAGCTTTTTACTTTGTTTCTTTTTTCTACGCCGTTCGCCCTCTCGCCGAGCCGAACGCTCGTGTCGCGCTCCAATGAGCCCACTCACGTGAATGTCTGCAAACGAAAAACCAGGCGATCCCGCAAACCGGAAGTAAGCTCGAACGAATCTATCGAATTGGCCTAGGGTTTTTTTTGCGTTTAACAATCGTGGTAACAATAAATTGGAACGATAAATAAGGACGATGATAACAATAATTAATTAAGCGGTTATGTCTATCTAGAGGCCCGAATAAAATGTACAAATTTTGATTTTTTTTTTTTGAGATACGGTTCGTGAAAAAAGAAACGATTTTTTTACACAAAGGTACGTATATCGAGAGCCCTTGATAAACAATCACCAAAAAAGACAGGGAAACAAAAAAAACATGGCCGCCGGCGAATGATGACTTTTTTCGCCAAGTTTGGCGGTGGACGGTCTCCCGCTTGAACGGTTAATCTGAAAGCTAATATCCAAATGGGTTATTTAAGTTTACAATACATACGAGTCGTTGACGATCTGAGATTTTTCAAAGAATTTTTTTAACAACTTCGAGACCAATTGCAACTCGAGCATACAAAATCTATGAAAAAAGTCGTCATTTTTGCGTAACTATTGAAAAATGAAGATCGATTTTTGAAAAGTGAAATCGTCAACGACTTTTAAATGTTTCTCATCGTATCTCGTGTAAATTTGTAAACAATCCATCAAGTGGTTCTCGAGATATCATGTCCACCGACTTTGAAAACAGTGTTTCGAGAAAAACACGTTTGAAGTTTGAAGTGTGGTGCTGCTAGCGCTCGCCCGGCTGACTGCTAGAAGCTGTAGCTCATTCAATTTTAGGAGTACAGTGAAGCCTCGTTTATACGTTTTGCACTTATACGTTTTTATCATTTATACGTCAAATTTCTTATACGAAAATTATTCGAAATTTCGGATTGGGGTTTTAATTATCTAAAAGTATATACATTCAAAAATATGTTTAATGTTCTTTATTTATAAATATCAAAAATATACAAGGATATTGTATGATCCTTGGAGCGGCGTAAAAAAATCTGCGTATACGGTACCCACCGGCGTTTCTTCAAAAATCATCTGAAAAAAAAAACCAAAAAGATTATTAAATTAGATACTATAATCTAGTACTTGTCATAGCCGATTTTGAAAATATCGATTTATGACAAAATGGCGGACGTTCGAACATAAATAGTGATTTTTGGGCCAAAAATTGGTTATTATTTTGCCTATAAAACAAAAACTAAGTAACGGAAAAAAAATCCTATGACAAGTACTAGATAATGGTGTATAGAATAACCACAAAAAACCTCAAGGCAATCGGTTCATTGGTTTTCGAGAAATTTTGGGTACCGATTTGAAAAACGTGGTTTTGAGCAAAATGCGTTTCAAAATTTGGGAATGAATAAATCATGAAATTTATCAACTCACATGGAATCATCGATACCAGGCCCATAGTGTAGGTCTTCTACGGTCGACGGAATGTTCATAGCTTCTAAATCCTCGACCACGACCATCTAGGTGTATATCTCTCCTTAAATAAAAGTTCAAAACGGTAATTCGAAAACTTGAGTTAGCTCATTACTCAATTATTACCAATCTAATTCTCAATTGGAAAACCAAACATTAACATAATAGAGGTACTGCTATTGAAGAACAGTGAATTAAGGCGTTACCCCCACTTGTAGCGCAAAAAAAGGCCTTTTTCATGAATTTTTTTAAAGAAAACTACAAAACTTTTTTAATCGATCAATATACCATCTTAAAGAACACGTCTTGAAGAACTTTCAGTAATTTTTTTATTGAAAAATGTTACATTGTTTAGTGGCAAATGGCCGTCAATGAAATAATGTTTTTATATACACGGTTTGCGGTGACCAACATTGCGGCGAAGTGGATCATCTGAAAAAAAAATGCGGATGGATTTAGTCAAATATAAGTATAAACTAGTCTTTAATCGAAGGATTTTAAAAAACATTCATTTTTCACAAAATGGCGGGCAGTCAAAATTAATGGTTCGATTTTAACGAAAAAAACGGCCGTTTTTTGGCTATAAAACGGCCATTTTTTTCGAAAAAAAAAATCGAACGATTAAAGACTACATTTTTATGTATTAAATAAGCCTGCAAAATTTCAAGAAGATCGGTTCATTAGTGTTCGAGTAATCTTGGTCACCGACTTCAGAAATGCCATTTTGAGAAAAACGCGTTTAAAGTTTCTCTTTCAACGCTCTTTCAACGCGGATTCTTCCCTTTCAACGCTCATATCTCAGTCAATTTTGTTCGGATCGACTTGAAATTTTCAGGACATATTCTCAGATACTTATACTTCAAAAAAATGCAATAAAAAAAATCGATTTTTTCAAAATCGCAAGTGGGGGTAACCCCTTAAGCATCAATCACCATTTTCAAATGCTAAAGAGTTTCAGATTCATACTGTATTTCACTTCTACGTTATTCTCACTTGCACGTCATATTTGATGTACCCCTTGAAAAACGTATAACTGAAGTTTCACTGTATTTCAATGAAATTTTCAGGGAATATACAGCTTAATGGTGATATCAAATAAAAGTATTTATCATTTTATTTATCTATCAAATAAAAGTATTTTTGGAAAATGCAATTTTTTTACCCACCTAGGTAGATAAAGCCCGTTAAGGAGAATATAAATCTATTTAGGCTGCGAAAATCGTTCAGACGTTTCTACGTATTCTTATTAGAAATTTTCGACCTCGATTTGCAAGAAAATCTTTTGAATGATGATAAAAATGGGAAAATGAAAAAAAAAATATCGTTGCGTTCCAACGATACAGACTTCAACGGCATCATTTAAAAACACACAATCTCATGTACATTGGGATTCTTGGGTTGCATCGATCGAGCTCGAGCGTTTTGAATTAAATCTGCAATTGTCATTTGCTCAAAATAAGTTTACTTTTGTTTCAATTCGATGCACTGATTTTTTAACAATACGTTACTACCCGATGTAGACAATAATAACACGAATTAATCGAAACAATTTATCAAAAAGTGCATTCACGATTCAATTAAATTGTACATGATCATTTTCATTCGTCATTGCAAGCTTGGCAAATTTCATCCTTGCACTCGATAACAGTACGACGAAATTCATTAAGCTTGCAAAGCTCATTTACTTTCCATGTGTAATTTAATATTTGCCGCGATAACTATGTATCGCTATACATATGGAATTACATATGGTACATAATGGAAAAATTAAACATTTAAATCTTTTTTTATTTAACTCTCTAAAAATTTAACTCTTTTTATTCAACTCTTTTTAAGATAAAGAGAGAGTAAATAAAAAATTTTACTCTCTTTTTGTTTAACTCTTTAAAAGAGAGCGGAAGTTAAAAATTCAACTTTTTTTGTTTATGTCTTTTAAAAAGAGAGTAAAATAAAAAATTGACTCTATTTAACTCTTTTTAAATAAACAATTCAACTCGATGTCGCGCCATCTAAAACCGTTTCTAAAACGTCTGTGAAATTTAAAGCAGATCGGTTCAGTTATTTTTAAGATATTTTGGTCACCGATTCTGAAAAAGTCTATCCGAGGAAAAAACGTTAAATTTTTTTACCTGTAACGGTAAAGCGGTAAGCGGACCTACCTGTAAACGCTCATAACTCCCCCAATTTTCAACGGACCGACTTGACATTTTTAGAGAATATTTTTGAAAGGTTATATTATAAGAATCCGTCGAAAGCGAAAAATCGATTTTTTTCATAAATTCCAATTACGTGTAGCCCCTTAAAGATAGAGAAAATTAAAAATTTAATTGTTTTAAAGAGAGAGAAAGTAGAAAATTTGACTCTTTTTAGTCAACTCTTTTGAAGAGAGAGAAACATAAAAAATTAACTCATTCAAAATTAAAAATTAAACTCTATATCGCGCCGTATAAAACCGTTTGATTTTCTTCCAAAAAAATTTTTTGGGTCGAGACTTTGCGGGATGTTCGAGTGGCTCGATTCGAGTGGAACGCCCTCTACATGGGTATACCTGGCGCGAATCAGGGTTGCAAATAAAATGGACAAAAAAAACGGAGTGGGTTGAGGGTGGAAAGGCAGGAAGAAAACTGTGTACGGCCTACATGGCTACAATTTCCCATCTGCTTTAGTAAACTCCCTGAACAAATATGCTCCCATCCTCAAGGTGTAGGTCCGTCCTCTATCTTCGCCACGACGTATCGCTATATGCGGCCGACGGACCTCCGGAAGCTGTAATCGCGGTTATCACAAAAGGACCAAGGTTCTCTCATAGCCCCTTAACCCTTCGTCTTCCCGGCTTCGGCCTCCTCCCCCTCTCTTGCTCTTTCTCTCTCGCTCTCGTAGTTTGAATGCGACCATTACCGTGGGCTGATGACTCCTCTCTTGCGAATTACCAACCTCAATGGAAAGCCCAGCGACATTACGTATTCTCGTCGCCAGAAACGACCCCAGCGTTAAAAAAGAAAGAAAGTCTCGTTTGCTTTCGTCGTTTTTTTCGACGATTTTCGTTTCCTCCTCTTTTTTCTTTCCCCCTCTTCTATCTTTTCATGTTTGACGGAATTCGGGTGCGGAAAAAATGCTGCGAAAACGATTTTGCTAACGATCAAAAAGGCATTGTCATTTTTTTATAAACATGATTATAATAATCGAATTATATCGTAGCAAAATGTGGCGCTTGTGGAATTTTGGAGTCGAATGAACGAGAGGAAATTGAAAAAGCACGAATAATATATTTAGCAATGTCGAATTTAAAAATAAGAGGGACTTTTGCTTTGAGAATTCGAAAATCGATATAAAGTCGCGTTAAATATGGGGCTTAAGGGGTTAGGCCACAGTAACGGGTATAAAATCATGTGCGAATTTAACAACTTTTTTTCGTATGAAAAAGTGATTCATAAAAATAATTACACATCTATTTGGTATGAATATCAAGCTGTTAGAAAATATATATTTTTTTTTCGATGTACAAAATGGCCGACTACTCGAAACTTCTCGAAACAGCTTTTTTTCCAATGGGCGTGACAATAATTTCAACAATTCTCACTCGATTTACTTCAAACTTAAAAGTTATGTTCCTAATTGCATTTCGCAGACAAGTACGTACGGAATTTCTGATTAATCGGAAACTTTTTATTTTATGAGCAGTTTATGCGCAGTTGTAACGAAATTTTTCACTGAAAATTCACTTCTTAATTTCAAATACCTACAGCTTTTGAATAAAACAATATTTTTTAGATTCCGTCCGTACTTTTCTAGGTAAAAAAGTGTGGATGCTAAATGTCACGCCACGGAACGCCTAAAAAAAAGATTACAAAAGAAAATATTAGTAGTCGGCTATTTTGTACATCGAAAAAAAAATATATATATATATATTCCAACAGCTTGATATTCATACTAAATAGATGTATAATTATTTTATGAGTGAATCACTTTTTCATACGAAAAAAAATTGTTAAATTCGCACATGATTTTATACGCGTTACTGTGGCCTAACCCCTTAGCAGCAAAAGCCGAGTAATAAAAAGAAAGCACATAGATGGTAAAGTGCATGAGTAATAATAATGATTAAAATACGTAATAATTTAAAAAATCGTTTGCTCATCACATTCGGAAATAAATATTAAGTTAAATTCAATAAAAAACCTTACCTAGCGGCATAAAGTAAATCGAACAATTAATATCGAATTAACGCGAATAAATAAAAGTACGCTGAACATTTTTGTTTATAAATGAAAATGTAATTGCAGTCGGCAACGAGAAAAAGACAAGACAAAAAAATGTAGATTGACATCAACGATTCGGTTTGCTCTGTATTGCAAGTCACCTTTGACTTCTGATCTATCAATTTAATCGGAATCGAGGCCCCAGGTGTTTCAGGCAATTGCTCGATTGCTGTATTTACCTTGCTGGCTCACGCGTCCACCTTTTTCAACCCCCCCCCCCCTCCCCCTCTGGGCATCCCACACGTTTTCTTTTTCTCGTTTTAATTAACAACTACGACGACGACGACTAATTGCAGAAAATCTAATTTTTCACTCGACCTCCCGCGTCCGAAATTTCGCGATGTCGAATCTTTTATTTTTCATTTTGATTTCATCGTCGCACAGTTTTTTGAACATTTTCATCCAACAATAACAAGCAGTTTTTGTTTATTTCAATTAACAAGTCATCTAGTATTTTTAAATTTTCCCTATCGAGAAATAGTCAAGAAGAATATTTAAAAACAATTATTTCGTAAACATAATTGAAGTTTCGAATTGATTTTACACGCGATTTTTTTTTCGTTATATGTTTGTGGGATTTCCAAAAAATGGACTGAAAGTTTATTATTTTTTAAAAACCAAAAGAATGAATAAACAAAATCCTGCAAAGTGTAAAAAAAAATCATCCGAGAACAAGACTTCGTATCGAGATTGTTTTGAGGTTTGTTTTTTTTTGCGAGATCTCTCGAAGATGAACACGTCGTTACGTATTACTAGGGGAAAAAGGGACAAATGGGGGGATGAGAAGGAGGGAAAAGTAATTGGGAAGGAGAGCAATCATAAGTTTTTTTTTCTCATCTGGCAATTGCCGAGCGAACTGGGGACGGAATAAGGGATTATTAAACGGAGCGAAATCGGCAAAGGTCTCCGCCCCTCGAAGCCTCGTTAATCAAAGAAATAACAACTCGGATTCCCTCGCTGGTATACACGAACTTTATATACTCGTATATTATTTTTATTTTTCCTCCTTTCTCGGCTCGTATACATTTAGTGTTTTTTTTTCTCTCACGCGACTGATCTTTATTTTTTTTTTCTCACATTGATTTCAATCATTCTCATTTATTAGCAATAATTCATCGTTACAACATCGATTGCCCGTAATATTTATGAGTATCAAGTTGGTCGATTGAGTAGTCGAATGGATCGCAAATACGAAGGACGGCTTTTGATAAGGCTCGCGAACATTTCTCGCCGAATGAGTAATTATTTTTTAGTGCATAGAAAATATTTAAAAAAAATAAAATTGAATAAAACGCATTTTTTTGTAACCAAACTAATCCTAATTTGTCATATTGAATTGACGCAAGTGTGGCTTGTTTTCATCGCCGATTAAAAAAGACATACGATAAATAATTTACAGCTTAATATAAAACATAAAAAATACAAACAAGATCGATAAAATACGCAATATTGAAAAATATGAAAAATAACAAAATGAAATAAACAAACTGAATCAAATAACTAAAATATCCAAAACAAATACAAGAATACAATAGTCTAACTTAAAAAATAAAATAGAATAAATAAAATAAATAAATTGAATAAATACAAAAATCATCGAGCATATACGAATGCACGAATAAGTTGAATAAATAAAATTGTCGCGGAGACGAAAAATCGAGGTTGTTGACTGCTGTTTTTTTTTACTCAATTTTCCTTCCTTTTCTCGTATTTTTGCCCTGTCTTTTGATTATCAATTACAATCAAAACGATTTACAAGGCGAAGGCCGTTAACGAACGCGTGTCATTTTATCGTCGTAGTACCTTTTGACATACGCACTTGGGATTGGTAGCATTTTATCGAAGGTCGAAGGGGGAATATCAGCCGGTGAAAAAGGTCTCCGGGCGTACTGATCAATGATACCTCTCATAGCGGCAGAACGGTCGGGATCAGAGTCGTAACTGTTGCCACCCGAAGTCGCGGCATCGAAAATGCCCTGAGGCCCTTGATCGTTTGATTGAGGCTCGTTCCGGCCACTGTTATAGGCCCCACCCCCATTTGGGTATTCCGCGAAATTTCCACTTGCCTGGTCATTGCAATGCGTAATTTTTATAAATTAACCAACGACGCAAGATTAAAAAAAAAACTACCAAGTGCCTCGCTCTATTAGCGTTCCGTACATATAGCCAATAAACTTTTTTTTAAACTACATATTTAATTAAGGCCTTAGACCACGCTAGAGGTCGGAAAAATGGGCTTTTTGGGGATTTTTTTTCTTCATAAAAACTACAAAAAGAATCGAGATTACAAAAATTTTTTTGAGGCGATTAATTGCAATATGGCGGAATTTTTGGCGAGTGAAAAGTTTGCCTGAAAAATCGTCGGATAATTTTTAATAACAAATGAACTATGCAATATAAAAAAAATCCTACGTACTTCCATGGACAATATATTTTTCAAGATATATTCAACATTTCAAGTGAGTCGGTTGAAAATTGTCTGAGTTATGTTTCCGGCCAACTTAAAAAATGCAGTTTCGAGATAAACGTTGCACAGCCGCCAATTTGGAAATTAAACGCTTCAAAAAAATTATTGTATACAGTCACTGGATATGTATGATAAACACCCTTTTTTGCAATCTCGATTTATTTTGTAGTTTTTCTGAAAAAAAAATCCCCAAAAAGCCTATTTTTTCGGCCTCTAGAGTGGCCTAACTCCTTAAGTAATGCTTTTTTCTGCCTTAGTTCTTGGGTAGTACTAAACTGAAACCATATAGGGTGATGGTAGCTAAAGAAAGCTTTGCATACTCCTGGTGTAAGCTGCCAATGAAAAAATATAAAATTATTGTTATTTAAATATTTACAATACCAAATGACTTATTTTTGAATTCGGTACCAGCCAATTGCCAATATTGTCACATTTTTCGCAGAAAAAGAGGAGGCGAAGAAAAATAAATTAAATATACGATCTACAGTATTTTCTTAATTTCTAATCGTGTTTCTCCCCTGACGTCAATCTCTTGTTTTTGACTGGCACCGACTCCAAAAATAAGTCATTTGGTATTGACAATATTTAAATAACAATAAATTTAAATAGTTTCATTATAAATTTATTGTGTTATGTATACAATAAATTATTATATATACTACATTATGAATCGGTTTACGTTTTCACAAACAAACAAACAAACAAACAAATTCGTTTTCAGTATTTGTTGTTTAGATACAGTATATGGTACATAATATACAAAAATTCCAAATTCCTAACTACTTTGGTTTTTGAGATAGACCCCGTAACAAAAATGGTCTGAAACTGACAATTGTAACGGCCTCCCATTTCTTTATTTTTGAAGATAAAAAAAAATACATTTGTACTGTACTCAATGACACTCCACATGACAGAGTGAGAAACTCTGTTTTGCCCTTTGGGTACGTAAGCCTAAAAAAGCGAATAAAAAATTGATGAGGTGAGAAGAAAAAGGAAAAATGTTACCTCGGTATATTGCGAACTATCGCCGAGCCTCTCGATCCCATTGTCGTAAAACGCGTTATCTCGTGGATCCCAAAATTTTGCGCTACCGACGAACGGCGATACGAAATCTGATATCTTTTTTCCTGCGACCTCAGCGGCGTTCCTCAAGCTCGATCCTAGCCCCGCCGATACGAAAGGATTGCTCAGCTCTGGATTCTCGTGTTGCTGGGAATTGACTCGTTCGCGGAGCGAATCGAGCGTGTAGGCGTTAGGTATATCGCTCTGTCGTGGCCCTAGGTGTTTAACTAGCAAAAGAAGATTTTTTTTAAATTATAGATATTTATTTATATTTATATATATATGCACGCATATATGAACATATATGTTCATGTATACATGAGAAGATTTTATGTATTTACATATGTAACATTTGTAGATATGTTGATTCTTAATATTTAATTTTGATACGATTATATTTACTTTGATATAAATAAAAAAAACTATTATTTTATTATATATATTTATTATATATATAAATAATGGAACAATTATTTCTATATTTATACATATTTCCATAACCATTTATATATACATATGAATGCGTATTTATATATGTATATAGATTATGGTAATAATAAATACAGTTAAACTATTTTCTGATGTATCTACATATAATAATATTTATTGGATTTGTGATTGTTTTGAATATTTTGTCTATTTTATTTGGCTTACATATTTCACTCATTTCACTATTTTGTTTATTTTTCTAATTTTATGTATTTTATTGATTCGATTAATTAAATCGACTTGGTTTTTTTCATTTTTATCAAACATTAAATTCGTTCTATTAATTTTTGTTCATTTATTATATTCAGCTTTAACTAGGCAACTAAATTTAGCTGTGCCTTTTTTCATCGGCGATTAAAACAATATATACATACACATATTCAAATTTACGATTTTATATATCTATAAACGTATTGTACAATGATATGTACGGTTAAAATATTTTTCTTGTAATCGTACATGAACGCGAATCTAAAGAAATCTTTTAACTTTATCCTATGAGAGATGTCTGGGTATCTCTTTTTATTATGCATCAACGAAAATAAACAACGAACCTTTTACATCGTCGACGATCGACACGGCCTCCGGTACTCGCAAATCAACGACCCCATTTTCGTTACCCTGCTCTATGGACGACTTCGCGGCCACAGCATGCTCTTCATGCCCAGTATTGGATCCCGATCGGCTATCGAGGGATCTGACATACTGAATTCTCTCTGCCTACACAAAATTTCTTCAAGGTCAATTTTTTTTCGTAGAAAAGTAGTTGGATTTTCAATGAATTTGATGGACCCGTTTATTTTGATTGTTCATCAATCAAAACTGGGGGATTCGTTACCACACGCATGTACTCACGCAATTCGGGTCGTTCGTGGCTGATCGGAAAATCAGCGGTACTTTTCCCCATCCGTACTTCTTCTTTTTGAAGCCTCGAAGGCCGAACGGGGTGATTACGTGCTTTGAGCTTCCCGCGTAAAAAGGGACGTGCTGCGAACGATCCGTGAGGGGAGCCGCCCGTTGACCCTGATTGCCCAGGGAGTACAGTTGGTTGGCTAAAGCTCGTTGGAGATCCTGATTACGCTGGATCTCGTCGTTTAGGCTTGATTGTCTCGACAGATTAGTCACGTAAGTGCCATGTGGTACGAACTCCATAAAGCATTTCACTCGTCCATAGCCAGGCTGAACTACAATGTTGTCCTTGGTAGGTGTAAACTCCGGGGCTACGATCTTGAGGGGATTCGGACGGGTCTTGTGGTTTGGGTGCAGTACGATAGTTCTTGGAGCTGGGAAAAGTGGAATTTCGGACATGGGAGGCTGGTCGTAGATAGGCTGAAGTACAGCATTGTTGGTTGGATTGAATTGGGGAACTTCCAGCGTGCGGCTTTGGGGATGATAGACAGGTTGGACGACGATGTGCCTGGCTGAATTGGGCTGGGTAATTGTAAATGTTGGATTTTGCGCTTGGTAGCCAGGTTGGAAGGCGATGTTGTTGGTTGGATTGAATTGGGGAATGTCGAGGGTGCGACTTTGGGGATAATAGACAGGTTGGGCGACGATGTTGCTCGCTGGGTTGGGCTGGGGGATCGAAAATGTTGGATTTTGAGATTGGTAGTTAGGTTGGACGGCGATGTTGCTGGGTGAATTAGTCTGGGGTACTTCAACCATGCGACTTTGGGGATGTTCGCCAGCCTGGGGGATAATCTTGCCGGGTGGATTGGTCTGTGGAATTTCAACTGTTGGAGTTTGGGATTGATAGCCAGGTTGGACGACGATGCTGCTGGGTGGATTAGACTGGGCTATCTCAACTGTGCGACTTTGCGGATGATAGCTGGGCTGGACAATCTTGCTGGGCGGATTGGTCTGTGGAATTTCAACTGTTGGACTTTGGGCTTGGTAGCCAGGTCGGACGACAATGTTGCTGGGCGAATTGGACCGGGGTATTCCGACTAGAAGATGTTGGAATTGATAGCCAGGCTTGATGATAATGTTGTTGGATGGATTAGACTGGGCAATTTCAGTCATGCGACTTTGGGGATGATAAGCAGATTGCACTGCAATCTGGCTGGACGGATTGGACTGTGGAATTTCAAACCTAGGACTTTGCTGATGGTAGCCAGGTTGGATGACAATGCTGCTCGGTGGATTAGACTGGGAAATTGCAGCCATGCGACTTTGGGGATGGTAAGCAGATTGGACTACAATGTGGCTTGGGGGATTGGACTGTGGAATTTCAAACCTAGGACTTTGCTGATGATAGCCAGGCGGGAACGGGATGTTGTTTGTTGGATTGCTCTGTGGATTTTCTAGCCTGACCCCTTGTGCGTAACGAGCCTGAGCTGTTATGCCGTTGGGAGGATTCTCCTGTGAATTTCCATTTGCGGGGTGCTGCGCGTAGCCAGGTTGGACTATCGACTTGTTGGAAGGCTCGGCCTGTGGATTTGCAACCATGGGGCTTTTTTGCTCGCAGCCAGCTTGACAGGCGACCTTGCCGGAAGTATTCTCAACTTTCGCACCATGCTCGTAGCCAGGCTCAACGATTATGCTGTTGGGAGGATTTACCCTTGGGCTTCCAACCGTTGGGCTCTTTCGCGAATCTTGCAGCCTTTTGCTCAGTTTTTCATGACCAGGCCGCACAATTATGTCCCCAATCGTCGACGCCGTCAGGAGCGAAATGCCCAATAGCTTGATCAAATATATCATGGAATAATTAGTTTCATATCACGAATGAAAGAAGGAAATTAGTGTTGGAGAAAATAGAAGTTTCGACGTTTTTACAAGATTCAATTGTACTGTTGGAAATTATGAAAAAAAGTTTTTATGGTTTCTAATTATTTTTATAAAAATCTAATTAAAATTAGAAGAATGATAAACCATGCAAATTCTTGAGAGTACTTACGATTGTGTACTTTGAGAGCTCCATCGTTGTGTTCTCGGTCTAAACGTGCCAAGCACTTGAACGAGACTGAACGACTGTCGAGCTCGTCGGTCGAAAAGTCGACTACGGAAGAACACAAAATGCTGACTGCGAATTTCGTATCTCGCATGAGGCGACTTTTTCTTGTTTTCTTTTCTTTTTATTCGCAACAAGCGCAATGCTCGGAATTTTCGATATAAATTTGGAATTTGCCACAGCGGGGGCCAAAAATTCGACCCAGTTTGTAACAACAAAAAATGACCATCGTCAATCGTGCAAGAAGATTTTGTTTGCGTTTGCGAGTCCCGGGACCGAATTGAATTAACTCCTTTTATTGCAGTTCTTGATTTTAACACTTCGATTTTTTTTGTAGTATACTCGGAAAATTATGAGTTGCAAGGATTTTTTCGAAAAGTTCGAAATCGAACCCAAGAGCCGCTGTAAATTATACATAAATAACATTTCTTCTGTTGGAAAATTTTAAAAACGAAAATGACAAAAAAAACCATGATGTTTGCATCGTTGGAACACAACGAAAGTTCTTTTTTACATTTTATTTTCCATGTTTTTATCGTTAAGGATTTTTGTTTTTATAGGATTATATTGTAGATGGGTCAATAAATATCCTGAAAAATGGTTGGAGGATTTTAGTACGGAACGTTTGCCAAAGGAAACTAAAGGAATTCAGAAATATTATTTTTTCGTTGCGTTCCAACGATGCAAAGTTCAACATAATAAAAAACCGCGCTCGGTATATATTTTTTCTTTTTTTTGCAAGCGTTTCCCTGGTCGGTGTTCGCAAGCATTTTATGCTGTGTAAAATTCCATTCAGAAGCAAAGTCCTCGGGAGATTTAGTCCCTATTTTTGGGGGAGGGACTTGCTGAAATAGCGAAAGGGAAATCCCTTCGGGGTGCCCTCTCTGACAGTGGGATCGTTCTCACATTTCCGGCTTCATTTCTTTTCGTGTGTGCATGCATATATATATATATATATATATATATATATATATATATATATATATATATATATATATATATATATATATATATATATATATATATATATATATATATATATATATATATATGGGATATATATATATATATATATATATATATATATATATATATATATATATATATATATATATATCCCATTCTCCACTCCATGAAAGCTTAGATTTTTTGGGAGACTTATTTTTTTTTAATCTTTGTTTTTTTTTATTGTTAGGGAAGATGATATTTTTCCTCGTATGTTCCTTAAGGGGGTTTGCATAAAGTCCTTTTTTTCATTTTTTTCTTGCGTTCACGAAGCTTTGACGTTGCGAATGTTCTCGAGTTCGATAACCCCGAACGTGGCGAAATTTCGATCGGTGAATGCATCGATGCATTTCGTTGCGTGGTTGTGCCAATGCACATTTCTCGATAACGCAATCCCTCGCGTTCCAATTAAAAAGTACCGACCGAAATTGGCTCGTGCCAATTTAATGACACGAGCTCTCCTGATCATCAGAAATGCGGCTGATTGAAGTGAATACTCTCCTCGCCATTATAATTGTAGATGACTGAATTAGATAAAAAAAAAGCGCGTCGCAATTTCTGGTCCGCATTTTTTTCCGGCTGGGTATTATTGCGATAGAATTTGGCGAAAATGTGCATGTTTATTGAGGGGCGGGGAGGGGTTGCGAAATGCAGCGATGCATTTTTGCTGCGTGTGCCAGTACGCGTGTTTCCCAATGACGCTACTGCGCGCTCTAATTGAATGTTGCCGCAACTTATCGATCGTAGCGAGTACTCGTGAGTAATTAATAATTATACCTAAAATTTATAATTTATTTCAATATAGTTATTATTAATATTTATAATATTCATAATATATTTTATTATCATTTATTTGAAATGATAAAAGTTCATATAAATTTCACAGGCACTAGAGGAAAATCCGAAAAATTGGTGATTTCATTCATTTTTGGCAAATTACTGGTATTAACAACAAAAATATTTGTTAAATTTGAAGAAAATATATAAATAGTAGGTACAGTTATAACAAGAATTTGATCACAATTATTATATCCCGTCAGCCGGCGTCTGATGGACGATTTTTTAAATCACTCCATTTGTTAATGAAATATTGAACATATTGCCATTTTTGTTTGTAAAAATTGGTTATAAACATTCGATTTTTTTTTAATTTGCCAAACAAGATTTCGCAAAAAACTCCGTTGAATGAAAGACTAATTCGCGAATAATTTTTTTTTTCTTCGACCCATCGCCCGCTCTCGCTCTCGTTTAAATAAAGTTTGAATGAATTATATTTTATTCTCCAAATGTGAAGTACATTTATGCCGCTGTGTTTACCAATTACGTGCTAAAAATAAAATAAATCGCATGACAAGCTTTCTCACAATCAAATTCCAAAATATACACCGAGGAAAAAAGGTGAATTTCGACAATTTTTTATGGATACCCTATTCATAGAATGAAAACTGCGTTTAGTGGTGTTCATTCGTCATATCTTTAAGTATCGTTAGAAATTATTCCACAAGATTTTCTACAATATAGCGGCGCTGAATCGAATGAAACGAGTCACCTTTGTTTGATAGTGTCCTGCGACTGGTTTCTAGATAAGATTTACCTTCGAAGTACGTACGGAAATCGATAAATAGCAATTTTTGGTCAAAAGGTGCACGTTTTGAAAATTATTTTCGGTAAAAAAAAAACACTGAAAATATCTATTTGGGAGAAGTTTTCAACATATGAAAAACCCGTAGTATGTACTTCGATGTAAAATGTTGTTATAAGGTTCCGAAACGAATGTCAAGTCAATGGGTGAAGAATCGGCGACGTAATATTGCCGGCCGCAGGACACTATCAGACAAAGGTGACTCGCTTCATCCAGCTTCAGCACCGCCATTTTGTTAAAAAATCTCGCGAAAAAATGTACAAAGATAGTTGAAGATATGTAAAATAAATGCCACTAAACAGAATTTTTGTTGCATCAACCGAATATAAAAAAAGAAACTGTCGAAATTCGCCTTTTCTTTCGGGCTCTAGACTAGTAGTCGCCCTTAATGAATCATCACAGTGTGACCGCCCGAACAATAGCCGATTTTCGTCATTTTTTTTTTGGGTAGATAGAATAAGCTAACTGGTCTAATTTTTTTTTTTACAAATTGAAGCACCGATAAAGAATACAAATTGATTTATGAAGAAAAAAAATTATTTATTGTTTAACATTGTTTTTATTTGCGGAAAATTGCGTGGAAAAAATGGTGCCCCATGGTGGCCGGGAATGCGGCCGCAAATTTTGTCTCTGACAAAAATATCAAAATGATTATTAATCTGTAGGGTAGCCGCCATGTTCGTATGGAGGTTTTTTAAAAGTGAAATTTGAAAAAATGGCAGCGGTTCGAACGAAAAGTATCAAATTTAGCCTTTTTCGACAGTTTTTCGTAAAAACAGCTTCTATAGCAACAAAAGTAATGACGTGAAGAATGTTCCGTTAAAATTTCAAACGGCTAGCGTGAAAACTCTTCCTTTGAGAGTGGCCATCGTTTTGAAAAACACCACTCCCAGAAAAACGCGTTTGAAGTTCCAAGAAAGGCTGTAGCGACTGATATAATCCGAATTTCGATTTAAAAATTGGACAGAACGTTTATAACCGTGTATACTATCGGATAATGCAAAAAATCGATTTTTTGAAAATTTTACACTGTGATGCTTCCTTAAGCTCAATAGTCCAGTAAAAGAGACGAAAACCCAGCACTTTTTAGCGTAAAATATTGGTGTTCGACTGAAGGTAGATGGTTGCATACTGAAAGTAACCCTAACAAAATGTTGCCCCTCAACTCACCCCTTGCAATGGGGGTTGAAAATTAAAAAATCGCCGTATCTCGATAATTAATAGCCCGATGAAAAAAGATATCAAACAAAAGTTGTTTGGAATGATAAAATTCGTCTAAAGTTATCTGACGTCCAACTCCCTATCCTTGAAAATTCGGGGTTGACGCGCGTGCGAGCGGAAAAGACATATCGCTGCGTCCTCGTCTGGGTCAGTGCTTGGACGTCAGAAAACTTTACACGTATTTCATAATTTCAAGCAACTTTTGTTTGAAACATTTTTTGATCGGGCTGTTAATTATCGAGACACGACGATTTTTAACTTTTCAACCCCTATTTCTTAGGGATGGGGTGAGTTGAGGGACATTTTATTGGGATTGCTTTCACTCTGCAACGATCTACCTTCATTCAAAAATGCACACTCTACGCTAAAAAGATCTGGGTTATCGCCGCTTTCACTGAACTACAAGGAAACGATCCAGCAACAACGGTAAAGTGAGTTCTCTCCAGTTGGTACAATGGGTTGCCCCGTTTGTTTCCGGTACTGCGAAGGTTGCGTATTCGTTACGTGATGCCGGCGGCGCACCTGACGCTGCGCGAGGAGGACGTGGTGAGGCTGACCCTCGAGTTCTTGCACGGCCGCGACCTTCACATCTCGCAGTTGTCCCTCGAGCGTGAGACGGGCGTTATAAACGGCCAGTACAGCGACGACGTTCTCTTTCTCCGTCAATTGATACTGGACGGACAATGGGACGACGTGTTGGAGTTCATACAGCCTCTCGAGGCGTTGCCGGACTTCGACATGCGCAAGTTCACGTACTCGATACTGCGTCACAAGTACGTGGAACTCTTGTGCATCAAGTCGGAGGCTAATTTAATGGTGGCGTGTACGAACGGCAGCGTCGACAACGCTGTCGAGGAGGTGGTTAAGGTGCTGAGCGATCTGGAGAAGGTCGCACCTAGCAAGGACGAGTACAGCGGTCTTTGTCTGCTGCTGACATTGCCAAGATTGACGGATCATCTGCAGTACAAGGACTGGAATCCCAGCAACGCGAGGGTCCAATGCTTTCGTGAGGTGCATCCGCTGGTGGAGAAGTTTTTGCCTGGTGATCGCAAAGGCGGCGCCGAGGCTTCCAATACCGCGAGTTTCGCCAAAAACGACCGGCTCATACAGCTGATTATCAAGGGTATACTGTACGAGTCTTGCGTGAATTATTGCCAGGCGAAAGCAACCGGTTCCAAAGAGTCCGAACAAGTGGAGATGAGCTTTTCCCGATTGTTGGACGGCTCGGTTGGCTTCAGCGACTCGGATCTCAGTCTCCTGTCATGGCTGCAGAGCATACCACCGGATACCTTCGCCGTGCCCTTCGCCCAGAGAACCCTCAACGTCGACGTCGAGAGACTCGAGAAACCCTCGCTGGAGACCTCCTGGACCGAGCACATGCTCATCACACCCATCAAGCCAAAGACATTTCCGCACAGTGCTATGCCCTTCACCAGACCGAGGTCAGCCGCCGACATGATGTCGAGGAGCCTCGTGCCCGCCCTCGAGGCTGGCCACGGACCGCGCAGCCCCGGACCCAAACACACCGTGCTACCATCTGCCGCTCTCATGGCACTCTCAACCGGCGACATCAATCCAATGTCGCGCTCCTCTTTCGCAAGCTTTCATCTTACCGGCTTCAAGAGCAACAAACTCATGAACACGAGCGTCGATCGACTCTTCGAGAACGAGGGCGACGTCTTCCTCAGCTCGAGCTACGCCGAGTTTCAGCAGTTGCCCTCGATACAGGAAACCACCGGAGCCGCAAATCCGATAAACGCACAGCCCAAAGCTCCACCGAGGACGAGGGGACAGTCGAAGAGCCCGGACGGTAAGTGAACACCTGTCATCACGAGGTTTGGTCGATTTGTGGACAATTCCCGAAATGATAGTCACACAATTGAAGCATAGCTCAAAGCTCTTGAATCCAGATAGTTAAAATGCTGGAAGAGGCTACTTTTTCTGACTTTGGGATTGGACACCTGGGCGATGGGTATTGAAGTTTTTGGCTTTTCTCGAAATTGGTCAGACCTAGAGGCATGCAATTTGGCATGAATGTTCTTTGTTGAATTCCATTGGACACGTGTAAGACGAAATTTTGGTATGCCCTTTTTGAAGAGGTGCTAAGGGGGGTGTTGAATATGCTCAAGTTAGTAAAGTTACGCGCTGCTCCAGGCCTGATGACCAAGATATGGCAAGGTTTAAATCATCGACGTTGAAGACCAGTTTTTAAATAATTTTACACTTTTCACCCTTTTCACCCCTGGAACGGCCAGGGCGCTGGGTATTGAAGTTTTTGGATTTTCTCGGAAGTGATTAGACCTAGAGGCATGAAATTTGGCATGAACATTCTTTGTTGAATTCCATTAGACTCGTGCAAGACGAAAATTTGATGTGTCCTTTTTGAAGAGGTGATAACGGGAGTGTTGAAAGTGCCGAAGATGCTAAAGTGGTGCGCTGCACCAGGCACCATGACCAACAGATGGCAAGGTCCAAGTAATCGACGTTGAAGACCAGGTTTTGAATGATTTGCTGCTTTTCACCCCTACACCCCCAGTTATGCTTACATTTAAGGCCTTAGGCCACAGTAACGGGTATAATCATGTGCGAATTGAACAATTTTTTGTGTATGAAAAAGTCGGCCATTTTGTACATCGAAAAAAAAAATATTTTTTCTAACAGCTTGATATTCATACTAAATAGATGTGTAATTAATTTTATGAGTGAATGACTTTTTCATACGAAAAAAATGGTTAAATTCGGACATGATTTTATACCCGTTACTGTGGTCTAAGGCCTTAAGGCAAAAGTCTCTCTCACTCTATCTGTTCATCTCTTTACGCGCAGGTGTCAAAGCCGATCCTTCGGCCGCCTCGACGCCCGAGCGTCGATTGCCAGGCCGCGAATCGCCGGCACCCTCGACCGCCCGCAGCTCCCGGCGGGACTCCCTCGCCGACAAGCCAACCGGGGTCGCTGCCAAAATACCGGAACTCACCCCTGTGCCGGCACGCGGCGCCCCCGCCGTAATCGCCGCCGGCGGCGAGCAACACCTCGAGCAAAGCTACAACGGGGATTTGTGCAAGGAATACCAGAAGCAGAAGCAACGACTGCAGGAAACGATACAGCAGAAGGAGAGGGAACGGGACGAACTGGTGCGACAATTGTCCGCCCCGTTGATCAACACGCAACTCAACGACAATAGACTGCAGACCGAAGGGTGAGTCTTTTTGGTGTTTTTTTTTTCGTTGCTTACCGACCGCCGGATTGTTACCGATTGAGCGTGTGATCCGTCGACTTAAGGGGCTATACCAGTGTGAACGCTGAAAATTTTGGTGATTTGCGGGAATTTTTTGGAAGAAAAGTACTCAATTGAATGCTTCGGAAAATTAAAAATATATTCGGCTATATTTGACTTAAGTTGCATAATTTTTTCATAGAAAAATATACTCCAGGACAAAAAATAAAATGGAGAAGTTCGACATCAATTTTATCAATAATTCCATCCCACTTTTGTTCACAATATAACTTTCATAGGATCAGAGTTGGGCGTGATTCTATTTATAAATACGAATACGAATTTATTCACAGCGTGATTTTCATGTGAATATAAATACAAATTTATTCATACGTCACTTATTTGTATTCACATGCACGCATACAAATAAATTCACATGAAAAATTGTGAATATTTACAAAAAATCCTGTGAATTAAAAAAAAGTTCACATCAAAATCTGTGAATGAAAATGTATTCGCAAAAAAATGTAAATACCAAAAAATGCACAAAATAAGTTGTGAATGTTTTTCGTATTTAAGACACATTAAAATCAAATTCACAATGATTAGATTAAAATTCACAACAAAAGTGAGTTCTTACTTATTGAGTTCAACACAATGTTTTCTCTCCAAATACGCAAGGACTCACTTGTGGTGTAAATTTTAATATGCTTGTCGTGAATTCGATTTTAATTTTCTTCAACTTGAGGAAATTCACAACTCATTTTGTGATTTTTTTTTATATTTATAATGTAATATTTGAAAATCAACTTTTTTTGCAAAGATTTATTTGCCTCAACGCAATGTTTTCTCTCAAAATACGCAAGAACTCACTTTTGGTGTAAATTTTGATCGAATCATTGTGAATTTGATTTTAATTTGTCTTAAATACGAAAAAAAGTCACATCATATTTTGTGAATTTTTTGGTATTTACAATTTTTTGTGAATACATTTGCATTCGCAGATTTTGATGTGATTTTTTTTTAATTCACAGGATTTTTTGTAAATGTTCACAATTTTTTGTGAATATTCACAATTTTTTCTGTGAATTTTTTTCGTATATTCAGAATATTGGGGATATTACGGTATCTGTGGCCCCTGATTCTGACCACGCAGCCATCATATGTGACCCAAAATAAGACTTTTTTGAAGAGCGGCAAAAATCGAAATTCGATCCTTAAGGGGTTGATACAGGGGTTTTAAAGTTTGTATGGGACATCATATTTTTTTTGACAGATTTGCTTGAAACTTGGTGTAAATACTCTACAATACAAATAATTGAACACGTATTTCAGCATTTCCTAAAAGTGGACCCTTAAGAGAGTTAAACGGGAGGGTAAAAGTTTGCATGAGACAACATATTTTTTTGTCAGATTTACTTGAAACTTGGCATAAATACACTAAAATACAAATAATTAAACACGTATTTCAACAATTTATGAAGTTTAACCTTCAAGGGGGTTAAACGGGAGTGTTAACGTTGATAAGAGAAAACATATTTTTTTACCAGATTGACTTGAAACTCACTAAATTGATTTGATAGAGAACACTAGATGTTTTCCTCTGTGTTTGGTGCGTGTGGACAGTCAAGTAGTACTTTTTTAGCCCCTTAACTGTGTTTGTTTCAGTTGGCATAAATATACCAAACAAATACATGAGTAATTATTTGTATTGGAGTGTATTTATACCGAGTTTCGAGCAAATCTGACCAAAAAATATGTTGTCTCATATAAACTTTGAAACCTCCGTTTCACCCCCTTAAGGGTCGAATTTCGATTTTTACCATTCTTGTCTTTTTTTCGGTCAAATATGAAGACTGCGTGGTCAGAATTAGGGGCCACAGATATCGTAATACTGCCAGAATATTTGTGAATACAATTGTATTTGTATGCATGCATGTGAATACAAATAAATTCGTATTCACACTTGTGAATGCGAATTTATGTGTATACGTATTTACAATAAGTAAAGTATGAATAAATTTGTATTCATATTCACGTAAAAATCACGATGTGAATAAATTCGTATTCGTATTTATAAATAGAGCTACGCCCAACTCTGCATAGGATACCAGGAGAAAGAAAAAAAAACGATAGATAGACAAACAGAGAGATTGATTGATTGATATATTTTGATGCCTTGGTCAGAACCTTAACGCAATATGGTACATACTGTGTAAAGTTCATAAAAAATAGGTATAAAAAAAACTACACAACATAAATATAAAATTAGTGTAAAACTAGGTGATAGGTAAATAAACATAACGCAAATATAAATTACGAGTACAATATGAGTAATACGAAAATAACCGCGAGATGAATCCTTATAGAATAATAAAAATAAACATATTGAAAATAAGAGCGATGGTGATTTTATAACTAATATAGTATTGCTAAGGTAATGATGTTAGTGAGTTATGATGGACCAGAAGCGATGGGCTTAGTAGCTATCTACATCATGATCAAAGGGATGCGAAAATAGTCTGCATTTAAGGGGCTATACAGAAGAACAGTACTCAATTAAATTTTTCGGGAAATTAAGAATACATTTGGCTATATTTGACCAATATTACATAATTTTTTCATGGAAAAATATTGAGATCAAAGCGACCTATGCGCTGCCTTCGGAGGCGCCAAAACAAAAGTCGTTAAACTGGAAGGTATTTCCTGTACAATGACGTAGGATTTTCGAAAAATCTCAAAATCTAACAAAATGGCGTAGTTATGAAAAAAGTCTGTTTTCTTGCCTATAAAATGATCGTTTTTTTTTTCAATGCCAAATCGTCAATTTTCATCCAATCAAAAATATCGTACGTCATTGTAGAGTAAATGTGTTCAAGAGTACTCAGTTCAAATTTCAAGACAATCGGATAATTGCTCGTTGAGTTACATTGTCAGCAAATTTGAAAAATCCCATTTCGAGAAAAACGCGTTTCGATTTTTGCAAGATAAAATGATTAGAGATACGGCCCTGAATTTTTCACAGAATATTCTTCAAAGTATAAACTGTCGGAAGGCAAAAAAAATTGATTTTTTGAAAGTGTCACACTGGTACAGTCCCTTAAGTTTGCGCGATAATGATAGTGATCTTGGGAGATCGGTAACGTCGATCGGCAATCGTAGTCGAGGTCCCGTCCGCGAGATGGCGCCACCGATGCGAACGAACCGGTCTCGGCTGGCCTCGGTGCCTCGTCGGTCGCGTTACCATGCCATTCACACCAAGACCGGTGACGAGTGAGCCTAGCGCACTCTTCGCGTTTCCTTCTTTGCCCTCCTTCAGTTGCTCTCGTTACCCAGCCACCCGGTTCTCTGGGACTTGTTTTTTTTTTTTCGTCGCTTTTTCAACCGCATCCGAACAAGCATGGCGTTTGTTTGGGTTTTTTTTTTTCAATCAGCTTTACGTAGGACAACGTCTCGAAATATTCCAAAATACAAAAATTTCAGTTATACTATTCGATATCTCGTTTCATTTCGGGAAAAAAAAAAATCCTTCCGTGGATTCCAAAAAATCGATGGTATTGAAGTTTGCATCGTTGGACAGCAACGAAAATATATTTTCCTCGTATTACCGATTTTTTTTGCATATTCAGATTACGAGTGTGACGAAATATTTTCGAGGATCCTTATAAAAATATGTTCTGCAAGAAAATTTCTGAAATTTTCTGAAAGAAAATTTCAAATAATGAAAATAAAGAAAAAAAGGATATCATGAAGAATTTTCGTGGGATTTCAACGATGCAAACTTCAGCACCGTAAAAATCGAACCTAATTCTACAGGCAGCAAAAAAGATCAATAGAATGAGGCGACCCGAGAATAAAAATTTGGCAAAAGTGGAAATCGTAGCTGGAGGAATCAAGCGCCATTTCGAAGGGAATAAGCACACGTGGAAGTTCCTAGGGCAGAGGGTGAAAAAGAAGGAGATAAAAGGGCGAAGATCCATTTTGGGAAGTCGATTTTTTTTACTTTTTGAAAGACACGAGGCGCGAGGGGGATCGGAAGTTGGTGCGGACTCTGATTATGGTTCTAAATCCTTCCGTACGAGAATAGCAATGCATCCGTTGAGTCTAGACGGTTGGGAGATGGCGCCCAACGGAATAATCCGACGCGCGTCCCTCGCCACCCTCTCGTACAAAAACAAATATGAAAGAGCGCGAAAACGTTTTTATTTTGATTTTCTTTCCGAGACGCCTTGGCAAGTTTTTAGGTCACTATGTTATTATTACAATACCAACAGAAAGAATAGTAACAATAATGGTAAATAAATAATGAACCATACATTATAATTGAATAAGCAATAAATCGTAAATAATGAATAATTTTTAAATAACTAATAAATAATAACGAATGGATAATAAATAATAAATCATATATAACAAATCGCAAATAATTAAGGGGTTAGGCCACAGTAACGGGTATAAAATCATGTGCGAGTTTAACAATTATTTTTCGTATGAAAAAGTGTTTCACTCATAAAATTAATTACACATCTATTTAGTATGAATATCAAGCTGTTAGAAAAAATATGTATTTTTCTTTTCGATGTACAAAATGGCCGACTAGTAATATTTTCTTTTGTTATCTTTTTTGAGGCGCTCCGCGGCGTGACATTTAGCATCCACAATTTTTTACCTACAACAAAAAACCAAAATTCTCGTCAATCTACATTAGAATACCTAGAGAAGTACGTCCGGAATTTGAAAAATATTGTTTTATTCAAAAGTTGTAGGTATTTGAACTTAAGAAATGAATTTTCAGTGAAAAATTTCGTTATAACTGCTTATAAATTGCTCATAAAGTGAAAAGTTTTCGATTAATCGGAAATTCCTTACGTACTTCTCTGCGAAATGCAATTAGGAACATAACTTTTGAATTTAAAGTAAATCGAGTGAAAATTGTTGAAGTTATTTGTCACGCCAATTGGAAAAAAGCTATTTCGAGATGTTTCGAGTAGTCGGGCATTTTGTACATCGAAAAAAAATATATATTTTTTCTAACTGCTTGATATTCATACTAAATAGATGTGTAATTAATTTTATAAGTAAATCACTTTTTCATACGAAAAAAAAAATTGTTAAATTCGCCCATTAATTTATACCCGTTACTGTGGCCTAACCCCTTAACAAACAGCAATGAACAATACAGTGAACAATAATGACAACGATAAATAATAAATGAACGTGAATTCTGCAACTCTCCTTTTAAATTCGAATCAGGCATTTTTCGTTTCTCAAAAAATTATTAAACAAATTCTCAAAAAAAAATAAAATTGAAACAAAAACGAGGCAACGATTCTTTGAGGCACATAAACAGAATCAGTGAGACTCTCGGTTCGTGCGGACTTCGTTAATGGCATCGCCTACAACGTGCTAAAATTATCGTCCTCGCGAAATGTCAAGTGCAACGTCTCCCTCTGCACTCGCGATGAGCTTCACCGATCGTCCGAACTATTTTCCCTATTCCCTCGCAAATATTTCAAGCGGAAAAATAATTATACATTTTGACATGCCGAAAAAAAAACAACAACAAAAAAGTTAACATTCTCCGGATCCGAATACTGTAGATTTTTAACCTAATTTATTTCCGGTATGACGGACCGTTCGGCAAAGTTGCTTGCCAAGTGTAAAGCCTACGCACACCAGTGATGATAAAAAAGGTTATGCCCAAAAAAAAAAAAAACGAAAAATGGTAACGACAATGTGGTCTTTGTACTGCAGCTCGGCTCGTACCTGTGCACGCTCCGTTGGCGTCGATCGATGTAAGAGAAAAAAAAATGGCGACGTTCTCATCGACGTTCCCCAAGTACCGTGACCGGATACCGGATGTAGAAAACGACCATGGCGAACACACACGCGACTGCGACCAAAATGCGCGTTCTCCATTATGGCGAACTCGCTTCCTCTCGATGCCTCTATATACATACTATATACATACGCACACACACACACATGTTGATATATGTATATAATTTTACTAGCGTAAAATTGTCGGAAAAAAGTATGAAAATAGCGAGAGGAGAGAGAGAGAGACAGAGCGAAGAAGAAGAGTTGGAGATTGGCCTCTTTAGATGTTCCCATATACAGGGTGACAGTTATGAGGTGGCTATATGTTTTTTTATGGGTCTGGCGCGGAGATTTCGCGACTGAGAAAAATATGATACTTAAGGGGTTAGGCCACTCTAGAGGCCGAAAAAATAGGCTTTTTGGGGATTTTTTTTTTTTCAGAAAAACTAGAAAATAAATCGAGATTATAAAAAAGGGTGTTTATCACACATATCAGTGACTGTATACAATAATTTTTTTGAAGCGATTAATTCCAAAATGGCGGCTGCGCAGCGTTTATTTGAAAACTGCATTTTTTAAGTTGGCCGGAAACATAACTCAGACAATTCTCAACCGATTCACTTGAAATGTTGAATATGTCTTGAAAAATACATTGTCTATGGAAGTACGCAGGATTTAAAAAAATATTTTTTGAGCAAATTTTATATTATTTTAATTATACGATTTTTTGAGCAAATTTTTGGAGTGTGCAAAATTTCGCCTTAAGATACGATATATTCAACATTTTAAGGCGTTACCCCCACTTGTAGCGCAAAAAAAGGCCTTTTTCATGAATTTTTTCAAAGAAAACTACAACAAATTTTTAATCGCTCAATATACCATCTTAAAGAACACATCTTGAAGAACTTTCAGTAATTTTTTTATTGAAAAATATTACATTGTTTAGTGGCAAATGGCCGTCAATGAAATAATGTTTTTATATACACGGTTTGCGGTGACCAACATTGCGGCGAAGTGGATCAGATGAAAAAAAAATGCGGATGGATTTAGTCAAATATAAGTATAAACTAGTCTTTAATCGAAGGATTTTAAAAAATATTCATTTTTCACAAAATGGCGGACAGTCAAAGTTAATGGTTCGATTTTAACGAAAAAAACGGCCGTTTTTTGGCTATAAAACGGCCATTTTTTTTTCGAAAAAAAAATCGAACGATCAAAGACTACATTTTTATGTATTAAATAAGCCTGCAAAATTTCAAGAAGATCGGTTCATTAGTGTTCGAGTAATCTTGGTCACCGACTTCGGAAATGCCATTTTGAGAAAAACGCGTTTAAAGTTTCTCTTTCAACGCTCTTTCAACGCGGATTCTTCTCTTTCAACGCTCATATCTCAGTCAATTTTGTTCGGATCGACTTGAAATTTTCAGGACATATTCACAGATACTTGTACTTAAAAAAAATGCAATACAAAAAAATCGAATTTTTCAAAATCCCAAGTGGGGGTAACCCCTTAAGTGAATCGGTTGAAAATTGTCTGAGTTATGTTTCCGGCCAACATAGAAAATGCAGTTTTGAGACCAACGCTGCACAGCCGCCATTTTGAAATTATTCGCTTCAAAAAAATTATTGTATACAGTCACTGATATGTATGATAAACACCCTTTTTTGTAATCTCGATTTATTTTGTAGTTTTTCTGAAAAAAAATGCACAAAAAGCCTATTTTTTAGCCTCTAGAGTGGCCTTAATGGTCTTTCAGGTCCTATTAAAAAAATAGCATTTTCTTGTGACTAGTATATGCAAAAAAATGGACTGATACCTTAGATTTGAATTGGAAAGCGAAAATATGGTATGTATTTAAAAATAAATAATTATTAAAAAGGAGGTGTTAGTTTTCATAATGATTTATCTTAAAGATGATAAAAATTTCACTGCATTAAAATAAATTTCGAATTTTTTAATTGTAAATTATTGCATATTATTTTTTGTAATTAATAGGAATAGTTCGAATGAGTAAGAGTAGATTTTTCTCTGCATAAAAACCTCTTTGCAAACAAAAAATTGAGTATTTTGGAAATAAATAAAAATTCCCCTTTCGGTTCAGCAAAGTGACGACAATTCTATTCCTACGAAATACTTTTGAAAAACGTTTTTTTTTAAATGTAATCAAATTTATTTTTCCCTTGAAAATGCACGTTGTTTTTTTTCTCTCGAAAAGCTTTTCAAAAGTGTTTCGTATTCGGAATAAAATTATCTTCATTCTGCTGTACCCAAAACGGAATTTTCATATTTTTTTCCAGAATTCTCAATTTTTTCTGGCACATACGACCTATCACACAAATACGCTGTATTTTTTTTCGAAGAGGACTTGAATAACTATCGAAAATCATATTTTTCTCGATTGCAAAATATCCGCGCAAGACCCTTCGAAAATGGTATTGAAGTTTGCATCGATGGAATGCAACGAGAGTGTTTTTTTTTCTTCGTATTCTCGTATTTTTCTTTTACCACATTCAGGCTACCAAAGTTGCCGAAACATTTGCGAGAATCGTTAATAATAATTTGTAAACGAAAACTGCAATAAAAGATGGTAAATTATGATAAAACTAACGAAATGAAGACACCGAGAGGAATTTTTATTTGCACTCCAACGATGCAAACTTCGATATAATCTTAAAAAACACATGGCTGTTTTATAATTGTCACCCTGTATATGTGTATGTATGTGCGCGCATTAAAACGAGTCTCGTCCGAGTGTATCAACAGTACCGACTTTTACGGCGCCCGGGGGGTCGATGAATCGACTCCTCGGTGAACGCGAGACGCGCAAAGAAAAGCGATCGCGAGAGAGAATTGCGCTTGGAACTCGCACACATACACACACTCATGGTAGGGGAGACTCGAGCGAAATTCTTTTTCCCCGTCGCCTTTCCCTTTACTTTTTGCTCGACGAGTTTATTTATTGTCATGTTGGCGTTTCTTTTTTCGTTTTATTTGTGTTATTATTTATTTTGTCCCAATGACGCTTGTTGTTCAATGAAACGTGGATAATTTTTCGTTACATGGCAGTCGAATTGTTCGATTATTTTGTGGAAAGATCGGCTACAAATGATGTTGTCCCTTATATAAGTAGAAAAAACGCAGAAAAAAAATTAATCGTGCACAAGGTGAGAAAAAAGTTGTAAAGAATGAGAAAAAAGGATGATTTTTTATGAGGTTGAAGTTTGCATCGTTGGAACGCAACGAAAATTAATATTTGTATATTATTTTAATTTATTTTAGCAAACTTTGCTTACAAAAAACGACCAACCATTTTTCAAGACATTTATTTAGCGATCTACAATATAAATGTTAGAAAAAATATTTTTTGTAACAATAAAAATATGGAAAATAAAATTTAAACAAGAGCTTTCGTTGCGTTCCGTCGATGCAAACTTCAACAGCATGATTTTTTAAAAATTTTCCAATGGTTCCTCGAGCATCCCTTTGGACCGAGATCTGTCACTTTTCGTCCCGATAACAAGTTCGTGCATATATATATATATATATATATACTACTGGTATCAAAAAGTTTCGAGAGTACCTCTGTTGGCGTGTTATAGAACTAGTCTCGAAACTTTTTGATACTAGTGACACATATATATAATACACATATAATCTACATACACACATACATACATATACATATATACATACATACATGTGTATATATATATATATATATATATATATATATATATATATATATCTGTAGATGCAACGACGCGGTGCAGGTATCGCTCTCGTAGCCTGGCACAATATTATAAGCGCCGCGTAGAAATAACGTTAGTCACGAGAACGCACGGTGTGATTATTTACGCGCGGGCACACGACGACGACGACAGCTGCTGGATGCCCGAGCTGCCTAATCATCGAAATGCTCACTTGCTTGCCCGATTCTATCACTCTGCCCGCGTGGCTTTTGTCGCCGTTTTTCTCAGTTCTTTGTCTATTTATTTTTATTTCTTCCCTACGGTTTTCATTTACTATTTTCTTTTTCTTGCGTATTTAATTTTTTATTTTCCTTTTATTTCACTGTGTTTTTTCTCTCTCGTGTATTTTGTATTATTTTAATTCCCTCTGCTCGGCGTTCTCGAAAAGTAATTTTCAAGTTATCGGTAATTTGTTTACATTTTTTTTTTTCGTTTTAAATTTTATTTCTCTCGTATTTCGTGATTTTCTTTTCCCCTATTGTTTAGCCTTGTTTTCGTAACTTTTTTTAAACGAAGAAAACTTCGTTTTTTTTCCTTCTTTTTTTTGTTTTATTCTTTCCGGTTCGTTTCTTCTCGTTTATTTATTTTTACTTTTTTCTGATCGTTTTTTCTTCTTTTCCTTTATTAATCTTTTTTTTTGCGTATTATGTTATTTATTTTTTTCGGCTTTTTCTTCTTTTCATAATTCCCGTTGTCCTCTTGCGTCTTTCTCTTCTCTTTGTGCAATTTTTTTTCTCTCGACACGTAGGTTTGTCGTCACACGCCGAGTCGCGTCTCGGGAATTTGCATTTGTTTGCTTTTCTCTTTCTTTTTTCTTCGTTATTTCTCCGGTCTCCATTCGTGGTCGAGTGCAACAGCTGCGTCGCCGCGGATCGACGATCCTATTGCAACGCGGCCAATGTGCACACGCACAGCTGACGTTTTCAAGGTCGAGCGAACGCGAATCCAGTCGCAGCTAACACAATTAACGCGTTAATAGATCCACTCGGAGCACGTGAAAAAAAAAAGAAATCAAAAACCACTTGGGAAACACGTGAACTTTATTTTGTTTGCATTTTTTTTCCTGAATTGTGCGGGATACGGGGGGGGGGGGGGTTAGTTCGACGGCGCAGCGAGAGCGGCGCCGATTCCTCGCGAATGCGAAACTCAACTTTATAATAATAATAATAATAATGATAATAATGATAATAATGCATAAAAGGAACGATTATGTATACGCCCGCGTTACTCGATATAATACACTATAGAAATGCTGGTTTAACCGCAGAACTCGACTTGTTTGGTCGCCCCCCCCCCCCCCTCCCGTAGAAGAGAGAGGAGGGAAAGAACGGCGAGAGAGAGAGAGTTCTGTATGCAATTCTGAACTGCACTAAACCTCACGTATTCATTCTCCTAAAGAGAATACCACCGTCCTATCTCCTTCATTTACTTCTCACTCGATTAACTCAAAAGCCAATGTCCATTTGTCAAATTCTGTTGAAGAATCTTAAAACTTGCTTATTTATACCTTCAAGAAGCTTTTATCTTACGTTTTTCCCTCTCTATCTTCATATTAATATTTTCACAAAAATTAGAGCTTTTGGCAGAAGGTTCTTCTTTCCTCTGATATTCGACAAGAATGTGAGAATTCTTCAAATGGCTGAACTGTAAAAATATTCGGGTCGAGGCTTTTGAAGACCGAAAAGATTGTTAAAGCTATCAAGTTAATCAAGTTTGAACGTAAGCGGTGAATTTTGGGTGTAAATCAAATGAAGAAGACCAGTGTCGTGGGCTGATACCTTAGACTTGAGTTGGAAAGCGAAAATGTGGCATTTATTTTAGAAAATAATTATTATGAAAGGTGGAGTTATTTGTGATAATGATTTTTCTTAAAAATTATTAAAATTTCATCGAATTTGAATAAATTTGGAATTTTTTCTTTGTAAATGATTACAAATTATTTTTGATAATTAATAGGAATAGTTCGAATGAGGGGGAGTAGATTTTTCGTAGACCCCCCCCCCCCCCGCAGGTTATTTATATATTAGCGTGTGTCGAGGAAATAATTGATTTCAACTTTTACCTCCTTAAACAATATTCTTATGTTTATATATATATATATATATATATATATATACAGGGTATCTTGTTATGAATGGATAATCCTGCAACTGTCAATAGTTCAGATCATGTCCTACTATATACTGAAATTTCAGTTTAGTAATAGTCTCACGCTCTTCGAGATAAAAATCATCTGCTTTTGGTTTTTCGCATGTAATTTCTACAAATGATAACTTTTTTGTGCCCGGTAAAAAAATACTCATGGTTATTTGTTTTATCTAGAAAAGTCTTCTTTTTAACCTTAAATGTTAAGGAAACTTTATGAAAAAACATCCTATGCAGAATTTCCATAAAAACCAATTCGAACATCTGACTTTGATGGCCTGCGGTGTAAAAAAAATGTACGCATATCGTGCCAATTACTTCAAAAGTTGCTTAGTTATCGTCGATTCATATCATTTGTAGAAATGCCATGCGAAAAAACCAAAGCAAATATTTTCTTTCACAAAATAACATAAAGCCCAAAATATCGAAAACCGTGGGACTTTTACTAAACTGAAATTCCAGCATACAGTAGGACGTGATCTGACCTATCGACAGTTGCAGGATTATCCATTTATAACAGGACATCCTGTATATATATATATATATATATAATAAGGTTTATGCAATAAAAAAAATATAAAATATATAAAGCACCTTAATATATATATTAAGGTGCGTCGACAAAAAAATAAGTTTCAACTCTCACCCCTTCCAGCAGTATTACGAAATATAAAAAAGCAACATATTTTTAAAAAATCCTTCTTATCATAGTATAGTTTTTAAAATAATTTTGTAATAGTAAATATTAAAAGACATGTATATACACATATGTGCTTTTTTTAAGTACCCTAGTCGCAAAATTAATTTAAAATAATGAGTATGCCGAATATACAAATTATGGTGTATAAAAATGTAATGCTTGGTATTGTTGGCAACTCTAATTACAGCATATATATATATATATATATATATATATATATATATATATATATATATATATATATATATATATATATACATATACACATATAATATAATGATAAAAATGAGTGTACAAAAGTATCAGTGTGCGGCGACTTTCTGCGCGGCGTTGCGTTATATAGTGGCTACAATAGTTACTCCCTCAAGTGAGGATTCTCGGTGGCGTCCGCGGGGACTTTTCTCTAACGTCGAGCCCTCGACTCTCGTCAGTCTCGCGAAATCGGCCGCGACGCTCGCTCGTCGACGTTCTCTCCACGGAGACGCGCACACGTGTGTGACCGTCGTTGAACTTCGCTCGATCCTTTCGCTATCGTTTGATCCTCCCGCGCCCGTTATCAAGTGGGCAACAAAACCGAGAAAAAAAATGAAAAACAGTGAAAAAATAATCATTTCGAACGAAATAAAATAAAGGACGAATAAACTGGATAAAAATAAAATGAAATGAATGTACGAAAAATAAAATAAACGAAAAAAATGAGTAAAACAAGTGTCAGGCGTCGCTGATGAGGTTCAACGATCCTGGCATCGCGGAGTTGATCGATCGTGCATAATTTATGCGAATTTTCTTATCACGACACTCCGTACGCGGTGATAAAATTCGCGAGCAGCACAGAAAGAGAAGGAAAAAAAATTGGACGAAATTGACGAGGAATTTTTCGGTCGCCGGTTCGACGACACGAAATATGCGCGACACACATTTGAGGACCTAAATTACCCAAATTACGTGACTATATATATATATTTTTATACGAATATACTCATCTACACGTGTTTTACTTCGATCCGAATAATTTTCGGAGCGGGCCAATCTCGAGACTCTCCGTCACGGCAACATTTAGTGATAATAGCGACGTTAATAATATATCGCGCGAAATTATAACGAGCGATATAATAATAACGACATAATTTATAGTTTACTAATAAAAAATAATTAATATATTATCGATAATAATAACAAGAAGAAGAATAAGTCAAACAACGAAAAAAAGGAAAAATAGTAACAATGATATGCCAAAGTAAATAATAACAATAATACTGATTATTAATAAATAAAAAAATAATGATATAATACGATAATTTGTAAATTTTCCATAATTACTGAGTAAACTTTTCAAACTCGACATTACGTTTAACAACAATAATCATATTAATAATTCATATTATTAATAAATAATAATGAAAAATAACAATATAATGCGATTATTTGTGAGCGTTGGATAATTATTGAGTCGAAACTTTTGCCTCGATATTACACTCGATAAAATACATTCTAATGAATACTCAACTCGATGAAAAAATAATTCATTCGCGTATTCACTCATGGACAGTTTCGCAATATTGGACATTAATTTTTATTATTTTTCGTCGAGTGTCAAAATGAAACGACATCGATTTTTCTAACACGATCGCGACAGCCGTGATCGCAACGTAATCACGAGCACGAAAATATTCATTATTTCGCTAATACAATTATTCCAATAATAATACGAGTTTATATTCATTGGTATTATTATTATTGTTATCGTCGTCGGTATTGTTGTACCGCATTGTTGGCACGTCGCGGAAACACACATTCGCGACAAATATGATGTATCACAAGCCGACCGTGCCGCGATTTCGCATCGCTGAAAGAGTGAGCGTTTCCGTTAACAATCGTCCGGTTTACGGGAAACAGCATCACAGCAGCACGTGCAGCCTGAGCAGAGGCTCGACCGGCGCTTCTTCTACACCCTCGGCAAATCGGTAAATAACCGTTGTAAAAAATGAAAAATCAAAACAAAAAAAAAATAAATGTAAAAAAAAAACTTCGATCACGTAACATTTTTATCCGTTTGGTCTTTGATTATTTTTGCATTTTATACAAAAGGACGAAGCGCGGTAAGAGGCGCTGGGGAAATTTTTCATCTTGGTCGTGTTGACAAACCTGTTTATTTTTCTGAAAAAAAAACCGAAGTATCACGTATACATCGTTTTTGGAAATAACAATGACGGTACCGACAAGAATAAAGCAACAAGTATATGAAGAAATCAACTAAAACGAGCACTGAGGAGGCAAAGAACGTTCTGGATTTGCAAGATAAAGAAAAAAAGAACGAAAACGTGAAGGATTTCTTCTAACATAAGAGCAATGAGATCAACGATAATATCGATAATAATAATTATTAATTTTATTATTAAAATTGTTATTACTAAAAAATAAACATTATAAATAGATGATGATAAGAATAATAATCATCGTTATAATCAGCGTTATAATTACAACAATTATGGTGAATAAATAAGCAATTATGTAAGTAGGAGAATAAATAAGGCAATTTAGTACTGGATGAAAAAAAATTGAAAAAATCGATTTTTTTTATTGCATTTTTTCGAAGTATAAGTATCTGAGAATATGTCCAGAAAATTTCAAGTCGATCCGAACAAAATTGACTGAGATACGAGCGTTGAAAGAGAAGAATCCGCGTTGAAAGAGCGTTGAAAGAGAAACTTTAAGCGGGGATTGTCTTTTTTTTTCGCAAAATTTACCGCTTTTTGGGAATTTTTTTGTGAAGAAAGTATACAACGGAAAACTTGTGAAACTTGGCATATAGTTTTATTGATCTGTTTGCTACATACAAAAAAATTTTTAAACCATTTCATAAAAAAATCCGCCTCCCACCCCCCTCGACGCGCGATGGTCCTTTTTTGATGGTGTGCACGATTACAGCCTTCACGTTCATCCTGCAACAAAAACCCAAGAAGCATTTTACTTTAGACACATATAGCTATCGTTCGATGAAGGGGAAAAAAAATTGACGATTTGGTGACGTTTTGAACTTGAAGTATCGATTTTTCGAAAAAAATTGATCGATTTTTCGTTATAAATAACAAACTATTGAACGTATTGCTTTTTTGCTTCATCAAACGATAAAAGGATGTCAGCTGAGCATTCTGTCCAAATTTGAAGGCAATCGGTTGAATAGTTTTTGAGAAATCGTGCACACCATCAAAAAAGGACCATCGCGCGTCGAGGGGGGTGGGAGGCGGATTTTTTGATGAAATTGTTTAAAATTTTTTTTGTATGTAGTAAACAGATCAATAAAACTATATGCCAAGTTTCACAAGTTTTCCGTTGTTTACTTTCTTCACAAAAAAATTCCCAAAAAGCGGTAAATTTTGTGAAAAAAAAAGACAATCCCCCCTTAAACGCGTTTTTCTCAAAATGGCATTTCTGGAGTCGGTGACCAAGATTACTCGAACACTAATGAACCGATCTTCTTGAAATTTTGCAGGCTTATTTAATACATAAAAATGTAATCTTTAATCGTTCGATTTTTTTTCGAAAAAAAATGCCGTTTTATAGCCAAAAAACGGCCGTTTTTTTTCGTTAAAATCGAACCATTAACTTTGACTGTCCGCCATTTTGTGAAAAATGAATATTTCTTAAAATCCTTCGATTAAAGACTAGTTTATACTTATATTTGACTAAATCCATCCGCATTTTTTTTTTCATCTGATCCACTTCGCCGCAATGTTGGTCACCGCAAACCGTGTATATAAAAACATTATTTCATTGACGGCCATTTGCCACTAAACAATGTAATATTTTTCAATAAAAAAATTACTGAAAGTTCTTCAAGATATGTTCTTTAAGATGGTATATTGATCGATTAAAAAAGTTTTGTAGTTTTCTTTAAAAAAATTCATGAAAAAGGCCTTTTTTTGCGCTACAAGTGGGGGTAACGCCTTAAAATAGAAATACACGATAGTAAATAAATCATTAGAATGATTAAAATACAGAAAACGTTCTAATAATAGTACTAATAATATCCATCATCATCAATCATAATTACAACGATAGTCATCAATGTTATCATAATAGCCATTAACGTCATGACAATGGTACCTTTTATAACCGTAACTCGAATGATGATACTAATCGTATTGATATAATGTTCACAGTTGAATAAAATCTTTTCTATTCGACTATTCAATTCGAACTGGGACACCCAAATGACATTTTTTTAAAATTAGAAACATTTTTTTTCGTAATTCTTGTCTTGGATCGAAATCTCGCTTGGCGTTGTTGGTTGTTCACCACCACCAGGCAAGATTTTTTTTTAATCGAAGGTTTCGTCAGAATTTGTGTCGAAAATTTTAATACATCATATTAAGTTAATCGTTAGAATGATTAAAATGCAGGGGACCATCTGGATTAAACACAAAAAAAAAAGAAATGTTATATTTCTTCGACGTAATAATAACAACAACGACAATAACCATCATCATCAATGATAATTACAACGACAGGCATCACTGCTATTATAGTAGTCATTATCATCATAACAATGGTACCATTCATAATCGCAACTCAAATGATGATACTAATCGTAATGATATGATGTTCACCGTTGGATAAATTCCGTTTTATTCAACTATTCAATTCGAACTGTGACTCGCAAATGAGGTTTTTAAAAATTAGAAACATTTTTTTTCTTGCTTCGAAATCTCGCTTGGTGTCATTGGCTGTTAATCACCAACAGGCAAGATTTCGATCCAAGACAGAGGTTGAATCAAAGCAAAAAACGAAAATGTTTCTTATTGAAAAAAAAAAACGGTTCATTCGAGAGTCACAGTTTTCCAGCATGTGTATCACTTACACGCACATACATACGTATATAGACGAGGAGAAATATTCTTGCAGTTACGTTCCATAATTCTGCAAAAAGTATTATACATGTATCGTTGCCTCGTGTGCTCGGGCTTGCTCAACGTCCGAGAAGAACTTAACTGTTATTAAATCGGGTAGCTTGCAGTCTCACATAATCTGTCTGTGTATATATATATATATATATATATATATATATATATATATATATATATATATATATATAGGGTGGTAGAGTCATAATACAATATTCTTTTCCACCAAGAACGAACAGGAAAATTCTTATGGGATAAATCTTCCTGCCTTCTGCCCCCCCCCCTCTCTTCATCACGTCCTCCGTTTTGCAGGACGAAACGGGACTCCCGTCACGTACCGATCAATCATGTACCGTTTGAATAATGCCCACAGTTCCATTATAAACCAATAGCCCGCGCAAACTTTGCTAACTTTGCAAACTTTGCAAACTTTGCAATCGAGTCCGTCCGCAATTTTTTTCTCAGGTTTCTTTTTCACCTTTTTTTTTTATAACGATAATTTTTCCCGTCGCGTCGCCCGGAAATCGTAAATTTGGCGATAACGTGCGATCAGGTGGGAACGTCATTCGTTGTCGGGATTAGCTAGTTATGTGGGGGGAACAGGTGAAACAACGGAGTGTTTTTTTTTATCAGTTTGCATTTGAAGGAAATTTTTGGTTTATTTTTAGCTATGTTTATGACATGGGGATTTAAAAAATCATTGTAGACGTCGTGATGATTTTTTAAATCCCCATGTCATAAACATAGCTTTAAAAAACCAAAAATTTCCTTCAAATGCAAACTGATAAAAAAACACTCCATTGTTATATATATATATATATATATATATATATATATATATATATATATATATATATATATATATATATATATATATATATATATATATATATATATATATATATATATATTCATATGATATACTTTCTTACTTATGTTTATATTATATATGAGGTATTCCACGTGAATCCGGTGGACTTTTTCCCTGACCCCCGCCAATTCGATTAATTTTTTTTTATCTGTTTCCATTGACTCTAGAAGACACCCTGATTTTTTAAACATTTTTCAAGACAACGCTTAATATAAAAAAAAAATTCACCGAAAAAACGCCCCGATTTGAAAATCTGAAAAAAATCCCAAAAATGCGTGATTATATGTAAAATTGTGCAAAATATCACCCGCAATGGAAGTATGATTTTTTCTGTGCTATCTGAGCGATTAACGTTTAAAAAAAATCCGATAAATTGATGTTTTTTTTACCATTTTTGAATAACCAAATGGTTATCGAATGGAATCGAATTGGCGAGGGTCAGGGAAAAAGTCCACCGGATTCACGTGGAATACCTCATATATTTAAAAGGTTGTGTTTCTTGTAAATAAATGAAAAATATTGGTGTTCATGTGTGGTGTGAATACTACATGTGTTAATAAATAGAGCGGTGCACATCAATGGATGGCCTTCTAAATACGAAAACCTGACATTTATCCAAAACAGTGAAATCATCTAATGTTATGGCACCTAACAGCTTATAATTGCAAAAGTAAACGCGAAATAAAAAATGTAGTGTGATCTGATAGGGGTGAGATTTCATTTGAATAAAAAAAGAAGGCGAAAAAGCATTATAGAATGTATCGACAATATATTATTATTATTATTATTAGTACAGTATATGATATGTCACGTATAAATTATGAGTTAGAAAAAAACTATAAAATAAAATTGATTATCAGTAAAAATTACAGTAAATACAAAAAATATCTTTATTGATATATCATTTTATTTCGCAGTTTTCCTTTTACTATATACATACATATATACATGTGTGTGTGTGTGTGTGTGTGTGTGTGTGTGTGTGTGTGTGTGTGTGTGTGTGTGTGTGTGTGTGTGTGTGTGTGTGTGTGTGTGTGTGTGTGTGTGTGTGTGTGTGTGTGTGTGTATATATATATATACACACACACATATAGTACGAAATGTAGACAATTTTTATATTTACCTTTACTGATATAATAATTTATAAGTTATATATATATATATATATAACTGATTATTAGAGACGTCCAAAAAATTATTCAGCATAATGGCTCAAAATAAAGTGAACATCGTGAAATTACTATCAACGAATAATTGACAAAATGATCTCGATTATTATAATACTTTATATTGACCCCTACTCTTCTGCTTTATCATTTTGCAGTGTGAAAGCGAACTTGGGCCAGCTCGGAAGCAAAGGGCCATCCCCGGTGCACTCGAGTACGCCAAACAGATCGGGCATTCAATCCCCCAAGCTCAATGGATCGGAACCAATACCGTAAGTTTTTTTTTTCTTTCTTCTTCTTTTCGATTAATTATACTTGATTTTATTTTGTCGGTTTTCACATATCGCAAAAAAAAAAAATTAAAAAAATATCGTTTCGCGCGGATGTCATTCTGATTCTTCAACATTATTGCAAAACTACTGCAAAACGACGGAGCAGCAGTAGCTAAAAGAACTTTTTTTTACGACAAATATTTGCAAGGGTATACGTTGGAATTTAGGAAATGAAAATAGTATCAAATTTAGAAAAAATAATAAGATCAGTACAGGATAATATAAATTGATAATTACACCACTCTCATATATATATATATATATATATATATATATATATATATATATATATATATATATATATATATATATATATATATATATATATATATATATATATATATATATATATATATATATATATATATATATATATATATATATATATATATATATATATATATATATATATATATATATATATATACGTAAAACGAATTTTCTTTATTTCTTTCACAAATTCAACCTACAGTCGACACAATTCAACTGCGGGCAGTGTTTACGACTCGAGACTCCAGGAAGGCCATTACGATATCGTCAAGTCAGCTAAGGTGAGTAAAAGCAAAGAGACCAAAAGTCATTTTAAAAAACACCACAAAGGCACGCGCGCGCAATACAGCTGCGCACAAGTCCGTGAACCAAACAATTATCCACTGTTTGTGATAATTCTTCGTTTAATTTCGCTGACCCGTAATCATCGCCGTTTTGGTGCCACGAACCTTTTTTGCTTCGACGTGCCTCGAGAGGAATTTCACGTCCTTAGATAAGACAAAGAAAAATAAGGAGAAAAAATAACAAGTGCGACGAGGTGAAGAAAAATAGGAGAGAGAGGGCGAGAGAGAGAGAGAGAGAGAGAAAGAGAGAGAGAGAGAGAGAGAAAGAGAAAGAAGGAGAAAAAAAGAACGTTTCTATTTGCAGCAACTTGGCCGAGTCGAAATTAGAGAACAGGAAAATAGTGCGACGAATCGTCGTGCTCTCACTTTCATACACACGACACTCGTCCTGCCTCGGGCATTTGAATGTACCGAGTTCGTGCTCTTACGTACCTTGATATATATATATATATACACAGGGTGTCCAGTTATGAGTGCATAATCCTGCAACTGTCGATAGGTCAGATCATGCCCTACTATACGCTGGAATTTCAGTTTAGTAAAAGTCCCACGGTTTTCGAGATTTTGGATTTTGTTATTTTTTGAAAAAAAATCATCTGCTTTTGGTTTTTCGCTTGCCATTTCTACAGATGATTTCAATCTACAATAACTAAGCAACTTTTTAAAGAAATTGGCACGATATGCGTAGTAAACTTTTTTGACATTGCAATAGCAAAGTCAGATGTTCGAATTGGTTTGTATGAAAATTCTGTAAAAGATCTATTTTCATAAAGTTTCTTTAACATTTAAGGTTGAAAAGAAGACTTTTCCGGACAAAACAAATAAACGAGTATTTTTTTTTAAACCGGGTCAAAAAAAAGTTATCATTTGTAAAAATGTCACGCGAAAAACCAAAAGCAGATGATTTTGATCTCGAAAACCGTGGGACTTTTACTAAGCTGAAATTCCAGCATATAGTCGGACATGATCTGACCTATCGACAGTTGAGGGATTATCCATTCATAACAGGACACCCTGTATATACGATTTTTTTATACCTATGTATATATTTAAAAAATAGAATGAAAATAGAATTAAAAAATAGAAATTTAAAAAACAGAAAAACTTATATATATATATATATATATATATATATATATATATATATAATATTATTTTTTTTTTTTTTTTTTTTTTTTTTTTTAATAGACTTTATTGCTCCGGGCAACGCACTTCCTCAGTTTGCACTGGGAAACATTCACCTACCCCCGGGGGTTAGGCTCGGTCTTAACCTAGACCGGAACAATAACGCTGGGCGGCACTCGAGGGTTCCGACATCACCTCGGCTGCCGCCCAGTCAAAAAGTCGCGCGAGAATTCCATTATATCGCTCTGCGATAGCCGCTCCCTCAATCCAGAGGGTTAGCGGCTATCGCAGTCCACAATCGTGTTGCCTGAGTAAACGGAGGGACCCAAGTATGACTGCCTTCTGCATCCGACCCGCTAGCAACCGGACACCGGGTTTGCAAACCGGTATGCCAGCGAGGCCCGATACAAAAGACTCTTTCATCCCCCCTAGCGCGCCGATGATGAGGACAACGAGAGTTACCCTGAATCCTCGGTGCAAACGACGTAGCTCGGCCAGGAGAGGCTGATACTTGAGCCGTTTCTCCTCTTCCTTTCGCGACACGTTCACTTCGGCCGGAGCCGAGAACTCAATGACGTATATCGTCTTGTCGTCGAAATCGAAGAGGACAACATCAGGCTTAGTCGCTTGAAGCGGCCCGATGGTCGCGAATGAGAAGTTCCAATAAATCTTGCACCTCTCACCCACGACAACGGACTCAATATCTCCTGGTAAATAAGGCGGCACGGGCTCCCGGTCTATCCCATAAGAGTGCCGTAGATGGTAGTACAACACTCTTAGGGCCGCGTTATGGCGATAGATATAGCCGGAGACTGCATATACTGGGCAGGCCGACAGTAGATGCATCAGTGTCTCCGGCGATTGTTTGCATGCACGACACAAAGTGGTCGGCAGAGGCTGACCCAAAACGCGACTGCGATAGACCAGGGTGTTGATGACTCCGTCTTGGCAGGCGCAGATAAACCCTTCGGTCTCGGACATCAGTCCAGCTGACCGCAAGAAGGAAAAGGTCAGCTGGGTGGACAGCCCCTGTTCCTCGATGTGGTGAAAAAACACACCGTGCATGGGTCTGTCCACGTGCTGCCGAGTCAGGACAGTCTGCTCGGCAGCCCTGATTGCCCGCCGACGTCGGGACTTGGGCAACCGAGCGACGGAGTCTACTGGCAAGGCGCCACGCCGGCGCCGGCGGAACTCCAAGCCGAGGGTCTCTGCCGCACGATCTGCCGCCTTATAGAGAAAAGCACCCGCCCCATGAAGCTCATGCTGGTGCACAATCTCCAGGAGCGGGTCCGAGCTCGTTATTACATCGCTTGCTATTCCGAGGACCATGCGGTCATGAAGACACTCCAATCCCGAGAGCCCGCGCCCGCCGCTCTGACGCAGCATATAAAGGCGCGGGGTGGAAGATCGAGGGTGCAGACTCCGCTGGATGTTCATTATCTTGCGTGTGCCGATGTCCAGCTGTTTAAGCTCGTCTCTACGCCATTTGACGACGCCAAAGGAGTAAAGCAGGACCGGGACAGCGAGCATATTGGTGGCAGTGATCTTATTTTTCCCAGACAGATCTGATTTCCAGATCCGTCTGAGACGCCGCCTATACTCGCTGCGGAGGGCCTCCTTGACACCCTCAGCGTCCTGTACAGAGCGCTGATCGATGCCAAGGTACCGATAAGACCCTCCGGCGTCCAGGTGTTTGAAGACGCTCCCGTCCACCAGCCGGACATCAGCCGCGACACCCTCTGCTCTCCCTCTCCTGAGATGAAGGACAGCGCACTTGTCCAATCCGAATTCCATTCCCGCCGCCCGCGTGTACGTCGCTACGATGTTCAAGAGGAGCTTAAGCCCCCCCTCCCCGGGAGCGTATAGCTTGAGGTCATCCATATAAAATAAATGGGTGATCCCTCGCCCACGCTCCCCGGGGGCCCCCGCTTCGTACCCGCGTGCAGCCCGCAAGGCGATTGATAAGGGTAATAGTGAGATGCAAAACAGGAGGGGGCTAAGAGAATCTCCCTGGATAATCCCCCTCCTATACCCCACCACTCCGGTCGACACGTTGCCTTCACTAGTCTTAACTGTGAAGCGTGTCTTCCAGAGCGGCATGAGCTGCCTAATGCATCTCACTATGTAAGGACTCACCGAAAGGCGTTCGAGTAGGTGTATAATCAGTTTGTGACTGACAGTGTCGAACGCCTTACGGTAGTCTATCCAAGCGACTGAGAGGTTACGCTTGTGTTGGACCGCGTCCTGCGTGATGCAGCGGTCCACCAGCAGGTTCTCCTTACAACCTCCCAGCCCCCTCTTGGATCCCCTTTGTTCGTGTATCTCCCGCCATGCAGGCTCGATCTCGCGCAGAACACGCTCATAAAGAATCTTTGTGAAGATCTTACAGAGCGCATTCAGACACGTTATCGGGCGGTAGTTCTCCGGACGAGACAAATCCCCTTTTTTGGGGAGTAGCACCGTCCTTCCCTCTGTCAGCCACGCAGGGATGGGCACCGTCCCATCGATGAACGACGAGAAGATGCGGGCCAGATGGGTATGGGTGCACTTGAATTTCTTCCACCAGAAGATGTTAATCCCATCCGGTCCGGGAGCGGCGTGGTTCCTCATGCTACTCACCGCCTTCTCCACCTCACCCCGCGTGACTGGAAAACAGTCGCCACGCTGACTCGGCTGTTGCCGACAAAACGTGTCGAACCGTCCCAGAGCTGGAGTGCCTTCATCAAAATGACCCGCCTCGCTATACAGCTCTCCCCAAAACCGCTCCACCTGAACAGCTGTTGGCGCTGTGTCGGGGGCAGGCGTAGGTGGTTGGAACCAGCGGCCTGGGTCAGAACGGAAGAGGGCGTTGTCTAACGCCCGACCCAGCCGCCTCTCTAGGGATTGCTTCGCAACCCCCAGGTTCCGCACCTTCTCCACGTAGCGTTCCTTCACAATAAGAAGGATAGCTTTGTTCAATGTGTGGTGACGGCATTTCAGTTCCGAGCTGATTTTTCGGATTTTAGGGGTAAACGCCCTCCCCGCCGTAATGAAGTCTAACACACACTGAACACGGGATGCCTGCCGCCGCGCTTCATTGATCTTATTCTGGAGCTGTGCAACGCGCCGCCGAGTCTTAGCCACGAACGCCGCCTTATCATTGCGTGTCTGAGGCTTCGACTCAACAGCCGCGTGATACACAGCCCAGTTCAAGCTGAGGAGATCAGCGGTCTCAGGGATTGCTGCCGCGAGGGACTCATTTGCCGCTTCTAGGCAACCAGGCTGAAGAGAAAATTTCCCAGTGATTCTCTCCCTCCTTGTTCCCCAGTCCTCTGTCAAATCGACGCGCCAACGGGGGGGTTCCGACTGCCGGGGGGTTCGATCTTGAGGCCGTCCGGTAGAGCTCTGCACGGAACGCGCGGAAGAGCGCCTGCCGGACAGCTCTGGTGGTAATAACAAGAGATCGTAACCTTGCCGTCGCAAGCGGGCAGCTTGGTCTCGCAGATGTTGTTGCGAGAGGTGTGCAAGCTCTGGGTGCACTTGGCTCCACAGGGCCTGCAACCTCGCCATGTAGCCCCGCCGCGACGGCACGCTATCCCCTCCAGCAGCGGATGAGGTCCTCCTTGAGTTCCTCCGTCCACTCGAGGCGCCGATTTCGAGCCGTGGTCGTTGCCGTGGATCCTATCCGGGTGCCCCTCCCAACTGATCCTTGGTCCCCATCCGAGAGGGACCGGTTGTGGGGGGCTTGACTAGGTGGTGTTCGAACCTAGTTTTCGGCGTGCCAGGTGGTTGGCCTGGCACGTCGGTGGCTATTGCGGGGGAGTTGTGCTCCCCCGGGCGATGGGCACGCCAGCTTCCCCACGCCATTATTTTTTTTTTTTTTTTTTTTTTTTTTTTTTTTTTTTTTTTTTTTTTTTTTTTTATAATAGACTTTATTGCTCCGGGCAACGCACTTCCTCAGTTTGCACTGGGAAACATTCACCTACCCCCGGGGGTTAGGCTCGGTCTTAACCTAGACCGGAACAATAACGCTGGGCGGCACTCGAGGGTTCCGACATCACCTCGGCTGCCGCCCAGTCAAAAAGTCGCGCGAGAATTCCATTATATCGCTCTGCGATAGCCGCTCCCTCAATCCAGAGGGTTAGCGGCTACCGCAGTCCACAATCGTGTTGCCTGAGTAAACGGAGGGACCCAAGTATGACTGCCTTCTGCATCCGACCCGCTAGCAACCGGACACCGGGTTTGCAAACCGGTATGCCAGCGAGGCCCGATACAAAAGACTCTTTCATCCCCCCTAGCGCGCCGATGATGAGGACAACGAGAGTTACCCTGAATCCTCGGTGCAAACGACGTAGCTCGGCCAGGAGAGGCTGATACTTGAGCCGTTTCTCCTCTTCCTTTCGCGACACGTTCACTTCGGCCGGAGCCGAGAACTCAATGACGTATATCGTCTTGTCGTCGAAATCGAAGAGGACAACATCAGGCTTAGTCGCTTGAAGCGGCCCGATGGTCGCGAATGAGAAGTTCCAATAAATCTTGCACCTCTCACCCACGACAACGGACTCAATATCTCCTGGTAAATAAGGCGGCACGGGCTCCCGGTCTATCCCATAAGAGTGCCGTAGATGGTAGTACAACACTCTTAGGGCCGCGTTATGGCGATAGATATAGCCGGAGACTGCATATACTGGGCAGGCCGACAGTAGATGCATTAGTGTCTCCGGCGATTGTTTGCATGCACGACACAAAGTGGTCGGCAGAGGCTGACCCAAAACGCGACTGCGATAGACCAGGGTGTTGATGACTCCGTCTTGGCAGGCGCAGATAAACCCTTCGGTCTCGGACATCAGTCCAGCTGACCGCAAGAAGGAAAAGGTCAGCTGGGTGGACAGCCCCTGTTCCTCGATGTGGTGAAAAAACACACCGTGCATGGGTCTGTCCACGTGCTGCCGAGTCAGGACAGTCTGCTCGGCAGCCCTGATTGCCCGCCGACGTCGGGACTTGGGCAACCGAGCGACGGAGTCTACTGGCAAGGCGCCACGCCGGCGCCGGCGGAACTCCAAGCCGAGGGTCTCTGCCGCACGATCTGCTCCCACGCCATTATTATTATTATTATTATTATTATTATTATTATTATTATTATTATTATTATAAGAATTACAAAAAAATCGACGCCCACCCATTTTTACAATGCAAATGAATAAATATAGACGCGTTCATTTATTTATTACTCCCCTTTATTTATTAAGCCTTTACTTCAAGTCTCTCTTATTCTTTTCATCATTCTATGAAACAATTGCAAAAAAAAATCGAGACCCAGTCAACTTTGAAATTCAAGCAGCTAAGTAAATATATTTATATATATCTTCTTAAATATTTGGAAATTAATTTACTTCAATTGCCAAATCAGTGGTCGGTCCCAAAAATTATGATTTCTTTTCGCAATTGGTTCGCAATTCGACGAAGAGTATAAGGGCATCTATCCTTATTCATTGAACGCGATAATTATTTAACATTATTACATAATAGTGATAAATGCTATCTATATTATGAAATATCGTTAAAAACATGCTACGGATAACAATAATAATTAATAGTATTATGATGACAATAATGATAATTATCGTCATAACGTAACATCATGAATCGTTTCACTATCAGTGTTAATGTCATGAATATTAATAACATTCTATGGCGATATGATATTTATGAAAAATCCTCATAATATAATGGATAACTATATTATGACGACAATAACTATTATTATCATTGTTATTCATGTTACTATCGAATGATGTTAATTTCGGACATGGACATACAGTTTTCAAATACCCCAAGGATGTTCGAGCCGGCGGATAAATTTTCCGTGCCGCGTCGTCGTCGCTTCCCCGTCGGGCTAATTAATGCAGTAATAACGAATCGTCGATTAGCGACGTGTTCTCATATCCTCTTGCGTGAATTGCCAGACGGGGAGAGATTTGTGGCAACCGGAAGTTGGGGAGGGCACCCGTGCCTCGTGACTCTGTCGAAACAATGCCGCGCTATTAATTGTTTTGCCCGCGTGTCAGCGCCGGACAAACTGATCGACATTGCAACACTGCATGGAGAATAGTTTTTCGTTTTATTCGCTGACTTTATCTTCGCACAATTTTTTTTTCCACTTTACTCTTTTCTCATTAATTTACGCGTAGAATTTTTTTGTTGCTATCGTATTCCTTTTTTCCTCGCGGGAGACGGGGAATTGACGATAATTGGTCGTAATAATCGTGCTGATTGGGAATTAAGAGCGAGCGGTGGGGAACTCCCACTCGATAATAATGGCAATATTATTCGCTAAATTACTCGACTCGTTGCGGTAGATGATTGCTTTGGATTCCGGGCCCTCGATTTCCTTTTTTTTTGGCTGCATCTCATAATACAACGTGAAATAATGAAATCACATTGCGAATATTAACATTAGCAATAATAATTTAATATTAATGATACTATATAATACAATATAATAATAATATATATGTTTGAGGACATAATTATCATAATTAATAATGACGATTAATAATGATAATTGATAATAATCAGCTATTGATGGTAATGATGATAATAATGAGTATTGTTATATCTTAATGAATTATTATTAACAATATATAAGTAATATTAATTTATAAATATTGCTGTTTTTAATAAGTATTAATAACAATTGGTTCTTATGATTAATTAACGATATAGTCATTATCATATTTATTACGACAATTATCAACAATAATAATTAATAATAATTTGTTATTAATAATCATAGCCACGATGAAAATTAGACCGTTAACTTATTGTCATTGCTAATAATTGTGAATAATATTCATGATTTATAATGATTTATTATTATTATTACTATTATTGAAGAATATTATGAATAAATCATCATGATGGTTCGTTAACGATATGATGATTATTATTGTTAGTAATAATGACTAACAATAATTTGTTATTAATAACAATAATCAACATAATTGTTCAATCGTCAACTAAGGATTATTATCAATTATTATCATCGATATGTGCTATCAATAATAATCATCATTAAATCATCTGTCTATATCAAATATCTATCAATAATAATAATCAATAAAAAGCATTACTGTTATTACTTTTGACGATAACGTCTTCATTCATAAATTTGAAAAAATCTGATATGGACTAATTCGAATGATCTTTTTTTTCCCCACGAATTATTCGTTTACCGATCGATCAATTATTCGTTTTTTCGCCTAAAAGAAATCGTTTCGTGCAGAGGAGAAATAATAAAAATGCGGCGCAAAGGGAGATCGGGCGTGGCACGAAAAAAGGGACGAGATAAAAAAAAAAGAAAAAGAACTACGATAGAAGCGACGAAAATCCGGAAAGAGAGAGAGAGAAAACAAATCCGCCGCGTGAAACGCCTCGTGGCCGCATTTACATCTGTGAGAGGGTCCCTTTGTGCGTTCGTCTTCCGCCTCGTTCCTGGAAACTTTGTTCAACGAGGATGCGCATGTTGGGGTAACGAGAAAAAAGGAAAATAAAAACGCCACTTATGAAAAAAAAAGGATGAAGACGGAATAAAGAATGAAAAAAAACGGCACTAAACTGTGAAACGAGTAATGGGGATAACAGTAGAAAAAAGGAGAATAGGAAGAGAGACAGAGAGAGAGAGAGAGAGAGAGCGAGAGAGGGGGGGGACAGGTACATTTGGCACTTCCGCGTCTCTGTCTGTGAATGAGATTGCCTCCGTGCGTAATTTCCTTCCCCGACAAATATTCGTCGTCGCTATTTTTGTCGCCGGTGACGAAAATGCTATGGCTGAGTAATCGGAGGTTGGGACTTTGTACTAATTGTCGGTGCGGCCGTGGCTCTTTCCATCGCAATATGTATTCGACTTTTCTCTTTGGAAATCGCGAGATTGCGATGAAATTTTTCCTGCTTCATTTTTCTTTTCTTCCGTATTCATCGATTTAAAAAAATTTACTTTCTTTTTTCTTCCGGCGATTTTGCAATATTTTTTCTTTATTTTTGACATTCCTTATATACGTGGTATTTATCTATAAATATATGTGTATGTATATATTTCGAGCACTTTTTTCGAATTCCCTATTTATTTATTTTATTTTCCGTGCACATTTTACCTTTAAATTTTAATTTATATTTCTTGAATTATTCAATCTATCGCTATTTATTTTTTTCACGTAATATTCTGCACAGACGATTTTTTATTTTTTTTTCGTTCTCGCTATTTTTTCCGTCTCGGGTTATTTTTGTTTTTTTTTGTCTTTACTTTTGCATTTATTGACGGGATGAGGCGTTTCTCGTTTACGGTCTTGTTCGACGTTTGTTCCCATTCTTTTGCGAGATTCCCTCGTTGTGCCTCGTCAAATGTTTCAAAGCTGGGCAGGGAGCTGACGATTTATCCGCTTATGGCACGAGGAGATCAGGTGTGTATTATAGTAATCACGGTGCGATATATATATATATATATATATATAGAAGAGAAAGAGAGAGAGAGAGAGAGGGAGAGAGAGAGAGAGAGAACGGGAGAGGGCAAGAGATGTACCATGTTGACATTTGAGGATCGTGCTTGACTCATAGCTCTCGTGTCACGGACGATTTTTCTTAAGCCGACACCGATTGTCTATCGTTCTTAATCACGTTCCGAGTAAATTGTTAAAGAAGAGAAAAATACACGCACGCTGACACACCTCGACTAATCCGGCAATATAACAGGCGCGATCGTCGTGACGCAACGAGAGTTTTCCAATGACGCTCATTCGTTGCTTCTTTTCTTTATTTTTTAATTTTTTTTTTTCGGTAAATATTTACAAGTGGGGCTCTAGCTGGAAAAGGAGTTTAGAAATTTTGCACCGAGCCGATGTATTTCAGGGCACTTTGTTTATAATATTTAAGTCGGGGGAAGACAATTTCAACCCTTATTTCAAGCCCAAAACGCTTTATTTTTTTACCTTTTCAAAGGTATGGAGGAAACGGGTTTGGTGACATCACGTGAAAACGTATTTCAAAAATCGAATATTCACCGGAAATATATTTTTTTTCTTAATAAAATACCAATTCCCCATAATAAAAAACATTTTCATACTGCCGAATAGCCCCGTCACGTGAACTATTTTTTGGAGCCGACTAGGGCGGAGCCCCACTTGTAAATATTTACCTTTTTTTTTTCGTCAAACTGATCGCGACTTATCTTTTCGTTCTAGCGAGCGTTATATTAGCGCATTGCAATTACTGGATAAAAACCCGTACTATGTTTTTTTAGTGACTTTCTCCCTTGGTTTTTGTATATTATAGGAAACGTATTATTTTTTTACTCGCGTTGAAGGATTCTTACGCAAGAAAGATTAGAAACCGATAAAAAAATGATTGACATCGATGTGATTTTGATACAGTAGTATATTACGTTGAAAGACAATTTATAGTTTCGTTACTTTTCCGCAATAATAATAATAACAATGACAATGATAATAATTGGATAATAATTGGATAATAATTGGAATAATAATAAACTATATAATCATCATGATTTTAATAATCAACTCATTGGAGGTTGGGCTTCATACTAATTGTCGGTGCCGCCGTGGCTCTTTTATTTTCCTTTGCAATAATGGGGTGTCCCAAAATCACCTGACATTTAAATTTATTAATAAGACGTATTTTTTATTTGAAAGGTACGAAAAATGTTATTTTAATATAAGGTACAAACATGGAGGTTATGTGTGGAACACGATATCCGATAAATGGCCGCCGCGTTTCTGTTTGCAAAGCGATGAAGACGCTAATATTTCTTTATTTATATTTATATTTTATACTTATGTTTGAATGGATATAAAATGTGTATATTGACTATCATCATGTTTAGCTATTCATGTTGTTATATGTACATGTGTGCAATTATTATATTATATACATACATACATACATACATACATACACACACACAACACACACACACACACACACACACACACACACACACATCAATTAGTCATATAGATTGGAATTAAATTATTCGAATGAGTACCGGTTCATCTATCAACTTCACGAAATACCTAACTGAGCGGCGATAAAATTAAAAATAATAATAACAATCACAGATCGATATCTAAAAATAACGCAGTGGTCGTAATAACGTAGCGTCAATGGTGAAATTCCACGCTCGAACCATTTTCCATTCAATGGAAGCCAGGTCGGAAATCATACAGCACCGGTGCATGCATACAACAATGTCATTAATGCAAACGAGACAGGCGCGTAATTCCGTCAGTGATGTAACAAAGCCCGATATGCTCGAGATCGGGTGCTTCGATTCGTTTTTTTTCCTCTTCCTTTGCAATTCATCATTTTTCCGCGTTCGCATAAAAAGACGGAGAAAAAGAACGAAAAAAAAACATCGTTTTGTTCTCACGTACAGTTTGTCGGGATAAATTTTCTTTTTATTTATCGCCTCGCGGGCCTCGGCCTACCGAAAATGGATGTGTGCGGGCGTTTGTTTTTTTCTTCTTCTTTCATGCACGGATTTTCTCAATTTACTCGTGACGTTATTGTGACTCGCAAAGACAAGTCTCGTTATCCAACCCCCTGCCCCCGTCGCATTTTCTCTTTTTCCTCGCAACGACAATGGGCCACGGTCTCTCGATGTTCGGATTGTGCAATCTATCGAGAACGCACATCACACTCACGTACCGAGAGACGAGCCGATTGAGCTTGCGAAATTACGGACCAATGGAAAAATAGACCAAAGAAAGACGACTGCATATGCGACGAAAAAGAAATACTATGAAAAAACAAGATTTACGAACTTGGACAAAAGATCGAGCCAAAAGTGAAAAAAACAAATCGATCGATGACTGACCTGAAAAAGAAAATGTTTAAACAGCAATTAGATTGATTATAATAATTATGATGATCTTGATAATCGTATAGTTACGAAGAAAATAATTAATAATTATCAGAATTATGATAAATGTTATAATTACATGTAATAATAAATAATTATAGTAATTATAATAATTACACTAATTGTGACGGATTCAATAATGAAGTAACGATATTGTGATTGATATTTGGAATAAATTCAATGATCGTAATGATCTATCGTCACCAAGCTTATAGCCTCGCGGATAATTTAAGCTTCAATGAACTTTGCGACAATAGCGCAATTCTATTTTTTTTTTTAATCCATGGAAAGTAATTGCGCGTATTTTATTTTCTTCTTTTTTTGATAAGGGAATTCCTCGAGATACTTAATAATTTATTGGCAGTGAATGCGACGCTCGGAATTTATGGAACTCCTCCACAGTCAGTCTTGCTCGCTATCGGAACACGCGAGTGCTTATCCTGTTTTATGTTCAGTCGTATTGCAGTGTTGCAATAATTAGCGACACCTGATCTCCGTCGATATATTGAATTGCTGCTTGAATAGAGAGTAGAAAAGGAGAGCGAGGGAGAGAGGACGAGAGAGAAAATACATGTGTATTGGAGGAATGAAAAAAAAAACGTTTTTTTTTCACGTGGACACAGTAAGAATTGTGACTACAATATAGGGTAAAAAAAATTGTCGCGAAACGAGAGCACTATAGGTAAATTTTGAAAGATGCCGCAAGGACATTTTACGCAATTTTTAAAATTTTGTCTTAAAATTATTGTTTTTCATGTCGCCGAAAAAAAATAGTTGCAAAAGCCAATAAATTCGTCAAGTTCGTCAAAAAAATGTGTATTAATTTTTTGTAAACATAACGGAAAAAGTGGTTTTTGACATTAGTAATGAGACTTATACGCGCCAATAGTTTAGTTAACATTTCTAATGATCGTTTTCATTGAACACGTTGATTTTTTTTACTATTATCTTTTTTACTACGATCTTTTGTAACGGTAACGAAAAAAACTATCTTTTTTTGCATGGTCTATATATATATATATATATATATATATATATATATATATATATATATATATATATATATATATATATATATATATACCTATATATATTTTAAAGATATATATTTATTTAAAAATATATATAAATTTATTTGAAATATATATTTATTTATTTTAGTTACTTAATAAAATTAAATCATTTTTTGTATATAAGTAAAAAATATATATATAGGGAACGTGCCAAAAATTGATTTTTTTTTCGTCTCCATAGCAGACAATGCAGTACATAATAAAAATTGAGAACAAATTTTACGTGTTCAATAAAAACAGTAGTCAAAAATGTTAATATCCATATATATCCATATATATATCAAAAAAACAAAAAAAAATGTACGTGTTTAACCATATATATATATATATATATGGTTAAACACGTACATTTTTTTTTGTTTTTTTTTCTCTACTATGTACTACGATCTTTTGCTATGGCAACGAAAAAAATTCAATTTTTGGCACCTTCCCTATATATATATATATATTTTACTTATATACAAAAAATGATTTAATTTGATTAAGTATATCATTTTTAAACTGACAATAAAGAGGATTCTCAAGAAAGAAAAAAAACTGCTTCCTTTATGCATTCGAATGCCAGGTGCAAAAAGATCCAAGTTGGCAATCCGCATAGTAAAACGATCATTCGGCCCTCGCCAAGGTGAACCAGCGGCAAAAGTCGCGATCTCTCGTGGGTGTCGTGAGCAGTGGGGCACACGGGCTGGGGGGGGGGGGGGGGGATTTGACGCCGCGAAACGGTGACCGAGACGCGGTGTAACGCGATACTTGACGAGTCCTGGTTACACGTTTTACCTGCGCATTAAACTTCCCAAGTAGCACCCCGCATCCACGTATAACATCGAACGCAACGCGTTGTTTTTTTTTCCGTTGCTCTCGTCCCTCGCCTCGTTTTACGACCGGGGCAAATTAAACTCGGGCGCATGCAACTGTCTCGTTGCCTGTACAAAAATGGGCAGAGACGAAGGGCGCGCTTGGGTTATGGACCGTTGAAATTACTGTCGCGATCGTTAATTTAATTAATTGATCCGGGACTATCGCAGTGTGAATGTACTATTTGATTTGTTAACTTTACAACTTGGCTTTTATTGACTTTAAACATTTATTTTACTCAAATTGAATTGTCGCCTCTTTTATTCGATGGTCAAATAGACAATTGGGTTTTCCGGATGCCATTGATATTGGCCTGGGAACCGGTGAAATGGATCAATGTAAATATATATATAGATATGTATGTGGAAATATATATTTATAGTATGGCGTTGTTTATTAATATTTATTAATTTTAGTTTCATTATGGATATGACCATATTATTTTATATAATATTATTATATTATTTTATTATTATTATTTTATAATAATAATAAAATTATTATTATAAAATATTATTTTATATAATATAATATAATATTAATATAATATTTATATTATAGTATTATAATATAAATATTATCATTATTATATAACGAATATTAGATGTAGATGTAATATTCATATAACTGTGCACATAGAGAGTGACAATTGGAAGGTGGCCATATGTTTTTTACGGCTCTGACGCGGGGAAATTTGCGACCGAGAAAAATACAACACTTAATTGGTCTTCGACTCCTATTCGAAAAAAAATATAGCGCAATTTGGTGATCAGTGGTATTAGCCAGAAAAAATAGAGCATTCCAGGAAAAAAATGAAAATTCTATTTTCAATTCAACGGAATGAAGATAATCAAATCCCGAATATAAATGACTCCTACGAGAACTTTTTTAATTGAGTTAAATTCCATTTGTCAACACTAAAATGCTTTTTTGATAAAAAATATTTTTCGTTGACGAGATACACGGAAAAAGTTTTTCAGAAGTGTTTCTTGTTCGGAATTAAAATATCTCCATTCTGCTATACTCAGAATGGAATTTTGATTTTTTTTCAGAGTGGCCAATTTTTTCTGGCCATAACTACGAAGATCCATTAAGTATCATTTTCATCTCGGTTGTAAAATCTTCGCGCCAAAAATAAAAATGGTGTATAAAAATGTGTATTAAAATGAAATTATGATTGGATAAAATTATATTATGACACGAAGATAATTAGGACAATAGCTATACAATAATCATACAATAATGAGTTGTACAATAATTAGTAACAATAATCGTCAATAATCAATTGTACAATAATCATACAATCATGTATTGTTACTGTGTCAATGATATAATTAGTATTATATACACATGAAAAACTTTACGTATCTTGATTCGTGTCGATATCGTTAAACATCGTTTATGAGAATGTCACACCCCAGGTACGAATTGACGATAAAAAAAGGGCTCGCCAAGCTCTGAAACAAGGCTCACATTTTTTATTCAGGCTGAGCACCAGCCTGATTTCAGGCCTAGCTGAACCCCTGAATGATAACGCGGTTTCAGGCTGTTGCACACAGGCTTGACCAAAGGCTGGTAGAAAAGCCTGTACTAAGCCTGAAACGACGAAACAACAAGGTTCAAAACGAGCCTTAATGAAGCCTTCACGAGCATTTATGACCAGGCTTATCCCAAACTCTTCTCGAGGCTATATGAGGCCTGTTTTTAGTTTTCTATATTCTACATTGGGGTAAATTTAATGAATTTGTAAAGAATTCATTTTATTTATTATATATATTTATTATTCATTATATTATTTGTTATAAAATATACATAAAATATTTTAAACACAATACTTAATTTTATTTATTGTTTATGGGACACGTAATACACAGAGTGTACGCAAACCCCAGAGAGTGAGTATATACGAAATGTGTATGTGACGAGAAAAAAAAACTTTTTTGTGTACCCCATAAATATCGATAAGAGAATATGTTTAAATGTTCTGAGCTGCCTCCTTCGCTTTCGTTTTTCGTGCCTTCGCACCCGACAAATTTATTGCTAATTTTTTTTTTCATTAAAGTACAGAAAAAAAAATATTATTTAAAATTTATTTTATTTTATCACAACCTGAAACAAGCCTGCATCCAGCCTTGATTTTTTAGCCTTGAAATTCACTGGCTGAATAAAGCTTGAAATAACCCTGAGTTTAGGCTAAGCAGCCAGTCTTGGTTCCAGGCTGCTCCAAACGATGCAATGAAACCTGGCCCCGGTCTGTCTCACTCAGGCTCGGTGAAACAAGGCTCGCACAAGTTTGTTTCCATCGTCAGCCTTTTGATTCCCTACCTGGGACTGCCGCCACCTAGTGGTCGTAAAAAGTAGATATCTCGATTCGGAGATTATCATCGGACGTTTAAGTTGCCACAGTCTACCGCAATGAATCGCGCATTTATCGCGAGAGTCGCTACTGGTTGTGTTTACGAAGCTTGTCAGAAGCTTCGTAATCTGTGCGAGCCTGCGCGACGTCTTGTGGTAATAACGCTTATCGACATTGCTGAGCGTCTTTGCCTACAGCAGGTAAAACACGAACAAGACTGCCTGTTAAAAGGGTAACAGGTTTGAGAGCCTGTCTCTTTCGCACTGTCTCACTCTGTGCAGGAATTCTCCAATTGGCTTTTATGAACTCGCACATTCTTGCGGTTCCCTTTCTACCCCCCCCCCCCCCCCGCCGCTTCGCCATTCCTGCTTTTACACTACCGATCGTCATCAGCCTACCTCCGGATCATGCTCCCACGTGTGAATCGTGTGTCGTGCTTCAGGGATCGCGGTCCCTAGCGGGATCCTCCGTAAGTCGGTCATTTTATTCCTGTGCACCATTCCATAGACACCCGGGACTTACTCTGACTATACCTTCGGCTCAAAGCCGTGAGGAAAACCGTAAACTATGCTTCCGGTTGTTGGGGATATATGACGCTCAGTTTTATCGAGCCTTTACTTATCCTTGTTTATGAGCATCATGCTCGTTTTCCCCGAGCTTCCAAATGGGATTGCAAATTGGTTGTTGTTTTTTTTATGACTGATGGCACAGTCTTCAATGATGCGAGACACATATTGAAGCTCATCAGCGTTTTATGAGGCCTCTTCTAGTCGTGACATTCAGGAGAGCATAGTTTTCATCTGGCAATTGAATGACCAAGTTATCGGGTACAGCTGTATCTATTGGATGCCCTTCATCGAGGATGCGAAGGATCTTTTAGGAATCCTCGATGGATTACCGTTGATTTTGCGAAGTTTAGGATCGCTGCCGAAATCACGGGAACTAGACCCAATAGAATTCGATGAAACTCCGTTTGGACCATCTGCACTGAGAAAAAAAAAAACAACTGAATCAAAAAAATAGATTGGTTGATCCGAATAAATGTGCTGCTGCGGAGTGCCACCGATATATGAGATTGTTACAATACTATAAAATATTGGAAAATATTGGACAATCCGTAGATGTGTGGATGAAATAATTAAGCGGTTTTCGCGAAATAATTAAGTTTTTCAATTTGTTTTAAATGTTAAATTAAAAGTGAGCATCAGAATGATCATCCACGATAATAGTGGAGAGAAGATCAGATATCCAATGGAATATCCATGGAAAGAATATCAGATATTCAACTGATAAGAACAGATACTACACTTTGATCTTAGCCACATGCAAAGAAGCGATACTCTTTAGAGTTTCTCCGGCGTTTAAGTAGATTTTCGGTTCGCGCTGTGCTTACGAGAAATGAGCGCGCGTGCGGCTTCTAGCGGTTACTCCGAGAACTACGGGTTTCCTCACACCTATAATTTCGGTGGCGCTCGGCCGCGATTTGGTTGAATTTTTTCAACCAAATGCCCAAGAAACAAATTTTATTTTCGCATAATTTTTTTAACAATTCAGACATTTGCTTAATATTTTTTAATAAAAATAAAATATTAATATTTTAACGAATAATGTACGTGGAAATCAATATCGGATATGGTGAAAAAATAAAATAACATATTTACTCAATAGAAATTTTATCTTAATCAAACGAGCGAAATTCAATTATTCTTGTATACTCGAATCAACAATGTTCATGTTATGAATTGAAGCGCTTTTTTTGTTCGTTGCAGAAAATGCATTCAAAACTATATAATTTGTTCGCGATAATTTTTTTTAGATAGTTTCAATTAATTATTGTTCTCGGCTAACAATATATCTTTGGGAAGAATTTTTTTTTTTTTAATTTCATCATGTTATTAAAGTCAATAGCGTTTTGTTTGGACTAATAAATGCGATTATTTACACCAACAATTTTACAATCGAATCAACGAAATTTCATTCAATAACACCAATGATATTGGATAATGATTTTTTTTCTCAGTGTGAAAGTTGGGCTGTTGGCCATCGGTGTCAAAGTTAGGATGGTCACATTTTGTGGTAGGAAATGGAGACGCAAAGTAAAAACGGCAATCGGACCCAAAAGAGCGATACCGGTACTTGGGAAGATCAATATTATCAGACGTTTGTTTTGGTTCCTTAGGCTGGGGATCCAATGAAGACCACTCCCGAAAATGGCCTCTGTTAGGAATCCAGACATCATCTTTGTTTACTGGCTTTCCCATTGCGGCGATCCCCATCGTTTGTTTGGTTGACACTTCGCGCTGAGGCGTGTTGTTTCCCCCGGAAACTTGCCAGCAGTTTTGCGCGACAAAGCCACAAGTTTGCCCTAATATGGAGAGCTTGGTTCACGCGCCGTCAGCGATGCTTTCGTATCGCTGCTGTGTTCCTTCATTCCGAGTGGGGAACGAGTCCGGCAGTAGGGAGGTGGATGAACAGAGGGAGAGGAGGTTCGTACGAGAACTGTGCTGAGTGCTCTGCCACCCGCCTGCCCCCCCATCCCACCCAGTCGCCGTTTGACGCGCGGGGACCGCGGCCCCCGGAGTCCCTCTCTTCTCCTCTTCCTCTCTTTCGTGCTTCCGATCTCTTGTGCACGATCGTCTTTCGCGACGGGATATGCCACAGTGCCTCATCGGACGCGTGTCAAGACGCATACGAGATATCCCTTCAATGCCAGGAAGGTCGCAACTGGCAGTCGGTTTTTAGCAGCTGAACAATCATCTTGGTGTGGGTTCTGTGTGGGTCTGGGACACCCAAATGAACTCCGCTAGGATTGTAGGGGGAAGGCAGAGACAAGAATAGTGTCAGTGTGTGTTGTCAGTGCTGTTGTCATCGACGATTGGATTTTGATCTCGCGAGGACCCTCTGAATTCTCCGAAAGACTCGAAGAGTCCATGTTTGGGCTAACACTTTGAGAAATCCTTGCCCAAGTGATAATCCCGAAGAATCTCTCGGGAGTCTTGGCGATCTTTTGAAGTATCCGAGGGTGGGGAGTCCGCGTTAGGCACAGGAGGACAATGTCGTCCTCGATGAATCAGCAAGCCGCTATAAGGCGTCTCGAGGCCCTCTTCAGGGACGTTAAACTGGATCAAGATGATCAAGTGCACCGCACCTCGAGCCCGTTGGGCACGAGGACGAAGATGGTGGACAAGTGCTGCGAGATTCATGGCAAGCATGCCAAGGAGAACTGCACCTATCGAAGGGTATCGCTCGGCAGCGTTCCCAATCCGCGGAACAAGGACGTGACGCGTAGGGACAGCAGTTGGAGCCTCTCGGGTGGTTCTTCGACCCTTGGTCGTAGGAGTTCCCTGGGATTCGCCACGACAGCCCAAAAACGAGAAATCCATCCGTCCACATTTCCCAACACACTGCGCAGAAATCCTCTGGCAGCATCCACCGGCACGATCAATCATTCCCGCAAGGATTCTTGTCCCAGCGTCATCAATAGCCTGAGACGGGAATCGATCGGGCGTTCGATGGGCTGTCTGAAAAAGGACACGCTTACCAATTACAATTCGCCACTCCGTCGCGATTACGTGGCCAAGTCGATGACCAGCCTCCAGCCGACAGGAACGCGCAGAGCTTCCTTCAACACCACCAGCCCAATACCTAATGTTTCCGGTTTGTTTTCAACCTCGACCACCACCTTTCAACGCAACTCCAGCAAGCCCCCAACCCCAAGTTTGAACGCCAAAGGCATCGCCGATCACAGGACAAGCCTCGAGCACAAGATCCCCAATGCGGTCAGCTCCAACAGTGCCAATCTTAAGAGTTGCCTGGCCGGCTCGAATGGCAATCTTCGTGGCAATCTCAGCGTCACCCTCCCGAGCGATGCTCTACGCGCTTCAAATCCCAATCTACGCAAGGATCAGCCTAAAACCGCATCGGGACTTTATCCGGATACAACCAGGCGACGAACCTTCGACGGCAGACGCTTCTCAACCGATTCCCTCGACAATACCAAGAGAAACTCTTGGGATCCGGGACGAAGAGGATCTTCCGGGTCATCCGGTGGTTGGGACGATCCAATATGGGAGGAGGAAACGGGCAACAATGACAGCGAGAAGGTAACGCTCGGGCCTGAAAACTTCATTGCGATTGTTTGGCTTAAGAGAACCTTGACGGCATACACGGACATTGAAAGCCTCCGGAGGGGACTGTCCTAACGCGGCAGTGGACTTTGAAAGAGCCTTAAGGGGTAAAAACCCCAAAGTTGAGTGAGATGGCTGGATAAACTTAGGGGTGGGCTGCCTCAATAATGTCCTCAAAGGCTTTACCCCTGAGATGGCCAACGGGATACACTTAACGGAGACTGCGTAGGCAGACTTAAGGGCCTAGGCTGTCTCAAAAGACCCTTAAGGGCATAAACTGCCACGATAGCTGTCTCAATAGGCCAGATCCCCTTAAGGGGGTCTGAGACAAACTATTTTCAGACAGTCTCAAGGGGGTACATTGAATGAGGACTTAAGAAGACACATTGCAGTGGCATCTCAAAAATAGGTGGTTTTCCGCACCGTCAAACCAATTCTGAATTCGATTAAGTTTATCGCAAAAAATCACTCAACCGGCTCTTCCTTTCTCTTTTATTCTTTTTGAATCATACACGTGCCAGCAGAAAGCGTTGAAAGATTTGAAAAAAGTTTCACGCGTTAGATTTCCTTTGTTCGAGGTCCTAGCCCCCCCCATGCCACATGCCCCCCCTGCGTCCCCTTGAGCCTCGTAAACTGGCAATGCGTGGGGCGTTACGTCATTGGCGATACCCTGCATGGCAATAGCGGGCCAGCCATACGAGGCTTAGTCATCTCGGGATCGAACGCCAGAAGAGGGATAAGTACGCTTTGCGAAAGACACTACCGGTGTGCGTGTGTTTGTTTTTTCGTTTCCAGCTGAACGACGTGTGTATTGTCACATTGGGGGACTGTTCTTCTTCTTATCTTTTGGGTACAGGCTTTTTTTCCGTGTTTGTTGCTGTTCTCAGTACATTCCAGATTTTTTCTAGTTTTCTTTGATCTCTATTGTGGTTTTTTCGTGCTTTTTTTTAATTATCTTCTTTTTGCCTCACAGATCTGACCTTCTTTTAAAAGTCAGATCTCTTATTCTCTCCAAGATCTCTCCATTATCTTCTGTTTGTATTATTTTATGCGGTGTTCTCTTTTTTTACTCTCACGTTTGAGGATGTTTATATCTTTTATTTTTCCTATCTTCTTCTATTTTTCTTTTTCATTCGGTCCCTTTTTTCTCCACCGTTCTTTTTCACCGCGATCGTAGATCAAAGGGGCCCCCCCAGCCGGGCATCAATTTCATTAGCTATGGATCACGACACTTGCTCTCCGTTATCTCAAAGTCATCGTCGAAGCCTTTTTACGCCCACGCGCGACTCTCGATGAATCCTCGATGTATGCATATACGTTCGATCACGTCGAGGCCAGGCATCGGCATCCACCATACATTACGCATACCGTTGAATATATATAAAAACACGTACACCAACACTCGATGATTATGCAACGCGGTTATGTCACGTTTTTTTTTTTAATTTCAAACATGACTGATTTTTCTTCTGTCAATTATTTTTTGCCACCGTCCAATGGGAAAATTAGAACTTGTTTGTGTGTGTGTGTGTGTGTGGCTGTTGTTTTTCGTGTTTTAAATATTTTTATCAACCTTGTGAAATCATTTGGAATTCGTTGCTTCCGTGTTTTTGTATAGAGACTTTTTTGCGCTCCCGATAAGGAGAGTCGGGAATTAAGTGGTTCGCCCACTCTCGTTCATCTCGAGAGAATCGCTAATGCTGACCTTGATGAAGAGGTGCAATCTTGGCTGGATTTGACCAGAAGCTTGACAATTCGATTACAACGACGTATCGGTATTCAATTGGTTCTCAATTGAATCAAGTATTGAACAAAGTATTGGCATTCGATCGATCAATTTTGCTGTCTCTTCTCTCTCTCTCTCTCTCTCTCTCTCTCTCTCTCTCTCTCTCTCTCGCAGCTCGTTTATCCTGAAATCAGAAACTATTTCAATTCTCTTTACCACGACGGAGCTCGCCGCAACGATATACGACCCACGCACGTGGCCTTTTGTCGCTTTTCTTCTTTTTTTTTACCCGCCTTGCCTTTTATCTCCCATTTTTCCTCTTTTTTTTCGCAGTTTTTTCTTCGTAATTTATTTTCGAAGCTGCCGTGTGTCTCCGCACATACGTCATACGCTACCGAAGACTTTATTCCGTCGATGCACTCACGAGGATTTAGCAGCATATGTTCCAGTATATGCTTGAATTTCAGTTTGGTGAAAGGCCCACGGTTTTCGAGGTAAAAACCATCTGCTTTTGGTTTTTCGCGTGCTTCTACAAATGATAACTTTTTTGTACCCGGTTTTTAAGAAAACCGCTTGGTTATTTGTTTTATTTAGAAATGTCTTCTTTTTAACCTTAAATGTTAAGGAAACTTTATGAAAACCGATGTTATGCAGAATTTTCATACAAACCAATTCGAACATCTGACTTTGACAGCCTGCGGTGTAAAAAAAATGTACTACGCACATCGTGCCAATTACATTAAGGGGCTATACCAGTGTGAACGCTGAAAAGTTGGGTGATTTTCGGGAATTTTTTGGAAGAAAAGTATTCAATTAAATGCTTGGGAAAATTAAGAATACCTTTGGCTATATTTGGCCTATATTACATTATGTTTTCACAGAAAAATATTGAGATCCAAGCGACTTATGCGCTGCCTTCGGAGGCGCCAAAATAAAAATTTCCTCCACTGCTGACATGATTCCGGTCGATTGAGTAGCTGAAACCGAAAAAGAAAATAATGTCGTTAACCTGGAAGGTATTTCCCGTTCAATGACGTAGGATTTTCGAAAAATATCAAAAACTAACAAAATGGCGTAGTTATGAAAAAAACGTCTGTTTTCTTGCCTATAAAATGGTCGTTTTTTTTTCAATGTCAAATCGTTAATTTTCATCCAATCAAAAATATCCTACGTCATTGTAGAGTGAATATATTCAAGAGTACTCAGTTCAAATTTCAAGTCAATCGGATAATTGCTCTTTGAGTTACAATGTCAGCAAATTTGAAAAATTTCATTTCGAGAAAAACGCGTTTAAAGATTTAACTACCGATTTTTGCAAAATAAAATGATATAAATGATAATGATATTCTTGAAAGTATAAACTGTCGAAAAAGGCAACCAAAAAAATCGATTTTTTAAAAGTGCCACACTGGTATAGCCCCTTAAAACGTTGCTTAGTTATTGTCGATTCATATCATGTGTAAAAATGGCATGCGAAAACCCAAAAGCATATGATTTTTTTCCAAAAATAACAAAGTCCAAAATCTCGAAAACCGTGGGACTTTTACTGAACTAAAATTGCAGCATATAGTAGGACATGATCTGACCTATCGACAGTTGCAGGATTATCCATTCATAACAGAACACCCTGTATATATGAACACATTTTTTAAAAAGCATTGCAATCTAGGACTTCCTTTTCCTAGCATTATTACACTATACTTTTTTTGTTCTCGCAGTCTTAGTAGTAAGCCAACGCAGTCATCTTTTTTCTTCTTCTTTGGATTCCGCAATATTTTAAGTTTCAGTTCGTCCGTCATTATTGTCAATTGTCATCACTAATGACAATTCGTCCATTTTCGAAATTCGCGGTGAGAAAACTCTTTTCATTCTCTCCTTCTTTTCAAATTTTCTTTCAGGAATTTCTTCCTTTTTCATTTTTTAAATTTGACCTTGGTGCACCGAGTGAAATCGCGATAGGCCCGAGATCGCATTATTAATTCGAATCACACCTCCCCTTGTGTGTGTGTGTGTGTGTGTGTGTGTGTGTGTGTGTGTGTGTGTGTGTATATATCCGGTATGTGTACAATAAAGTGTCTCTCTTCCTCTCGGTGGCGTTTCTAGCGACTGTCGTGTCGTTCCCTCGCATTGACTCATTGTTCAAGTCAATCGCGTTGTGAGAGTCGTTTCGTCCCGGTCTTTGCCCCGTCTTGGCAATCCTTTTGACCGAATCATGCATTAAGCCGGAAAGAATGTGTGCATATATATATATATATATATATATATATATATATATATGTATGTATGTATGTATGTATGTATGTATGTATGTATGTATGTATGTATGTGTGTGTGTGTAAATATATATATATATATATAGACTCGTTGGCAAAGCATGGTAAAAGCTCGCCGGATACGAGCACGTGGGATTCCGGGGCAAAAATGTGTGACGAGTGTGAACGAACTTGGCTTCGCCGCCCCGCGTGTGCGCCTCTTGCTCTCTTGTCTATGCACATACGCGCATACACATGTATGTACACATATATATGCGTGTATACGCGCAGCCGACAAAATGACGCAAAAAAGATCCGCGCGGGAATGCGAGATCGAGAGAGAAAGCCTCCGTAAACCCAACTTCCGGGATGCTCTCGAATGCCTCTTCGTCATTCGCAAATTTATGTGTGTGTGTGTGTGTATATATATATATATATATATATATATATATATATATATATATATATATATATATATATATATATATGGGCGGAAATTTACCGATGACGGATATATACGTAGTACGTATAAAAATATATGCATATGACGGAACATGCTATTGAGGCTGAATCAAATTTATGTGAAAAATCTTTCTAGAAAATGCGGAATACATGTATAAATAACTTGCTTAATATAAAAAAAAAAGTTTGACGATAAATAGTTTTTGTTGTATGGTAACCGAATATCGAGTCGTATATTTATGAATTTAAATTATACTCATAGTTTATATATGTATATTTATGCTGGTCCGAAAAGTGACGTCCAAAAGGACCATCTAGATGCCTCGTATCAATACCTATCTGAATTACCCCTATGTATGTTTCACGATATTTTTTCGTTTTCGAGTAAAAAGCATTTTTGTAAAAAAAAATTCGAACTTTCGTGTAGCATAATCTTCTATTTTTTTTTTCGGAAAGTATTTTGGCAGACTTAGATAATGCCGTTGGATTTCTCCCGGTATCTCAATTACTTTTCCAATAAAGTGGACTTGAAAGATGGCCGAAAAAGAGGCAACATTTATTTATTCAAGTCACTATTTATAGACGAAAATGGTAGTTAAAAAAAATGTCGTAAAAACGTGTAGGTCTGCGTTGTTGATACAATCTCGGAAATGGATCATCCGGAACAAAAAGTAGCGCATATCACACGATTTTCGATATATGCAAAAATAACAAAATGACGGACATTTTTCGAAAAAATTAAAAAAACGTGCTTTTCACCGTTTTTGGCAAAAAATAGTAATTAGCAAAATTAAAAAAATCCTTGATATGCACTACAGCTATAGTTGTAAAGAATATGTCATTGAAATTTCATACGGATCAGTTCAGTAGTTTCGAATATTTCATTAACAAGCCGTCGACAAACGCTGTTTCGAGAAAAAACACGTTTAAAGTTTGTTTGGGTTACATAAACACATAAAAAAAATTTTTAAATGTATTTCGAAAGTGTATTTTTTAAGTTTAACAACTTTTATTCCAATATCTATAATATAAACCTATCAAAAAAGTGCACGAAAATAGCCTTTTTTTAGCGTCTAAAGTGAGAAGACCCCTTAACGCTTCGACCCCTGCACACTGGGTCGTTTTAACCCCATTTTTTTTTTCCTGCAAGTACCTACATATTTTTCAACGCATCTCCCGCTATGAACAAATGTTTGGGCACTCAATTTGTTGTTCCTTAAAAATAAATGTTGGGCCGTAAAATAAGAATCATTGACTACAAAAAACGTGTGTCTACAAAAATATGCATATTTACCGAAATACAACGATCTGAAAAACGTCTGGGGTCCTATCGACCCCACATGCAGTCAGAGATTCATGACGGAAGTGTGCAGTGGAAGGATTAAAATAAAAATAGTCGTACTTTTCGAATAAATAATACGTTTTATTAATACATTTAAATATCAGGTCATTTTGAAACACGATTTATATGGTAAATAGGTCGAATAGGGGCTCGATTGTAAAATCGATCGTCATTTTTCAACGATTTTCATCACTCAAACGTGACAATAATGGATATACATATATATTAATATATTCATTTTGGGACACCCTATATCGCGTGCTCTTGAGCTTCCGGTGTCCTCCTTTTTCGTCGGGAAGCATAACTCTCTGTCGTCGGATGGAAATACACTCGCGTATTCGGTATACCAGGCTACGTTTGAATCGCGATGAGGGAATTGTGGAGCGTTATAGCGCATTCCGACCCAGGTCCAATAAATTATATCGTCATTAAGGCGTTACGCCCACTTGTAGCGCAAAAAACGGCCTTTTTCATGAATTTTTTAAAAGAAAACTACAAAACTTTTTCAATCGATCAATATACCATCTTAAAGAACACATCTTGAAGAACTTTCAGTAATTTTTTTATTGAAAAATATTACATTGTTTAGTGGCAAATGGCCGTCAATGAAATAATGTTTTTATATACACGGTTTGCGGTGACCAACATTGCGGCGAAGTGGATCATCTGAAGAAAAAAATGCGGATGGATTTAGTCAAATATAAGTATAAACTAGTCTTTAATCGAAGGATTTTGAAAAATATTCATTTTTCACAAAATGGCGGACAGTCAAAGTTAATGGTTCGATTTTAACGAAAAAAAACGGCCGTTTTTTGGCTATAAGACGGCCATTTTTTTTTTTTCGAAAAAAAAATCGAACGATTAAAGACTACATTTTTATGTATTAAATAAGCCTGCAAAATTTCAAGAAGATCGGTTCATAAGTGTTCGAGTAATCTTGGTCACCGACTTCAGAAATGCCATTTTGAGAAAAACGCGTTTAAAGTTTCTCTTTCAACGCACTTTTAACGCGGATTCTTCTCTTTCAACGCTCATATCTCAGTCAATTTTGTTCGGATCGACTTGAAATTTTCAGGACATACTCTCAGATACTTATACTTCGAAAAAATGCAATAAATTTTTTTTTTTCAAAATCGCAAGTGGGGGTAACCCCTCACGGCCTTATATACGCGATTTCACCGATTTTCGTAGGTACTTTTCTAGACGCGGTTAAAAAAAATTACGCATATATTGACAACATTTCTTTTACAGATCATTCACGCACATGGTTAAGTATATGTAAAAAAAATCGGAAATATTAACAAATGGCGAAAATACAACATAATAAAGCAATGTATTTTTTTGCGCGCGCGCGTTGATGGTTACAGTTCTCGGCATCGATGTGGGTGTCTGAAAAAAAAATATATATATTTATAATTGCATAATGAGTAGTAGTAGTTCTTTATTCCAAAGTATGGTGGGCAACACCTTTTACAATGCCAACTGTTCATTACAGTGTCTTACAGTATATTTGGTTGTTCGCTCTCGTTTAGCAATACATTTCTTTACATTATTTCTAAGTTCCATTTATCCTATTTTATTTAAATTAAATGCTAAACTTAATCCTCCTCGATTCTTATATTTACAATGGTACCCTCGCTACTTGTCTTTTTCGTTTTCTTTATTCGGTCGTAGGCTTTTATATATTCACACAATTCCGGCCTGATTTCCCCCGTTAATGTTTTTATCGTCCATTCTCTTAGTGCCCCTCCCTCTCTCTTAGCACTCCATTTGTCCACTGCCTGGATCCATTCCTTCCTCATGCCAACTCTAGCTTCCTCACATATCCAAATGTGTTCGATACTTTCCTCCTCTTTTCCACACACCCCGCAGTTCGTGTTTACTAATCCTTTCTTCCCTTTTTTCTCCCCATTCCCACATCTAAGCCGTGCCCAAGTTTCTTTTAGTTCTCCTTTTATATCCTCTACGTCCCAATTTTCTTCCCTATCTACACCGGTTTTTATCTTCGAGTAGAACGGACAAAAAGTAGATTTGTCGGCCTTTATCCAGTTCTGCTGGGTGTCTTGTTCTGTTTTTCTTTTAACTCCTTCTTTTAGCGCCTTAGCCAGTGCCCTTATATCCTCCCCTTTCCATAGCAAGTCAATTACTCTCCCATCTCCCACTTCCCTCATTGCGTCATCTAATTCTTTACCCCATTTTGAAGGATTTCCATTTTTAATCCCCCTTATTTCCTCTCTTAGACATATTTTCGGCCATCGTCCTTCTTCCATTTTTGCTATTTCTAGGATGTAGTTTCCCGCCCTGCGCCTCGCCTCTACTTCCACGCTTCGCCTCCCCGCTTCCAGCTTCCAGATATAATCCGGCGTATTTCTGGCTAATCCCATCGCCGTTTTTACGAATGTGCCTTGCAGTTTTTCCATGCTTTCCCTTCTTTTCCAGCCCCAGAGCTCAATTCCGTAAAATGCCCCAGCCTTAACTAACGAGTCGAAAAGTTGGAGTCGATGCGTTAGTTTGCTAACGCATGCTCGTTTCATGACTCCCCACACCGAGTTGATCGCTTTTCTCGCTTTTCCTTCTAGGCTCGTTAGGTGTTTCCTCGCTGTGTTTTTCGTGGAGAACCAGTATCCCAAATATTTATATTCGTTTACTATTTCTATCTCCTCTTCCTTAAATATGAACTTCTCATCTTTCTTTTTTCTCCCTCCTTTTCTGAATATTATTACTTTTGTTTTCTTCACATTAACTTCCATATTTTCTCTCTCCACGTACCCTTCCAATGATTTGAGCATATCACGTAATCCTGTCGCATCGTCCGCAATTAGTGCCACGTCGTCCGCATATTTGAGTGCATATATCTTTTTACCTCCCATGACTGTGCCTCCTTCCTTTTTCCGCTCCCATTCCTCATCCACATCATCCAGTACCAGGTTGAACAGTAGCGGACTTAAAGGGCAACCCTGCCTCACTCCCCTTTCTGTTTCGAAACTTTTTGAAATTCCTTCTCCTGCTATTACCTCGTTATTAGTACTTACGTATATACCTTTTATCATATTGTACATTTTGCCCCTGATTCCTTTTTTCCAAATCTTCTTCAACATTATTGCCCTGTCAACCTTATCAAAAGCCGCTTTAAAGTCCACGAATGCTACATATATTTTTCCTCCTTTATTTTTCAGTCTGTTATTAATTAGTGCATTTAGCACAAAAAGGTGATCCCTTGTTCCTCTTTTCGGCCTAAAACCCGCCTGGCTTTCCCTTAAAATTCGTTCTTCCTCCATCCACACTCTTAATCTACCTGCCATAATACCTGTGAGAATCTTGTATCCGATATCCAGCAGCGCGATTCCCCGATAGTTGCTTACCACGCTGTCATCGCCCGCTTTGAAGATTGGATAAATTCGTGCCATCTCCCACCCTCTCGGGAGTCTCCCCGATTTCCAGCATTTATTTAGGATGCCTCTTAATTCTTCATGTCCTTTGCTGCCTAAACCTTTTATGAATTCGGCTGTTATGCCGTCCTCCCCTGCCGCTTTTTTGTTCTTTAGCTTCCTAATTGCCTTAATCAGTTCATCCTTACTAATTTCTTTATCCCATTTCTCATCTGCCGAGCCTTCTGTTTCTTCGTGTGTTTTGTTTTCTCGGTCCTGACTTTTTTCTCTTTCTATTTCCTTTTTGCCTAATAGTTTTTCAAAATGTTCTACCCATTGGTTTTTGCTAATATTTCCTCCAGTTCTTTTCTTCTTACTCCTGAATAATCTCACGGCCTCCCACCATTCGATCATATTCTTACTTTCTCTCACTTTGGCCCACTTTTCTTCAAACCATGTTCGTCTTTTTGTCGTACATAGCTCTTTCAGCCCCTTTCTTTCCTTCCTCAATCTGATCTTATGCCTTTCTGTTTTGCTTGCCAGGTATTCATTTAGTCTTTTCCAAACTTTTTTCCGCTGCTCTTTACACTCCTCGTCCCACCAACTTGCTTCCCTGTATTCTCCTTTAAATGTTTTTATCATTCCCACCTTATTCGCTGCTTCCCATATGTTTTTCTTTAATATTTCCCAACCCGCTTCTTCTTCCCCCATCATCTTGTTAGACTCCACGTTAATTAATCTATCTACTTCGAGTACAAATTCCTTGCTCTCCTCCTCTTTCCATCTTAGTCTTCTGACTGGTTCTTTTTTGCTCCTCTCACTTTTCTTTTTCATTTTTCCCCCTCCCTTTACATTAAAAACTACTGGCAAGTGGTCGGATTCGATCCTGGGCAGTACCTTTAGCGAGTTTATCGTATCCTCTTCTTCGTCTTCCATTTTTATTACCAGATCGAGGACCGAGTTACCACTTCCTCCCCCTATGAACGTGGATTTTCCCTCATGGTCCCCTTTGATTCGGCCATTGAGGATTGCTAGCCCCATTTTTTCACAGAATAGCAGTAACTTTCGGCCTTCCGTGTTAATTACCTCATCTTCCGACATTCTTTCTTCATCCAAGCCTCCCGTTTTTTCACAGGTAACTATACCCGCCTCTCTTCCCACTCTTGCATTCATGTCCCCCGCTATAATTACTCCTGCCCCCTCCGTCATTCCTTTTTCCAGTATTTTTCTCAGTTCCTCCTCTATTCGTGCAAAACCGATGTTATTGTACACCTCGATTATCCACAAATTCTTATACTTTGGACTTCTATCAATTGTGACTACCATTCCGAATTTCCATTCCAATATTTTACACCGATTTTTTTAGGTGATTCCTAACCCCTATTATGTGTCCCCCGCTTGCCCTTCCTTTCGCTTTTTCCCGTTCCGCCGCTTTTGTCCACCATTGGAAGTTTTTGCTTAAACCGTGTAATGCTACCTTTTCTTTTCCCCGTTCCAGCCACGTTTCTTGGAGTAAGATAATTTCAAAATCGTCGAGAAACTGCGAAGCCTTCCCTATTTTCCCCCATCCAGCGATGTTCCAGGTAACGACTTTCAGATACTCTTCTTCTTTCTCCACGAAAAAGCATTTCCTCGAGTCGACCTTCACGTTCCATCCACCTCCACCAGACTCCGTTGATGCAGATCTTCATGTATCCGACTGATACATTGTTGCCTTTTCCACCCTCTTCTTCGGCTATACCTCGGAGCCATTCTCGAACTTCGATTTCCCTCGGTGTAAGGTCATCCTCGATCCACACCCGCGACCCTTTTAGATGTCTCCTCCTTCTCATTATTTTTTTTTTCGTCTCTGGTGATCTGCATGTCACCACGGGACCCCCTCCAAGCCGTTGGACCCTCACGATTTGCGGGTCTATTTGCAGCCAATTTTGCAATATTCTTGTGACTTCCTCAGCTTTCTTTGCTTCACTCCCACCGCTCCCCACTCCTCTCACTTTAATGTTTCTTTTCCGATTTGTTCTTTCAGTCTTTTCCCATTCCCACTCCCCTGCTGATAGTGCATCAGGCGGCCCTTCTCCATTTTTCTCATGTCCCGCTCGATTGTTTCTATTTCCAGCCATGGTGCTTCCTTCTTCAACAGCTCTTTTCCCTTTCTTGTATCGCCGTGGCACCACTTCCTCGAACTTCTCCTCATCGTTTGATTCTTCATCGATGCCTCTCTCGTATACTGATTCTTCCGCGTTCCTTGTGTTCTCTTCTCTTTTCCTTTGATTGACGTATACGCCGACCATTTCACTGTTGCTGTTGTTATTGTTGTCCGCTTCTTCTCGCTCCTGTGTTGTGACATCCTTATTATTCCTTCTTCCGTCTTGAGCCTTTAGTTTCTCGTTCAGTGCCCTTATGGTTTCTTCGTACGTATTTTTCTCCTCTTCCCATACCGCTCTGTCTCTATATGTCGCCATTCTCCAAACTTCTGCCTCTCCAATTAAGTCTTTGATTATTGCGTTCATACTCTCACATCTGCATGGCCGTGGTGTCATTTGCTCGATTTCTTGTTGCAGCCGCTTTATTGTTTCTTCCTGTTGTTTGCATCTTTCCATCCCTTTCAGCTGCTCGCCTACCAGCATTTCTTCTACCTTTCTCCTCGGAACCGAGTCCCCTTCTTCGTCCTCGCCGGCTCGCTCGGCCCGCTCCTTCCCTTCTTCCGCGCCCCATCGATCCATCACTTCTTCCACCGTTTTTTCTACTACTCTTCTTATCTTATATTCCCATTCTTCTTCCCACTTTCCCGTCCACTTTTTCGCCGTCTCCTCGATTTTTTCTGTCCATCCATCCTGTCCGCTGGGTGGATCCCCACACGCCATTTCTCCCATACGTTTTTCCTCACTTAGCCCACCTTTATTTGCTTTCTTCCTTTTGCCTGTGACCCAGCAGTCCATCAACGACCTTACGCAGTGGATCTTCCTTTTCTTGATTCCCAACGCTCCTCTGGGTCTTCCTCTCCTCCTCTTTCCTGTTTCCAGGATCTCCTCCGTCGTGTCCGCTCTCGGCGATTCTTCGTCTGTCCTCGTTGTTTGCGTGTATTCCGTCGGCGTCTCGTATATTCCGTCGGCTCGAATGGTTCCTTCCTTCCCTACGCCAATCTCGTCCTCTTGATCGGTAAGGTAGACCTCTTCCTCATCGGCCTCGGGCCGTCCCATGGCGGTGGCGCTGCAGGTGCTAGCGTCATTTCCGTTATCTACCCTCTCACTCTCGTTCTCTCCATTTTCCCCTCCTAACCTCATACTTTTGTCCAAACTGTTTCTGTCTCCAACTATCAAATTTCACTACTTCCTCACTTGCCAACACTTCCACCGCTTCCTTTCCACTTCCACTAGTCACCCAGCCTCTTTCTAGAAGTTTCACTATCTTTATAATGACACTTTTTCCACTTGTAGTAGTTCTCAATAGGCGCACGTCTGTGTCGCTTTATTCTCCAACCGGAAGTCCGCATAATGAGTATTATGCAATTATTTATAATTGCATAATAATTATGCAATTATAAATATATAATAATTGATTATATATTTATAATTGCATAATCTTCAGCGTGAACCAACAATATTACTAAAAAAAAATTATTATAATAAAAATTGTAAACTAAACATTTTTTTACTCAATTTTCTGTCGGTATTTTATTTTTTTTGTGTCATTGAAATTTTTGTTTCTGTGCTTCACACGATAGGTGATAACACTAAGAATATGTTGTGAAAATTTCAAAGCGATCTAAACTTTCGTTCAAGAATTCGAACTTTCACAAGGTTCGAAAAAGTGAACCGTGGAAAAACGGCTTTGAAGTTGGCGGTCGGGCGCGTCGCGCGGTATCTATTATAAATGCAATCTTACCTTATTTTTGGAATTTTTCAATTTTGTAAAGCTTAAAATATTCCTAACCGTTCAGGCTAATGGAATCGGAAATTTATAAAAAATTAAAAATTTTGATATTTTTCGCGTATATAAGGCCTTAAAGCCCCCGGGATTATAACGAGATTCTCTCTCTCTCTCTCTCTTTCTCTCTCTCTCTCTCTCTCTCTCTCTCTCTCTCTCTCTCTCTCACTCCCCCCCCCCCTCTCCGGCCGTGCTCTTTATCCCCCAATCTCTTTCACTTGCGCAAAGAAGAGGACGCCGAAAACTAATTTCAATCACGATAACTCCCGAATTTTATTACCCCCGGACGATAAAATAGGTGTCCCGATTGCGTCCAAGTATGCGCTTAATTCGCAAAAATTCAAATCGCCTATAGCGCGTCGTTGAAACTCGTTTTTGTGTGTTGTGTGCACGCGTGTGTGGTTTTCTCTTTCGTTCCTTTCGTCGTTTCTCTCACTTGTTACGATTTTGTTTCTTAATCTGACGCTGATTAACCGGTCGCCCGCATGCGAGATCGGGATTAAATATGTATTCGACAATTCGCGTCCTCCTGCCTCTCCGCCCCGTCTCAATGAATTCGTCGTTGCTCTTTCGTCGCAATTTATAGGTTATGTTTTTTTTCAGCCTTTCTTCCTTTTTTAAGTTTTTTTTTTGCCTTTAGTATGTTTCGAAATCAAAATTGATTATTGAAAAATGAATATCGCGAAAAATTAAAACTGACGATACATATTTATATGTGTATCTGTATAATATATCTACATACTTACGCAGATATGGGTAAATGTACATATATAAAATCGTCGCAATTAATATGTTTTTTCTGCTCTTTTATTTCCATTTCTTCGTTTCTTTTGTATCTTTCGAAATAAAAAGTGATAATTTGAGAACGGATCTTGCGAGAATGTAAATTGACGATAATTGGAGGCAGTAAAGAAATGAAGTATATTTCACATACATACGTATATATAAAATATATTTCCTTTTTTTCTCCCTTGAATTATCATCAATTTATATTTTCGCAACATCCATTCTTGAATCCTCAATTTTTATTTCGAAATATACAGAACGCAAAAAAAAACAAGAAGAAAAAAGAAAACAAAAAAGCAGAAAAATCTATATATATATTGACAATTGAATAATATGATACATATTTGCGAAAAACGTACACACACGCATTTCGAATATAAATTGCGATGTAGGGGAAATATATTCCGACTTTCACTCGTTGTTGGTAAAGCAAAGAAAAAAAAACGGAGAAAAAAAGAGTTGAATCGACTCCCTAATCTTGCTTACCTGTCACGATCAGCGTAACTCACATTTTTCGCGTCCAATTGCATGAAAAAGGAAAAAAAACACGAACGCACACGCACACGAACCGTTTCTTGTAGTAACAAACATCGCGATAAATTGCGTTTCTGAAGAAAAGAGTAACAAAAAATAAGAACAAATTAGCCTCGGAGAATGACACGAAGAAAACGCTGTATCGTTAAGCTTATTGCGTTGGCAATTTTCCGTTGAATGATCCGTTCATTTGAGGCCACCGACTTGTTTTTTTTTTTCCTACCATCGACAGCCGTGGAAATGTTTTTTTTTCAGTCGCACTTTTGTGCGCATTCGTTTGACAATTGCGCGACACACAAAGTCGTAAAGTCGTTGCCTCGCGGGCATCGTTCGCAATGGGAAAATTATACGTACTTGCGATCACATCTTTGGGTCCCCTCGTTTGCAAATTAATGGTGACTCGTCGTGACAACGAAAGGTTGCGCAATTGTGTGTACTTTACTGCTAGAATTATTTTCTATTCTATTGAAATTATGTGTGCGATATTTGAAATAGAACGTTACATATCTGACTTTTGAAATTAATAGCACCATTACATATATATATATAAATATATATATATATATATAAGTCAATTTATTTATTTACTTATTTATATGGTGTTATTTATTATGAATTATATTTCTCATTATCACGATTATTGTCGTCACAATACATTACTGTTCAAATTATTGTCTATTTTATAAATACTATATACGTGGTATTTGAAATAGAAATGAATATTTCTTACAGTGAATAATAACAAATAGCAGCATAATAAATATACCTATATACAATGGCGTTACTTATCATGAATTATATATACTTTCATTAGCACCGTAATTGCCGTCACAATAAGCATTCATATTATATATCGATTTTTATAATCGCGTTTACATGGAAATACAAATATATTGTAATTGATGTATTCATATATCATGATATAATAAGGATTAGTATATTTATACAACAATATATTGTTATCGTGATAATGGTATTACTATTTTATGACATATATTATATATTAAAATTATATAACAATAATATCACTCTATAATATTATCATCAAATATAAAAAAAAATCGCAGGGGTTTAAACCTTTGAGGGCTTTTTTAGGATACTTTGAGGTCATAAAAAAACCTACTTTTTTTAATCTATTCGATATTGTCAAAATAATCCTTAGTTAAAAGAATATTCGTAAATATGCCATTTTTCACATTCTTTAAAATCCATTTTCCCGCATAAAAAAAATCTTGATAAAAAAAATGATAAAAGCATCTTATAGAGAATACTTCAAAGTTTCCAAAACCCTCTGGTTTTTTTCTGTGCGACCATTAGTCTCCGAGTAATCAGTCATCAAAGTCAAACGTGTCATTTTTGCTTTGAACATCGATAACTCAGCGAGAACAAATCGTACAGAGCTCTCCCACCGCTCAAATTAAAGGGGAAGGATCCACCCAGACGATCCTTTTAATCCGATCATTCATATATATATATATATATATATATATATATATATATATATATACCACTTTGGTATATAATAAAACTTATATATATATATACACATATGGGTGGGAGTCCCACAAGTTTTGCGATTCTTGTTCACCGCCACTCCGCGGGCGCTCGTCTCAAACCTTTCCTGCGCGGGATATAGAAATGGAAAGTTGTCTCGTGGCAAGAGAAGTCGGCGTCGAGTTACGGCCAAGTGCGGAACGCGCGCATTCTAGAGAGAATAAATAAATAAATAAACAAATAAAATTTATTTATTTATCCGCTCGTGCGAATATTCGAAGTTTTGTGAAATTTTGGAAAATTTGCGATCTGTCCTCCGCTCCCCACCCGCTCGCTCTTTTCGTTCCTTCAAGCCTTTTTCCTCTCCCTCTCTCTCTCTCTCTCTCTCTCTCTTGCCTCATTGCATCCCTCGTCAGATTGCAAATAATCCTCATTGTTTATTTTTCTATAATTTGTTAAGATTATTTTTTTCTTTTCATTTTGCGTTTTCCAATTTACTCGGAAATTTTTTGGGCGCGTAGGTCAATTATATTCGTCAATAAAAAAAAATTGTCAAACATGCGGAGTTTGCCATGTTGTTCGCGTGGACTTTTGCCATACATGCTCCAGAGAAGCCGAGGCTACGGGAACGAGGACGGGGACGATCTTGACAGTCTCGAGGTTCAGGTAAAAATTCGCCTCGCGCTCTCTTCGCTCGAGCCAATATTCGTTTCGAACGCATCCGAAGCATCTTTTTGCATTGTCTTCTTTACAAAAGACTGTCTTATCTGTCTTTTCGCTTTCTCTCTTCCTCTTAGCGTTTATTTAACGCTAGAAATTATTCAACTTCTTGCGTCGTTTCTCAATTTTCCGGCTCAATTACGTGTGCGTACCTTGAACCAGAAAAACACCACGAGACAAATTAATCCTTGAGTCCATTCATCTATAGGGACAATATAATTGTGAGATATTTATGAAACTTTTATTTTCTCGGAGAGAAGAGTACGAATTTTTTATTACATCATATTTATATCGCGAAAATGGAGGTCTAGAAATCAATTATTATTATTTCCTCATTGTTGTTTATTTTGTCCTATTTTGTTTATTATTATCATTATGCACAATAAAAATAAATAAATAAAAATATATAACATTAATTAACGAAGTAATACCTATTCGGTTCATTTTATTTGAAAAATAACTACAATATTTATGATTATTGTAAATATAGTATAATTTAAAATCATAAAATTATTGAAAAACACAGGTTTTATGTACTCAATATAGATATGTGTGTATATATATATATATATTCGATAATAATATATATATTGAGTACATAAAACCTGTGTTTTTCAATAATTTTATGATTTAAAATTATAATATATTTACAATAATAATAAATATTTTTGTTATTTTTCAAATAAAATGAACCTAATAGGTATTATTTTGTTAATTAATGTTATATATTTTTATTGATTTTTTTTTATGTCATATATAAATATATAATATATAAACACATAAATATAATGTTACGTACGTACGTACATATAACGCAAGAGGTACACTTAACGTACACCCACACCTGGATTCGGTGAAAGTTCTCGCAGTTGCGGATGTAAGCAGCGACGTTTTTTTTTCCTACTGTTTCCCTTCCTTTCCGGGATTCCTCGCAAGAACGCAAAAGGAAAGAAAGGTTTTTCCCCTCATGCACCCTGCGCTTCTTTGCTTGAACATATCAAATATTTAGGTGAGATTTAAAAAAAAATTGAATCTCCGGATGGATTATCGTTTTTGTCCCAAAAAGAGTGCTTTTTTGAACGCTGAAAAGGGCTTTAGCTTGAAAAAAAAAACAGCGAACTCCTTACCCTCGGTCGGTAACGAAGATTCCTCGGTGGTCGGCGTGGTGTTTTTCGTGTGATATGCGTATGAAAAAGTTTATCGGTCGAGGCGGGCGCTGCGTGAGCCTCCTTACCGACCGGGGCAAGATCGAGGAAACGATTTTACCGACCGAAGCGAAGATTTACGAGTGATTTTACCGATTGTGCACGCCACACTCGGTAAAATCGTTTCTTCTCATTGCGGATTCGTGCAAGTTTGTCTGAGAAAGAGAAGACAAAAAAACAAGTACGAAGATCGAAGCAATCATAAATGCATTTTCTTCGTCGCGAAATTTCCATTATCGATGACAGACTGATCGATCTCGCTCGACTTTCGAACGTGGAAACGATCGGGCGAATTTGACGCGGCGGAAAAAAATGTTCACTCCCCGGATACAAATTGAGTTCATACGTGCGTATTCATCGAGATTCCGGCGAATCGATCGGTCGCAGCGTTCCGGATGAACGAAGCCGCCTTCCCGTACCTGCCTCTCGCTCTATGACTTTTTTTTTTCGTGTATCCGGATTCTCGCCGTAGCCAAGGGGCGCGAGAATTTTTTAAATTATAATATTTAATACATATATATGTATATATATGTATTAAATATTATAATTAAAAAAATTCTCGTTTATAATTATAATTATATATATAATATGTATATATATAACTTAATTATAATATAATTATAATTAAAAAAATATATATACATATATATGTAAATATATTTGTATAGACTTTTTTTTGTCATTTCGAAATAAAATGTCCAGGAATTATTTTGGTGATGCTTATTTGAAAATATTTCTATAAACTTATACGTTTGGAAATGCAGTTTATTAATTTTTGTAGGTGCATTCACTTTTACATGTAGTCATATATGTGTGTGTATATATATATATAAAATAGAATACATTCACACATTCAAAAAAGTGTGATTTTGTTGATCGACTATCAAAGTCGATTCCTATTTATAAATTTGACGGTTTGCTCACGCGTCTAGGAGCTTTCACGTGATTTTTCTAGCAGAAAGAAACACACGCATAAACATATGTACATTTGGGTATGCATATATATACATGCGCCCGCGCACAGACATATGTATATAAATAAATTAAAGGGAAAGAAAAGTTCGAGTTCGTCGAGCATAAAGACTGTGGGGGCTAACTGTGCTCAACTAGCTTGACCACTTTGGCCCAACAGTTTCCTTTCTCCTTTTATCTGCAAGTGTCCGCGTGTGCGCACTCGTAATATTTGTTGTTTCTTTACTTCTTTTTTGTTATATTTTTGTTTACTCTTTTCTTAATTTCTTTATAATTTTCTTTTTTGCCTGAAAAAAAAGATTCGTTCATCCATCCAAAATTGAGTTGGTTTAACAAAATGTATCTTTAAATTCTTTCAACTTGATTTTTGATTGGCACAACAAAACAGTATAGTTGGTGGTAAAATGGTATAGTGGTGTGAACTGTAGCGTATTTATCACGTCTGAGCAACTGTTAAAATAACAACATTTCGACACAGCAAAATGCATTTTGCACATTCAACGATTCTTTTTTCCCAGTGCAGCTTCTTTTTTTTTCTTCACCTTTTTCTCCTTCATCTGCACCCTTGTCATTTTTCCTTCGCCCATTCCTGTATTATTTTTACCGTTTTCTTCGTGCCCTCACCTTTTTCTTCCTTTTCACCTCTTTTCTTCTCTTCGTCATTTTCATTTTTTCTTCACCTTCCGGTTTATTTTTCTTTTTCCATTTTTCAATCACCATTCAATTCACGTCGATGCTCCGATGCCTCATAATCGGTGAGTCAAAGAATAAAAAATTGAAAAAAGAATAATGATAAGACAAGAAACGAGAAAAAGAACAAACAAAATGCTGTCGACCCCATTCATTACGTGTAATGTGTAGAGTGTGGCCCGAACTGCGCGAAACACCGCGCGAGCGCGTGTATGCGAATTATTATTTAACCGACTGGGCCTCAGCGGCAAAAAGGACGAACGGAAAAAAATTGAAGCAAACACGATGAATAAAAACAACGAAAAAAAAAACAGAAAAGGATAAATAAAATTGCGGCAGGGAAGGGCGGAGAGGGGGAGGAAACGCGGCGGCGCCTATCGGCGCGATTATGATAATTTTCGATGACCGAACCGGCGACTCCCGAATAGCTTGCAATTTTCTTACCAATTACGCCATTCCCCGGCCCCTGTTTTCTCGGTTGAGCAAAAAAAAAGGAAAGAAAAACGCTCGCGCGTGCGCGACTCCGAGCCATCGTGGCCCAACCGTGGGAATTGACGCGTTGCTTTTTTTCGACTTGTCGCGCTTTGCTTTTTTTAAATTAATTTTTTCTCTTTGCCTCTCTTTTTTTTCCGCGCCCATCTAAGAGCCCCCCAAAGAAGAAATGGGGGGAAAGCAAACGAAAAACAGAATCAAGATTTCGAAACGGAAAAAAGCATTGAATTTTTGTTTCTTTTTTGTTTTGCTATTTTTCTTTTCGGGCTTCTATGCCTCAGCTTTGAAAATCCTGAGGTCGGATCGCGAAACCTCATACGAATAATAATGATAATCACAAGGATAATAACAATACTCATAACATGTGTTATTATTATTTTCCATTAGAGTTGTCGCTATTTTTATTATAGTCAATACTATTATTATTTTTGGATAATTTCAATTGAAAAAAAATTATATTTATTCAATTTGATATATTATTTTTTCATATATAATAAAAAAAACTACTATTATTATTATTGTTGTTTTTTGTTTCGATTATTTAGAATTTACTTGTCGAAATTTCAGGTAATTATTATTATTATTGTGACCATAATCATAACACCGATAACACCGACAAAAATATGTTCGCTGCCATTGCGATAATTATTTTTAATACGTCATGATATCATCCAAAATAGGATATAACGAACACATCCATTGAAAACATACATGTTCATTGTTGCAACAAACATTTGACGCACTTTGCCACTTTCTACACATTAGCAAACATTTTGTCGTCCGATCGATCGTAGTTTTCATTCCCTTTTTACTCCCACGCATTTTTTGTTGCACACACCTTCATGTGAATGTGCTATATATATATATATATATATATATATATATATATATATATATATATATATATATATATTGTAATAATAATATAAAAAAATCGTGATTTCGTATTCACCGAGTGGTGCATTGCATCCTGAGATATCGCGATCCGAGCGCGGCCGGATCCGAGCAATTTGCATCTTCCGCGATGTCGCCAACGCGTTTTCGACGTATTAACTTTCTCTAAACTTTGCCAATAATCCTTCGTGCTTACGTGTGCGTTTGGTGCATCCAGCATGAAGACAGACACGTTGTGCCATTTCTTTCCTTGCTATAGATATCTCGTTATATGCATAGGCACACGTGTATATACATATATGTATGTACATGTGTGTGTGTGTGTATATTTATATGTATGGGTATGTATATAAATTCGATATCAGGTGGTGATTTAACAAGATTCTCCGTCATCTCGTTATTTCACGATTATAGACCTGTCCACCGATTTTCTATCTCTCAAGTGATCGAACGAAAGGCCACGACATACAGGGTGACAATTGTAAGGTGGCCATGTGCTGTTTAAATATCCGGCGCAACGATCATGCGACCGAAAAATATTATGTTCATTTGTTTTTCAAGTTCGTTTCGAAAAAAAATCTAGCGTATTTTCGCGACGAGTAGTATTCGCCGGAAAAAATTGAGCATTCTGGGAAAAAAATTGAAACTTCATTCTCCGTTTAGCCGAATAAAGATAATTAAATTCCGAATATGAAACACTCCTAAACTTTTTTTAATGTGACAAAATTCCATTTATTTACTTCGAAATGCATCTCGGATAATTTTTTCTTCAATGACGAAATGCATAAAAAAAGTTTTTCACGACCGTTTCGTATTCGGAATTGAGATATCTTCATTCTGCTGTAAATGAAATGGAATTTTGATTTTCTTCGAGAATGTTCGAATTTCTCTGGCAAATACTACTCCTCACCAAAATCCGTTGTATTGTTTTTTTTCGAAAATGATTTGAAAAATCATTGCAAATCATATTTTGCTCAGTCGCGAAATCTCCACGCAAGACCTTTAAAAACATACGGCCACGTTATAATTGTCACCCTATACATTCACATATATGTTTGTACACACGCACACACACACATATATACAGGGTGTTCCAGAACTGAATGTGTTCCCTGAAATGTAGGGTTGGGGGTGAAATTCTGAGTCGATTGATATAAGCATGTATGGGTCTCAGATCAACCCCTGAATTATTATTAATTTTTAAAGGCAGGCCAATCAGATGCGTCTGCCTTTAAGAATGAATAATAATTCAGCGGTTGATCTGAGACCCACACATGCTTATATCAATCGACTCAGAATTTCACCCCCAATCCCCCATTTCGGGGAATTCATTCAGTTCTGGGACACCCTGTATATATATATGCACATATGTTTCGAGTGATACTGCTGGGATCATTTTTTTCTTCAATATATATATACGTATATATAAAAAAATCGCTCCAGCAGCATCATTCTGAATTATTAATGGGGCGTATCGGAGAAAGCAGCCACGAGGGAAAACATACAAAATGTACACTTGTGTATTTGGCCTGTGTGTGTGTGTGTGCGCGCGCGCGCTTGCGTCTGCCATTGGATTTCCTACGGGAGTTATTTGCAGGATTCAGGGTAGCTTGTAGTAGTAGAGGAGCACACGCACGTGCCACAAATTGACATCGATCTCGTGCAAGAACGAAATAACAGATTTCCACGGAGAAAGGAAGAGGAAGTGCGTGGAAAAAAAACCAGACGAAAATGAAAAAAATGGTATAAATGAACACTTGAAAAATCGAGGAAATAGAGAGAAAAGCAAAAAACGCGTGTATACCACGATTGATTGCCCCCCTGCGTATCCGGACGCGTTTCGAATGGAGTCACGCAAAAAGGATTCCGAGGGGACTTTTCTTCTTTTTTTTTTTTCCATACGCGAGTCTCGAGTTTCTTCGAGTGATTCATAATGGTAATGAAAATTACAATAAAAGCATGTTGGATTATTTTTTAAAAATCACTATGATAGTATAACAATAAAAATGATACGAATAATAATGATCATCATTCGAAAAATGCACGCTAAATTATTTAAAAAAATACCTTTATAATATAATAATAAGGAAAAATTATTATCAATAGAATTGTTTTTTTAATCACTATAATAATAATTATCAAAAAGTACCTCAAGTTTTTTTGAATAATTCTATGACGATGATAATAACAAACAACGATGATGATGATCATGATCATGAAAAGAATAATAATAATAGTAATTATAAAATGGCAGTCGATATTGTCTTGAAAAATTCAAAACAAGAATTCTAATAATAAGTAGCAATAACAGGATTACTTTTTTTTAAATGTTTGCTTATACAATTAATAAATCGGCCATTGAGACTGATCGGTATGAGACGTGCCCCGCGAAATAACGGATCCGTTTCTCGCAGTTGAATTCGCGCCTCGAGCCTGCAACGACCCACGGTAAATATCTATATATATATATATATATATGTATATTCAGGACGCAGTACATCATCCCTCTCGTTGCAGTGAAAGCGAGTATATTCGCGTTTTCGCCTCTCATAAAATCCGTATGAATTTTATTTTTCATTATTCCCTCGACCCCCTCCTCAGTCCCTCCGGCTCGCCATCTCTCATCGTGTCGCTCATAATGTCGCAATAAATCGCGAAGAGCACGATTTATCGATCCAGAGGATAGCGTTGTTGTTGTTACGATTTTTTTTTCTTCGTTTTTATTGTCCATTCGCTCCCTCGCTTTTCGCCCATCGAATTATCCGCAGGGACATTATCGCTTGGCGAGAATATGACTCGCAGCCGTGGGAATGGCACGGAATATTGGCAAGGTTTGACGAATGACTCGTTGACGATGGAGAAAGGTAAAGAGAAAGGGAAGAAAAAAAATAATCGTATCGTATTGGATCACCGTTTATAGGAATTTTACAAGCGCAGGTTTTTGGAATGATCGAAATGGGAAATGTCTCCCATTTCCCATTTTAATCACTCCAAACGGAATGAAATGGAAAAAAAAATTATTGATTTGTATTTTTTTTGATTATTCATTGATGTATTATTTATTTATTATTTTGATATAACATCAACAGATAAGGTATATACGCGGTACGCGTCTACGTGTGTACGAAGAGGGCTTTTGAGAAATAATTTAAAATTCTTTTTTTTTCCGATCGTAAAATCTTTACACAAGAAGCTTAAAAGTACATGACTACCTTATAATTGTCACCCCGTGTTTATATATATATATATATATATATATATATATATAAACCGGTGTTAAAAAAAAATACTCTCGGTTATTTGTTCTACCTAGAAAAGTCTTCTTTTTAACCTTAAATGTTAAGGAAACTTTATAAAAAATACATCTGACTTTGATAGGCTGCGATGTAAAAAAAATGTACTGAGCATATCGTGCCAATTACTTAAAAAAGTTGCTTAGTTATTGTTGATTCTTATCATTTGTAGAAATGGCATGCGAAAAGCCAAAAGATGATTTTTTTCAAAAAATACCATCAAGCCGAAATCTCGAAAACCGTGGATTTTTTATGGAACTGAAATTCCAGAATATAGTAGGACATGATCTGACCTATCGACGGTTGCAGGTTTCCATTCACAACAGGACACTCTGTACAATATATAATCCAAGCAAATGAATAAAAATAGCAAATAATGTTTAATATACATAACATAATTGAGTATTTTTATTTATTTGTTTGGGTATACTATCATCATAGATCGATATAACATTACATTCCATCGATTGTATTATTATTCGGACGGACGAACATTTTTTTCCATCTATGAAAACTATCTAAAAAATCACATCATCGAAAAAAAGGCCTGGTACAAACACTATATTCTATTTTTTGTGCAAATCAAACAATAATAATGGAACGTAAAAATCCACACATGAAATTATATGTATCAGAACATTGTTGTTATTATTATAGTAAAATAATAATATTCTTATGATTTTAGTTTTTGCACACCAATTACAATATACTTTTTGAACCTCATTTTTTTTTCTCCGTATATATTCAACGCGATGAGAATCCTCCGGTCTTCTTTTATTCTCTGCATATTCATCGTTGAAGATGCAGCAAAATATACTCATACGCATTCTCGTATATACATTTATTCTCGTATATACATTTACATATACAGGGTGTCCTGTTATAAATGGATAATCCTGCACTGTCGATAAGCCAGATCATGTCCTACTATATGCTGGAATTTCGGATGCCATTTTTTGGTTTTTCGGATGCCATTTCAACAAATGATAACTTTTTTTGCCTAGGTTTTTCAAAAAATCCTCTTGGTTATTTGTTTTATCTAGAAAAGTCTTCTTTTTAACCTTAAATGTCAAGGAAACTTTATGAAAAAAGATCTCATGCAGAATTTTCATACAAACCAATTCGAACATCTGACTTTGACAGCCTGCGTCGTGAATAAAATGTACTACGCACATCGTGCCAATTACCATATAAAGTTACTTAGTTATTGTCGATTCATATCATTTGTAGAAATGGCACGCGAAAAATCAAAAACAGATGATTTTTTTTCAAAAAATAACATCAAGCCCAAAATTTCGAAAACCGTGGAATTTTTACTAAACTGAAATTCCAGCGTACAGTAGGATCGACAGTCGGAGGTCGATCAGTTCGTAACAGGACACCCTGTATGTAGTCGTATTTACATGTGTACACGAAAAGACGATTGGGAGTACGTGAAGATAATGCTCGTAGCTATATAATAAGATCGCGAGTGCGGCGAGGAACTTGGGGATAAAAATTGTCGGTAAGTCGTGTATTGTATAAAGCATAGTGGGGGAAGTTTCATTCGTGAGGAAGTGGGTCGTGTACCTCTCTCGTCTGGGACGAGTCATTCGCTGGGCGAACGCGGTTGTTAGACTACGCACTCGTTTGTTGCGCTCGGCCGTGCACGGTTTATCCGAGAAGTTTTGTTCCGCGCGCTTTCATCGGTATAATCGCGCGTCTTTGCGCACGTCCTCGAGCAGCTTTGAACTCGGAGGAAACGGAAAAACGAACGAATCGAGGCAGTGAAGTTGAGGGCCAAAAATGAAACGTTAACTTAAAAAAAAAACATGAGAAAATTGATAAAAATGTGAAAATTTATCGAAATGGAATAATAAAAATAAAAATGAGAAAATTGATGCAAATAAAATGATTAAAATAAAAATGAAAAAATATTCAAATAGAATTGCAATTATATGAAAAATCAGCAAAAAAAAATAGGATTCGCGTCGAAGAAAGAGGGAAAGTGCATTTGCGAGAGAGAGAGAAGGAAGCGAAATAAAAAAAAACGCGTTTCCGGTTGAAGTGAATTTGTGAGCAAACAGTGCGACGATATTCGATTTCACCGAGCACGACGACGAAATTTATAGCGATCTTTGCACGTTTTTTTCCTACGTTCGTTGGAAAAGTAATTTTTTTTTCGTATTTTTTTTTTGCTCAGTGGTTTCTTTTTTTCTCCGCGCGCGTTTGTGTATGTGTGTGTTCTTGTGCGCGCACACGAGCGTCGCGACCGCGGCTTCACTCTCGAGATTTCTTTTCACTTTTTCCACGGGAGAGTACGCGCGCGCGCCCATCGGGGCCGAAGCTGCGAGGATCCTCGCAGTCGCCGCGAGAAATCGTTCCGCAAATGAATGATATAAAGTCGTATAAAGCTTCATGGATCGAAACAGATCATATAAAATCCGACAGGAGGACAAATTCATTTGATGTAATACGCAATTAATAGAAGGCGAGATAAGTGAAGCGAAGACCGCAAATAAAATTAATCGAATCAAATAAAACGAAAATAATACATTTGAAAACACACAGAATACATAGAAACAAAATAATTAAAATAAAATAAATGAAATGAAATAAAATAGACTATAAATAAATTGCTAGATAAGTCAAACGAAGAACGTACAGAAAATCAATGGAATTAAATAATACGAATAGAATAAATTTAAACAAATAAGAACACAAAATTCTCTGAAATTAAATAATGAAAATCAAATTAAATTGTATAAGAGAGAATACGATGAACATGGCGAGCTGGGAAGTTCCAGAAATGGCGAGGAAACTCCACGTCCTCTAAACGCACAGGGCAATATTTACCAAAAATAAAGGAAGAAAAAACAAATAAAGACAATTAAGAGCGTGAGAGAGAGAAAAGGAAACATTCCATAAAAAATCATTACTCCACTTCGTTCCTCCCAATATCGAAAACACTAAATTGAACAAAAAAATCATCACAACCAAACTAAACAAAACAGAAAAACCCGCGATAAATGGGCGACCTAAGGATACCAAAAAATCTCCCTGTCCTTTGACCGCACAGGTAAACGCTCTCACTTTAACCAAAAAACGACAGGAACAAAAACCAATCGAGGGAGAAGCAAGGAATCTCCGAGAAAAAATATCCCAAGTACCGAACTGAAAAAATCGAATCTCAACTGAAAATAAAAACCAAAAAAAATCGCGAAAAATGGGCGATCTGAGGATATTGGATCCCCGCATGGATCCCCGCTTCGTTCTGGGCGATCCGAAGCTTCCGCGAGGCTGGCCGGCCTTCTATCGTAACGTCCCGACCGGATCGCGAATAGCGCCACCTTCGGTGTGCTACCGTCCGGTGCCGTTTGATGGCTTGTCCGCGTGGATCGCGCCTCGTCTCCCAGGCCACGATTACAATTACGTGTCAGCCGGTGGGGCGCGTTTCTCCACGAATAAGCCACCGGCGATACGCGATTACTATTACCTCGCCCCGATGTATCGTAACGCATTGCCGAGCCCATCGGCCTCGCCGTCCGGCGCCTCGTCGGCCCAAGCGCCCGCCCAGATTGCTAACCTCAAAATCGCCTCGGCCCATCCGCCAGTCCACCTCGTGCAGCCCCGTCATCGTCATCATCGTCATCATCATCAGTTGCTGTTCGTCGAGAATTCCTCGCCTCAGCAGCAGCAACGTCAAAGCGTCGCCCAACGTGAGATCGGTGTCGGCCAACCGATCGCCCCGTGCACGTGCTCGATCGGCCGCACGAGGTCCCTCGAGGACGTCAGGAGCGAGATGAGCGGCGACTGGGACGATTATCGGAACGACGAAAACGGCAATAGAATCGCCACCGCTGCGGTCAAGAAGAAAATCAACGCGGAAAAAAATTCTCGCCTCTTGAGGGCCGCGAGAAGATCGATGGAAAATCTTCTCGAGATCGAGGATCGTTGCGTTCACGAGAACTACAGGACCAACAACAACAACAACACCAACAACGATGTCGACAATCTTCTCGTCGGTAGCAACTTGGCGGAACAACGTGTACAACACGCCGGTAACGATCGCAATAGGCGCGACGATATCGACAACAAGTGCACCAGAAGACGGGGAAGCTACATGGTTCGTGTTGCGTTCGTTGAGGGGTTATAACAGCGTGAACGCTGAAAATTTCGGTGTTTTTCGGGAATTTTTTTCGAAGAAAAGTACCCAATTAAATGTTTCGGAAAATTAAGAATATATTTGGCTATATTTGACCTATATTGCATTATTTTTTTCATAGAAAAATATTGATATCCAAGCGACTTATGCGCTGCCTTGGGAGGCGCCAAAGAAAAAAGTTCCTCCACTGCTGACATGATTCCGGCCGATTGAGTGACTGAAAACGAAAAAGGGAAAAATGTCGTTAAACTGGAAGATATTTCCTGTACAATGACGTAGGATTTTCGAAAAATATCAAAATCAAACAAAATGGCGTAGTTATGAAAAAAGTATGTTTTCTTGCCTATAAAATGGTCGTTTTTTTCAATGCCAAATCGTCAATTTTCATCCAATCGAAAATATCCTACGTCATTGTAGAGTAAAAATATATCCAAGAGTACTCAGTTCAAATTTCAAGTCAATCGGGATAATTGCTCTTTGAGTTACATCGTCAGCAAATTTGAAAAATCTCATTTCGAGAAAAACGCGTTTAAAGATTGAACTATCGATTTTTGTAAGATAAAATGATATTGATATAAATGATAATGATATTCTTGAAAGTATAAACTATCGAAAAGGGCAACAACAAAAAATCGATTTTTTGCAAGTATCACACTGGTATAGCGGGGTATCCATCTCTGAAAGCCCAATTTGAAGGGTCGGAATGATGCATTTTTTTTCTAGTTACACATTGGTTGGAATAAATTGAGTTTTTAACAGCATGTTGTACACATGCTTCTGGTTACAATGTAATTTTTTCGGAAGAAAATATTTCAAAGTGTTCGTGGTGCTGCAGTTGGCGTTGCAGTCGTCCAGCGGCGAGGCCCGAAACGGCGGGATCTCTACCAGGCTAAAATTTAATCTGAAACGAAAACGAAAAATGTTTTCCTTCAAACATATCTAACTATGGGTTCACGATCCACTTTTCGAAATTTCGAAAAATACGAAAAATTACAGCTTCGCCAAAGAAAACCTCATTTTTCTTTTGAAAAAAAAAAAACAGCATGCTGGAGTCATTGTTATTAACAAGAGGCTCAACCAATTTAAAAAAGCGAACATTTTTGTCTATTTTTTTCTTCTATTTTTTTCTGTTTGTTTTTCAACTTTTTTCTTCATCCATCTTCTCCTCCCACTAAGTGTCGCGTTGGCGTAACGATCGCAATTTGTTTATGCAGCGAGGCAAAAGTCGCCTGGCCGGCAAACGAGCAACGACGTATCATAACGCGGAAGTCTCTTCTCTTTATTCCGGTATCTCCAAATTTATGTATATTCCTATATTGTGTTTATTTACTGTAAATTATACCCATATATATATATACAGAATAAAAACCTGATAAAAGATGTCGTAGAAAATTAAATCGGCCGACGTGTACTGGCCATAAATGTTCGCGTTTTGAAAGTCCGCGACACCGGGACCGGATTGCAAATATTTCGCAATAACAATTTCAACTTTTATGCCTTTATGCTCGAGCTGACGTATGGCAGTCGTAAATATGACGTATCTATACTACGGCAATATATACGTGTGTATGTGAATGCGTGTACGCGCTATATATATGTATATATGAGTGTGTGTGTGTGCGTATGCAGCCTCGACTTTTCTTAGGAGGAAGTATTTCTCATTTTAGAGTCGCACGCATATAGTGAAAGCCAATTAAAACCGCTGGATAGACCCTAATTTCGTTTCTTTTCTTTTTCTCACATTAATCGCAGCTTTTCCGCCGGTTTTCGTTCTCTAATTTAATTGCCCATGTCGCGGAATCGAAAGGGCACGAACACGAGGATACGAGAGTATATCGTATGATTTTCCATGTACATACACCCCCCCCCCCCAAACACACACACACGCACACACATGTATATATGTATGAGACGAAGATATTTTGAGACCGTTATAGCCATTTTCAGCACGTCTGTCTTTTTTTTAGATCGGTCCGAAGTTGAATGTCGTCAAAATTATATTTTTTACATGTATATATAGATCATTTTGAAGACATTCAACTTTATTTATATATTTGCGCACACACACACACACACACACACGCGCGCGCACACGCATACGTGCATACACTAGAGCGGAATATGTGGGTGGGCACTTGTGATACCGGTTTTCCCATACACGATAAATATATAACCACTCTTACGCACGTGTCCGCGCACTTACACGACTCTCTCTCTCTCTCTGTCTCTCTCTCTCCGTACGCACGAAAACGTGTGTAAATCGGTGGCAAACACACTATTCGTTTCCATGCATCATTTTTCAACAGTTATGACCGGCGGTTGAACGAAAAAAAAAAAACGACAAATCTATCGTTCACGTCCAACCTTTATATTGAATTTTAATGGAAAATTGAATATAACTTTTCTCTACATAAATTTGAATCGCATATCGAACGAAAAAACGTGTGGTGTCGTCGGGAAGAAAGACGAAAAAAAAAAAATCGCGAAGCAAAGAGTGGCGGGAAAACGCCTGGGAAATAAAAATAAAACAAACGATACGAAGATGCAAAGGAATCACGATGTCCTGCGGGGTGGATATGCGATCATTTTACGGGGCTCGTGTCGCGTTGTCGCTGCAAAGGATCTAAAGCACTTTCGACATTTTAGAATATATATATATATATATATATATATATATATATATATATATATATATATATATGTATATATATATATGTATGAATAAATAAATAAAGACGACCGAGCACTTGTACCACAGAACCGCTACCACCGTGAGCCGATCGAGTTAATTATCGTCCGGCAAAACGATCGCATTTATCTTCCCTCTTACCATCGACTTTTCGCACGGATCATAAAGTTTACCTGGGCATGCCAAGTATAACGAGAGACGCGAGCCCGCTGGTATGAACTTATTTTGCTCGCGGAACGATGGAAAGTGAATATACCAGTCACACGAATGTATATTAAATACACAAGCGTGCACACACACACACACACACACACACACACACACAAAAGTATAATTATGTGCGTATGAACACGTTTGTGGGTGTACACGCACACACACACACACACCTACACGCTTTTATTCATTCATTCATTTATTTATTGCCTTATGTGCAGAGTCTTTCTAGACTAGAAAATGAACAAATATTGAACCAAGTATTTGTGTATGTTTTTATATGGATGCACTTCTAAATTTATTTATTCATTTTGATCCATCAATGTCAGGACTTTTATTTTCTAGTAAATAAACAAATAAATGTTTAAATTAGTATTTATATATATTATGATATTATAATATGTAGATTCATATAAATATGTATATACCGTAAACCGGGGTAACTTTGGGACTGGGGGTACAACTTTGGGACATCGCATAATACGCGACATTTGAATTTCCCACTAACACCATGCCTTATGAAGTGGCGCGCAATCACCGCTATTGCTGGTATGTGCTGCGACCTACGCGGCAAATATTTGAAGCTGTAGTTGTACTGACGTGTCCCAAAGTTACCCCCGTTTACGGTGTATATATATATATATATATATATATATATATATATATATATATATATATATATATATATATATATACGTTAGGGTGGCACAAATTTGAGCTCTTTTTTTCTCTTTAACTCACGATCCAATGATCTTTAAAGAAAAAAAATTGTCGGGGAAGCTGCGAGCGGTCAAAAATATTTACAGGTCGCTCAAGCCTCGCAAAAATTGAAATTTTCATTGAAAAATCGATTTTTTTCATCGTCTTCTCATGCATGAATTTTACGCTTTATACTTTTCAAATTAACCTCGCGAAAGCTCTAGCTGGCCAATGAATACTTAGTGGTCGCTCAAGAGCTTCGAAATTTCCAATCTTCGCAAATTTTTTTTTACTCTACTCACTCATAAATTTGACGCTTTGTAAAATTTTCAAAGCAATTAAGCCCCTTTTCTTCAGTAACAGATTTTTCAAATTTACCTCACACTGCTAACCCAAGAATTATAATCCTTGTTCTCAGAAAATAATTCTTCAAAGCTCTTGTCCGTAAAGAAAATTATAGGTCGTATCATCGGGTTAGAAGTGTGAGGTAAATTTGAAAAATCTGTTTCCAAAGACAAAAGGATTAATTGTTTCGAAAATTTTACGATGCGTCAAATTTATGAGCGAGGAGGGAAAACAAAAAATTGCGTAAATTGGAAATTGCGAAGGTCATGAGCGACCACTAAATATTCATTCGCCGGCGGGAGCTTTCGCGAGGCTAATTGAAACATTATAAAGCGTAAAATTCATAGGTGTGAAGTAGGCGAAAGAAATCGATTCTTTGATGACAATTTGAATTTTTGGGAGTCTTGCGCGACCTCTGAATATTTTTTGACCGCGCGCAGCTTTCGCGACAATTTGTTTTTTCTTCAAAGAAGATAATTGGATTGTGATAAAAAGGGGAAAAATGGAGCTCAAATTTGTGCTACGGCAGTATAGGTACATATGCACTTTTATATATATATATATATATATATATATATATATATTTGTTTATGACGAGCGTCAAGTTTTTTTGTAATAGTTGCAATACAAACTGATGAAATTTCTCCATTCTCTCTTTAACTCCTTCTCCTTTTGGTGTATATGTGTGTGTGTGTATGTACATGAAGATATGATCAAGAAAGCTCGTCTAAAATGAAAGATTTTCATTGCACTGATAAAGTCCCGTCAGTGTATCTTTTCAACATTTCTCTCTCCCTTTCTCCCTCTCTATATCTATCTTACTGTATAATAATTATTATCATTACGGCCGAGTAAATTGGCACCGTATAAATTGCCACATCTCAACAATTATACTTCTTCGAGTGAAAATCCCACGACGAAAGAAGAACAAACAAAAATTGAAATAAAAGCGAAAGAAAGTAATGCAAATGCAAAAAGCAAGTGAAATAAGATGAAAGAAAAGTCGATTTCTAATAACGCGCATGACACTTTTCCGTTCGGCGCTCTCGTTGGCTCGCCGATCCGTATTTTCTCTTCCGGCTCGAATCGATTAAGGTCGCGACCCACGTACCTATCCAGAATGGAGCTTTTGCCTTTTCTTAAATTTCTGTTCTTATTTTGCACGTTTTTTTCTCGGTTCCTTTGCCTTTTTCGATCACTGCCTCGAGGACACGATTTGTCGTTGATCGAGCACCATTGAGAGAAGATTCAATTTGTCGCGGTTTTTTTTTTTACCTGAGGAAAATTGTCAACGTTCGTACACACGCACGACGTCGGTGGAACATTCGAGGTCCTTTTTTTTAATTTAATATACTCGCGTCATGATATTTACGAATGTCAGATTTGGGAAGTGTTCGAGGGCGTTTGAAATCGTCTTTGCAGTTGATCGCATACACGTGGGACGTGACACGCTTCATCTCGAGGAGGGACTTTTTTTTCTCACCTTTTTACTTTTTCCATACATCTTTTTTTCCACTCTTATTTTTGTATTTTTTAGAGCTCCATTCTGTTTATTTTTCGTAATTTATTTTCAGTTTGATTTTTGATGATTTATCATTTATTTTAATAATTAAGAAATATGATTATAAAAAATATTTCTATCGTGTTAAAACTATTATTTATTTATTCATTCAGGTTGATCGTTTATCTATTGATCTTCGTTTATTATTTTAATCCCAAAAGTCATTGAAGTGTCATGAAATGTTTTCAAATTGATTTTGAGTGAAGTCGAAAGTATTTCGTCTACGATTTTTTTGCTTCGTCTACCGAATTCTCCGCTGATTTTTTTCTACTTCTTCGAGTGTCGTTTTTTTTCGGGTCATCTACCAATAAAATTTTACCGCTAATGCATCTCCGAAAGAGAAAAAAGAAGCACGTGTAGTGATGCCGATTTTTGTCCAGGGATAACGGTATGCGGAGTTTACGCGTATTCGTTCGTAGGGCAATAAACTCTGACCTCGCCGGGAGACATGATCTGTACTGTCATCATATTTTCTCGACAAATATGAAGGAAAAAAAATGAAAAAAATCGCCAAAACGAAACTTTCACTATGAGGAAGCAAAAATCGGAAGAGAGAAAATTCTAAAAAATAATCGCAACCAAATTTACGAAATGTTCCGTAAACACTGAAGGTATCCAGAATTTTGCAAAATACGGCTATTAAAAAAAACCTCGTTCTGGTATCAAAAAAAAAAACGATTTCTTTCGACCTCACGCGGGTTGCTTCTCAATCGCAGAGGAAGCCTCCGGATGAAACGAGTTTTCGGTCCGTCTCGCGGTGCTACCTCGATCGGCCATTATTTAATATTCCCCGTCTCGGAAGACTCGCTGCAATGAATTGGAAGAGTGGAGAAGCGGGTCGATCGTAAAATTCAAGAACGAGAGAAATTTTTGCCAGTCTCGATGAAAATTCCGGCGATTTGTTTTCTCTCGTATTTTTTTTTTCGCAGAGAAATATATAAGAAAAAGAGAGAGGGAAAAAGGTCGAAAAAACAGCAACGAGGCCGGAAAGAATGAATAAAATGTAGAAAGAATTGTTTGCACATTTGTGTTAACGATTGGCTGGATATCGAAGAGTGGACGCCGAAGACGGGGGGGGGGGGGGGGGGGGGGGGGCTGGTATTCACGGCTCGTTAATTTGCCGGCATTTGGTCCGAAAGCGTGTGCACGATTCGGACAATAAAGAACTGCACAATAAAAAAAGAGGTTTCAGTCGCGATCGATCGCATCGCAACGACTCGACTTTCCTCTTTTACACTTTTCTGGCTGTACACATTAGTCACGTTGGCGTAGGAACCCCGGATTGTACTTATTTTGTTTAGAATCGTTCAAGCTTTGAAATGCCGCTCAAATCACGAGGCTACGTTGATTGGACGATTTATGGCAAATTTTCCAATTCTGACTTCCGAATTTCGTCGACTTTTTCTTTGTCTCGAGCTCGTGTCAGCCCACTGTGCATCAGGGACTCCAGTCCAAGCTCATTTTGTTCGGAATCGTTCAAGCTTCAAAACGCCACTAGAATCACGAGGCTACGTCGACTAGACGATTATTGGCAAATTTTCAAACTCCGACTCTCGAATTTCGACGAGTGCCGTCCGACATCTCCTCCTGTCGCTTCTTACTGTAACAAGGCCGTATCCACGGTCCACACGGGCGCGGCGCTCACGCCCGTCCGGCGTGTGCGTCCACATCCCCTGCCACGCGTGTCCTCGGTCCCCGGCGTGTGACGGCGGTCCACGCATGCGCGCGCCGTCTCACTCGCCCCCGGCGCGGTCTCTGCCAGTAGCCCGCCAACCAGCCGGGGTAGCGGAACGTTGCGTGTGTCAATCGTGCGCTCTCTCGCACCCACCCAGACACAAACGAATTCTCATCTCCTCCTTCCACGCAATTTCACCAAATGATTCATGCAAAAAGTGTGCACACGCGAGCATCAGTCCTCGGAGAATCATACCCCTATTCGACGCAAATACTGTACATCCTCACATTTCATATAATTACCGCAATAGTCCGCCGCAAAATTTCCGAAGCCCGCGATACGTGCGGGTAAATCTCTGTTTACGCCGGCAGATTTCGTATGTGTACGTACATTACACCAGAACGATTCGTAATTTCGCAATGCGCGATTTCCTTTTTCTCCTCTATTATTGCACGCCGATCGATTATCGATTGGTCAATATCTTTTTTCACTGATTCAATCGTAATGAGGGAGTCCCGTAGCTCGCTCGTTGTTACTCCACCCATCTTCGTAAGACGAATGCAAGTGCAATAAGTAATTCGTAATAATGACGT